>CM062295.1:247839593-248036751 GCA_031216915.1 Pictodentalium vernedei
TAACTACTAAGGATGCTTTTTAGGCATGTCATAACTACGAGAGATGTTATTCAAAACAGTCACTCACATATGTGAACGGCAAACAGAAACACGTGATTGCTAACCAACCAATCAACTGTACAGTGCTTTGAGGTCATCGAGCTGTTCCAGTCAAGATGTCGATCTACAGTATTCCGGTTTTACGGTGTAAAAATAAAGCTCTTTAATAATCTGTAACCGGAACATGCAACTTTCTCACCCAAGTGTTCAGGTTTTGATTATCTATATTGTGCCCAGTGGTTATAACATTAACACGGAGAAAAACCCACAGCATGTGAAACAAAACTAAAAATATAAAAAAAATGGTTGATAAGGCATTTTTGTCTTTGTCTTTTAATAGGTATTGGGTCCATTCGCCCTAAATGTATGTTCGCCCTGGGTTCGTTCGCCCTGAGTCTCTTAGCCCTAAACTGGGACCATTCACCCTAGGTATCGGGTCCGTTTGCCGTAGTATTTTTTTAGGGGTTTAATACATAAAAAATTATTCTTATAATGGGGTCTAGAGGTTTAGTACCACTACAAGTTTGTCACAGTGCACTTTCTTACCACTACTGGTTCGTCCCAGGAGGTTTCATACCACTATGTCTGGAGGATTTGTACCACTACAAGTTTGTCCCACCTACTGCCCATGATTACTGTTTGCAAAATTATTAAAAGAAACTACTGATGCCAAACTGATTGAAGACATGTAGGCCTGTAACAAATAGGCACTGGACAGATTAAGGAAAACGTTATGTGATGCATACTGTGTGTGATGGGGAGGGAAGGGGGGAACCTCGGACCAGGATTTTGCAGAGAATTGGTAAGTCATGGGCTAAACAGTTTGACCCGAATGACCCCTTCGGCAACAGTCAAGTGGTGCCTCCACTGGGTGCCAATTTTTTTTAGTTTGGGTGGGAGACTGGCAGGTAATATGTAGGCGGCACAATCAGCATGATGCCTGCCAGGAGGGGAAGAATCTGGTATATTGTTTGTCATATAGACCAGTGGAATCTTTAAAGTTTATGTCCAAGTGAGTGTGACATTGATATGTTAGAATGTTTTATATTATTCGGTTGATTGAAACATGATTTAATTATACATGTAATTGTTGACTTATTTTAGTACTTTTGAGGGTCGAACCATCATAAATGAAAATTGCTAAACAATTACCCCTACTTGCTAATCAGTTTCAAGAGAAAGAAAAACAAGAGGCCCCACAGGGCCTGAAGCGCTCATCTTGAACAGAACACAATATAAACAGAGTCCAAGAATGAGTACATTAAGCAAGCCATCTCCATAGGCTACACTGTCAATTCTTGAGTCCCTCAGGAGTGACAAAAATAATCCGGAAATCATGCCTTTTCTTCAGTTGATCATAAAGTAAAATGTAGAGCTCCCCTATGAAGCCCAATGATACAACCTATGTGGATTAATCTTAGTTACACACCTCTAGAGGGTACTGAATACAAAATTTTTAATTCTTCAGCAAAATGGCCAATTCCGGCTCCTATAGGGAGCCCAAATATTAACCCAGGCTCTCGATTTGAACACAGTTGAATCTGACTTCCCTAGAGATGCTGTGTACCAAATATGAAAGCATTCTGAATGTTGGATCTGAAGAAGAGAAATTTTAAAGAAATTTCTTCATATTGCACTAAGTTAAAATTTGGGCTACCATAGCGAGCCCAAATATATCAACCTATGGATCTGATTTGAACAAACGTGAATCTGACCCCCCCTCCCCCCTCCCCTCCCCCCCCCCACCCCCTTCGAGATGTTGTATACCAAATATGAAAGCATTCTGACTAGGGGATCTGAACAAGATTTTTGAAGAAATTCCCTCATATTGTACTAAGTTAAATTTCAGGTTCAAATATGGAGCCCAAATATTAACCCAGGCACTCGAATTGAACAAACTGGAATCTGATAGAGATGTTGTATACCAGATATGAAAGCATTCTGACTGGTGCATCTGAAGAAGAAGATTTTTAAAGAAATTTCCTCATATTGCACTAAGTAAAAATTTGGGCTACCATAGCGAGCCCAAATATTTATTACACACCCATAACTGTATTTGTCACAATCACATGGATTTTAGGGGCATGCGGTAATTTTAACCAGAAAGCTCTAGTGCAATCCGATAAAAAGTAACCTTCGCGTGCACAAGTTCTCTCATTAGACTGGTTCTTATAGTTTGCAGCGTTCAGTGGAATATAACCAATGAGAACCATCGGCTATATTTATCTGTCGGAATTACCGATTCTCATTACGAAATGTTTGATGCACAACTATGCTAAAAACTGTTGAAAGTCATGAAAGACACATGATCTCTGCCTAAGAAATTGAACAGTGAAACTCAATCTTTGCTTTCGTTATTGAAAATCAAGGAAAACTTAATTAATTGTAGTGCAAAAAAGTCCAGTTGGGTTCGATATTGCAGCCAGCCACCAGTACAGTTCCTATAAGTATAAAACTTTTTTACAATGTTGCCCTCACAGCTGAGTGCTGTCGGCGAGTCGATGCGAGGGCTACTGTGTAACTGTAATCTTATTGGATTCACACTTCGGCAATGAAGCAGCACATTTGCCAACATAAACATACTTTGAAAAGCATGTTAAGGTGAAGTAGTCCTCAGCAAGCAAGACTAAATGAATCTTGAATACTGGTTAACATGAAGCGGAAAAACAGACGACGACACGCCGACAGCGTCTGGAGATGTTTGATAGCTAGTAGCCTACATGCAGAACTTTACTAATTAACTATCTCCAATTCCACCCTTACTAGATGACCATCCCCCCTCCCCCCCCCCCCCCCCCCACACACACACACACACACACACTAGCTGAATAAAGAAAATAAATTCGAAAGAATGAAAAGCCCGTTTTTTTTACATTTGTGGAACCAATGTTTTTTACGTGCTAGTGGGTGTTGGGGCAACAGGTTTATTTTATTTTATTTTTTTGTGGGGGCAGGGTGGAAGGGCTTTTTTAGGGGGATATAGTATTGCTAAAATATGACTTTCTGGAGATTGTACTGGGGAAATTAAAAAATGTTACCACTAACCCACTACAGAAATTCTGAAAAATCTCGAGTAGGGTGGGAAGGAGACCATGAAGAGGGGGAGGGGTGGTAAATACATGTGGTCTGATGAATGCAATATATTGTCAATTTTATGAGATGACTTCCCTGAAATTCAAAAATAATTATTAGAATATTTAAAACACAGACAATATGACAATATTTTCCAGACACAGATTGATGTGCATTTTTAAATGACTAATTAAGGATTTTTGCTAGTATTTCTGTTTTATACAAGGATATTTCTTATTTTGCTTTAATTCTCAGCAACAAAACTTAAATCGAATGCCACCTATGTGACTTAGTTACATCGGTGTATGAGATGGGGAGTGGGTTGAGGCACTCTCACCCTCTTCAACAATAAGCAGTTAATTTTGCAGTTTTCATTGAAAAGGACTGGTATTTTCAGAACAGAATGTTCAGAGGGAAAAGGTATTTTAATAATTTTGGCAAATATCAGGGCAGTGGGAAGAGCATTTTCATAGGCAAATTCGAGGCAAGGGCCTGCATTTTGATTTTGAAACAAAAGTTCTGGGCAGTTTGATTGGTCAGCCCCCATCCCCAAGAAAATGTTCTCCAAAAGCCTGGATCATTTTAGCCACATTCTATCAGTCCTCTTTAAAACTACTTACTAAATGCAAATTCAGAATACCAAATTCCAAATTTAAGACTGACAAGATACTGGAGCAGACACATAAAAAATTATTTTGTTTTGAACCAGATACCAAGAAAAAAATATTGACAGAACCGTTCAGATATCAAACTGGTGAAGTATAATACTACTAGTACAAAATAATGTAAACATTAATCAATCTTTGAAAATATTATCAACCAAAATAAGTTGGAGCTTACTGGTGAGAACCCCCCCCCCCCCCCCCCCCCCCACCCTATTTCTCTTTCAGCCTCTGACTAAGCATGTGTTGGATACTCATTTTGTGAGCTTTCAAGAAAATGCTGTCAGGTTATAGATGGGTGGGTGGGTGGGTGGGGGTTGTTAAAAAGGTGTACAAACTAAATTTCTTGTGTTGTGGAGACAAGACATGACATTTTCTTGCAGTTATCATGCAATATATTTCTCCCTTTGTATATCTGTGTAGTATAATGTGGACAACCTAAAGCTTTTATTTGTAAGTGCAGCCCATTTCAAACAAAGGTTATCAAGACTTGAGGTAAAATAAAAAGAAGGCTAAATTCCAAGTCAGAAACTTTATAAAGTTGAAAAATAAAGTGCAAACTTACCAAGACTTTAGAGTTCACTCGGAGTCGGAGTCAGAATGGAAACTCAAACTGCCTCACTGCCCTCAGGCCTAGTTACTCCAAACGATCGAATGACTGCCCCGGAAGGTTAATTATTGCACAAAATGTCTTTTCTCGTCCAGTGTGTACGTTTGTTACAGTGCAGAACAGAAATGACCGATGTACAGTCCACATGCGATAGCCTTGTGGCAGTAGTGCATGTATCGTCAAGCCGAGTTCAAACTTGTATTTTTAGTTTCAGTTTAAAAAGCACGAAATTTAAACAGAGCGGCCAGTTCGCACTGTATTCAAATTAAAATCCTTGTACATTTTCCATCCTCCAGATATAATGATGCCTGCACACACAATTTTGAAAACACATTTGAGACCTCATAATTTGTTAAGTCTGATATGCTGAACGCAATCTTTTGAGTTTTGAGTGTTCGGATCGACATTTTTTTTGCGAATAAAATGAATCAACAGCGATTCTACAGATTGCAAGGTCAAAGACTTAAGACTGGTTCTCTGACAAAATTGCCCGTTTCTCTCTAAAATTCTTTCAACCGTTCAAACTGTCGACTATTTAATTAAATTAGCGATTAATTACAGTGAATTCTTTTTCATGGTTGGGTGTGTAATAAATACAGAACCACACTTTTGTTTGAATGGGTTAACGATTACTGGACTCGAGTGTGTGGCGCTGAGATAACCACTAGAGCCTACCGGCTCTCGTGGTATCCCTACGCCACTCGCTCTCGTCCAGTAATCGTTAACCCATTCAAACATAAGTGTGGTTCTGTATACATACCTAACGATCTGATTTGAACAAACTTGAAACTGACCCCCTAGAGATGTTGCATACCAAATATGAAAGCATTCTGACTGGTGGATCTGAAGAAGAAGATTTTTTTAAATTACCACCCATATTGAACAAAGTTAAAATTTGGGCTTTGGTAGGAAGCCCAAATATTAACCTAGGGACTTGGTTTGAACAAACTTGAATCTGACCCTCATAACAATGATGTATACCAAACATTAAAAGATTCTGACTGGTGGTTCTGAAGAAGATTTTTAAAGAATATTCCCCATATTACCCTATGTTAAAAATTCAGGCTCCTGTAGTGAGCCCAAATATGAACCAATGAGCTTTATTTCAACAAACTTGTATCTGACGCCCCTATGAATGCTGTATACCAAATATCAAAAGATTCTGATGATTGGTTCTGGAGGAAAGATTTTTTTAAAATTTTTGCAAATATGCTGACTCAGCATTTTTTCGATGCTCATTACAGAACACTCAATTCTACTGGTCCTAAGGATACTTCATACCAAATAACAGCTCTCTGTTCCGTGTGGTTTGGGAAATATGGGCGTTTGAAAATATTTCTATTTTTAGCTCCCAGGGTTCCCATGGGGATGCAGGAATTTTTTTTTTGTTGCATGGGTCAAGTACTTATGATCCAATAATACCACATACCAAATTTGGTTCATACCGGGCCATCGATTCAGAAAATAGAAATTTTGGGCGGGACCAAAAATCTTACCCCTCCCATTACAAGGCCAAATATTGCTTCACGAACTTCGTTTGAACAAACTTCATTCTACACCTTAAAAGGAAGCTCCATAGCAAATATCAAGTCATTGTACACACTGGTTCTTGAGAAGAAGATTTTAAAAATATTTTGGAGCATTTCCCCCTCTCCCTCCCTATGGGGCTGGGCATGTTGAGTTGAACAAAAATGCAATGCCCCTTTGGGACCATCACTCACACAAACTTTCACTTGAATTGGACCAGTGGCCTTGGAGGAGAAGACCAAAACATGGTGTTGACGGACGACGGATGGACGGATGATGGACAGAGAGCGATGAGATTAGCTCAGCATGACTTTGTCAAGATGAGCTAAAAACTGCTAAACAAACGTTTTAAAACAAATCCTACCCTATACTATCATCCAAATCCCTTCAACAAGTTAGGTATAGAATGAAAACTTAAACAAATGGACTCTTAGCCAAGACAGCTCTGTCCAACGTCACTGTTTTTAGGGGAAGCTAAATAAAAGACAAGAATTTAAGTGTTACTGCTTGTGACCTTAACATTAATGATATGACAATGGGACAAGGTCATGACACAATGTTAGGTTATGGGTAAGAACTGTGCGAAGTATGAACAAAATCTGTCACATAGATTCAATTATACAGACCAGACAGGGGCTGTATAATAATATAAGTTTTGCTGTTTGTGACCTTGAGCTTGATGATATGACCTTGAATAAAAGTCATGACATAACTTTGAGTCATGAGCAATAACTGTACCAAGTATGAATAAGATCAGTCAATCATACCAAGTTATATGGACAGCACAAGGGCTGTAGAACAATATCCAAGCTTTGCTGTCTGTGACCTTGACCCTGATATGACCTCGGATTGAAGTCATGACAAACCTTTGAGTCATGAACAAAAATTGCACCAAGTATGAACAAGATCTGCCAATTAGATGAATTTATATGGACCAGACAAAAATGAGTTTTCTAGATGGCCACCTGATCTATGGGGCCAGTGACCTTCACCTTGAGGGGACAGACCTCATTAAGACTGATGACACATTGTCTAGTGACAACAATACATGCGGTTTCAAACGTTTTGCTAAAAAAAATGCAGTGGTTAAGAAATTATGGCCTGGAAAAACAAAATGTTGATGATGGGTGGAAGGATGGACAATGGACAACTTAGCATTAGAAAAGCACCTCTGACATTTTGTCAGGTGGAGCTAAAAAGAGCAATGTCAAACATTGCATATGTCTCACCTGAAATACCACAAATGACATATTCTGCATGCCCTTAAAAATAAATTTTATGTTAGTATCTACATGTGTCTATAATGTATTTATTTATTGGTATTTAAGGTCACATGGTAACCGTAACATGGAGATAAAGTCACAGTTCATCAATCGTTTAAACCCATGTTACCCATTTTTGAAAACTTCCACACAAAACATTCGTGACTGAGTCCTCTTTCACCAGTAAAACTGAGCACTGCTTCTTTCCACAGGGGACATGTAACTATAATAATATAAATCCAGACAGATGGATGGACAGACAAATGGTTGGACAGATGGATGGACAGACGTATGTAATCCAGTATACTCCCCAATCTCTTCTTGACTGAGGGTATAAAAAGTATTCCAAAGATTCATACAGCTCAAGGTAACAATAACACTGACATTATGGTGGAAAGGTACAATTGAGAAGTACTCCATGAATCATGGCCTAAAAGAAAAGTTATTACCATGGTCAAGCCTTTCAAGTTAATCTTGGATGACAGGCAGTGGACAGATTGGCATGTAATGAACAAAGTGGATGGACAAGTGAAAACAAACAGAATTGAACAATTACACTTTTATACACCCATTCTGCATACAATAAGAAATGTTTCAAGCATATCAAGTTTCAGGAGAATCTATCAAGTGAGTTTTTAATAAAAGCACATGTCCAAATTCAATTTTTTTTTAACAAAGGCACATAATTCTTTGACTAAAGCTGCAAATAATATCATTTGCATTGAGACTAGTCAAAAGATGATGTGAAGGCCATTTATCAAATTTCATGATAATTCATCAAATAATGGTTGAGGTAAAACAAATATAAGTCCCAATATTTTCCACAAATAAAGGGGCATACCATTTTGAAATATGGTGAGTGCAAAGATTTCCTAACTTTCATGGCAATCTGTCAACTACCAATATAGTTATTGTTTTGAATAGATGGGTAGACAGATTGATAGATGGCAGTGTGCAAAATTTGAGGAGAACGCTCATTTTGTTCAAGTGGTGGTTACACAAATTTAAATCGACGCAAAGAGATGACCGGTTAGTCAAATGTTGCATCTTGAATAGTAAAGTCTGAGTAACTTAACTGTTTGAGTGCTAATTTTTTCTCAGCCACAAGATTTGTTCACACATTTTTGTCTTGTTATAATTAATGGGAGAGAATGCCTTTAGGCACTCTCCCATGAATTGTTTCAATGCAAATCAATAGAGATGATGTAATTTTACTTCCAAGATAATACGAAGGACATCCACAGAATATGAAGCCTTTAACTTTAGGAACCTGAAGTTCAGAATAAAGCCCAACTATGGACTTCTAGCACTCTACCAGTTAACTAGCCTTTCTTGTGTCTTGATAGATTTTTAGACTTTTGCCTTGAGAGGCTATATATATTTCAATTCCACGCAAAAAATAAAATGAATACATGTTAAGGATAAAAAAAAAAATGAAAAAATTTATAGTAATTTATATATTTTTTATACTTACCAACAACCCAGACTTAGCTGGTGCTAACCCAAAAATATCTAGGGTCAAACACAAATTATTCCCCCCAATCCTGCCCAATCCCCAAAATTTGCATGCAAAACCGAAAATTAGAAGTCCTAACTGGCCCTCCATACATTTCACCCTCCGCGCATGCGCAGACGCCAGGAAGTCACCGAATCTGGCGCCAATAAAATCATTCTTTGTAGAAAAAGATTATAATAATTCAGCGGGGAGGTATGAGTGCCCAGTACTGCCCACTCATGGGAGGGCCATTCCCGTCTGGGTCATTGGTAAGTATAAAAAATATATAAATTACTATAAATTTTTTCATATTTTTAGACTGTAACCAATGACCCAGACTTAGCTGAATCGTAAAAAGGTGGAGGGCCTAGAACTTCTGAAATATCAGATCAACATAGATCAAATTCTTCAATCCATGATGAAGAAATTAGAATTTACATGAATGTCTCTTAAGACCATAATAGAAGAGACATAACCTAATATGGATTCCAATAATGTAAATCCTAAATCTAAGCATAAAATCATGTTAATTAGGATGTAACAAATAAACAATTTAGAGACTAGTCTGGACTAGGCCCTAAAAATTATTATGGCATACTGAGAATGAGAGAAAATTTCCCATAAACCTACGCCACACAATAATACTGCAGCTGATCACCGAACATAGTACGGACAAGACTGCTTCCTCAATAGTTACATACCCCATAAGGCAGAGAAGTGGACAAAATTACCCCCCCCCCCCTTTTTTTGAACATAACTTCAAAAGAAAGAGGGGAGAGCTCTGGAATCAATAAACGATATAAATAAATATCGATCAGGCACCCAACAAATTAATTCATGAATAAGAAATGGTGCTTAATGCCACTTCACAAGCCAAGGCTATAGCGAAGATTTTGGTAAATAACATTATCTGCTATAAAATATGCACTGCAGATGCCGTATACATGGTACGACAAAATCAGTGAGAAATTATAACATATACATACAAAAGCGGGATAAGATGAACAACCTCTGCAGAGAAAACACGCTTCAAGATCATTCACAGGAGGCCTCTGTAATATTAAATCTAGTAAAAAACACTCTCCAACATGTACTATTTGGTATCTACAACTATAAACACATGAGAATATGCGATTTGAGAACTGACAAAATAGAGACCTGGATCTAGAAATGGAGGTAGGTATGATAAACCGGCTCCAAAATCAGAAAATAAATACCAGAAACAAATGCAACAGAACAGCATATATGCGTATGAAGGTGCCATCCAACACGACCCAGATGCAAAGTATGCATGTATTAAAAAATATATATACGCAACACAGCATGAGTGTGGGGGGGGGGGGGGGGGGGGGGAGGGGGGGGGGAGAATTCAAATATATGTCGAAACCTCCTCACCCACATTACTAATCATTGCTGGTGCAGACAGCAATAATATACTGATCATAAAGCTCTTTCACGTCTGAATACTCCATAATGCCACTGAAAGCGGAGAATGACATGAAGAATAAAACTTCCCTTAAAGAAGAAAACCATCTAATGGAGAAGCTTCTGGCGAATGCTCAATAGCAGACCCCATAACCTCAATGAAATCAATACAAACAAATGAATAGAAGGATGCACGTATCCTATCATTCATTCCCATGAAAATGGCTGAGCGTCAATGTATGCGCTCAAAGCCTATACTAGCGACTCAAATAATGGAAACTATTATTCCCATGCGCCGAAAACTTAACTATCCTGAAGAGATCTCACATCAGATCATATAATAGCCAAACAGTTAGAATAAGCGCAAGATATAGCCAGCACTTACTTATGCGCTGAAATCTTAAGCACTGACTGCCAATAGGAAGAGAAATAACAGAAGCAGTACGAATAGCTAACTGACTTATTTAGCAATAGAATGAACATAACGCCCCTTCTATTGAAAAACAATGACAACAAAAGCGTAACTTCTCTTCAGATAAACTCTGATGTGCATAGAGAGACCGTCGGACTCAGGATTGTAACGCAATATATGAACTCACGTCCAAAATAATTGAGAAAACCGTAATATGTGCCCAAACTTGACCTTATGTTAAAAGATTCTCTAAAACAAAACAGGTCAAGAGGGAAAAACGTCTACCACTCCAGTTAATAACTGGAGTAGACATATGTGTAAGCGACCCATCAAAATAACCTTCCAAGCCGCTCCACACAACTCCATCCGGCACACAAAACTTTTGCTGTTAATGCGTCAGATAACCGATAAAAGTGAGCGAAACAGCTGGTCAATTCGCTCTGTGAAACAGATGAATCAGCCAAATGAATAGTGGGATACATGAATCCTATCATAAATCCCATGAGACATCTAGTTCACAAAACAAGTGATCTAAAGAACTATACTCGCTACAATTGCCGAACGTTCGCTTATCGACTGAAAGATAATAATAAATATCCTAATTATCCACTTCCAGTAAAAATCGGCCGGACCGAGTTCTATAAGAGCCTAGAACCACGGGCTCAGGGTAGTCTGATCAGTAACTCAGTCTGATGAGAAACCCCTATCCAAGTGGCTGTATAGACAAACCTAAAGAATTATATATAGGAGAGAAACCTATACCTTCGCTATGAGCCTTATAAGCGAAATGAGTCTAGGACACTCTCCTACTCTTCTGTTGGCTGTGGTCGATTAGACCTCAACTTAAAGAGTCGAGAATATATGCTTTCTTGTAGTTTAATCCTACAATAATGAAAGCTAACCATCAAAGACTTAGTACCTATACCTTGCTATGAGTCCTAATTTGAGTCTAGGACAACCTCTCGTACTCTTTCTGCTGGTGATGGTAAATTAGACCCCAGCTTAAAGAGACGAAAATTGATTCTTATCATAAGAACTAGAGTTGGAAGACTAAAGCGACCTATGGCAAGTTTTCCACCTAATCAAATGCAAAGATGAAGACACAAGGCTTCGCTGCATCAGAATAACTCTCACTTAACATTAGTTAAGACCGAGAAATAAATACTAGGTCTGGAAAGAATTTTAAAAGGTACAAACGATCACAAAATTCCTTTCATATAGACGATGCATCACAGTACTTAAAATTAAGTACCTAAGACCATGAGACTAAATTCGCTCTAAGAAATTATCTTCACAATTGCGTCCGAGTGAACAGCTAAATGATGAAGGTAAGGCTAAAACTAGGATCTTAGCCTGCTCAATCAATGCTGAGGAACTCTCCACATCTTCCCCTGTTGTTTTTAAAAGTATGTGAACCATCACAAACGATTAAAAATACAGAAGAAGAAGATAAGAAACCGAATTACTTTTTCTGCCGGAAGATAAATATGGTGTCGTCTACAGAATCGAAGATCTGTGACACCCGTTTAGACTTAACCAGAAAGAGATCTTATTACCCTGCTCTTTACCCAGATGAAGTCAGCGTCGAACTACGCTAGCGGTTTCTCATAATTGCTCGCAGCATTTTGAATCACTGGAACAAGATCAAGGAAATGATAATGTATGATATCTATATTATCCAAGAGTTGTTCCGGAAGGAAAAGTTATCCTATCCATCATATGTTCAAATCAGTTAGAATCACAGTCACCAGCATCTAAACAGGCACGTGACTGGACCAAATAAGTACTATGCAACAGCTCAAGATTTGAGATCGACGTTGAGTGCTTCTGCCTTAGCAGGAATACTGCGATTAGCTGTGCAACTGCGACAGCAAGTCTGTTACAGAGGCCTGAGGAGCAGCGGTCATGAATAGCCTCTTCGCTGGCTGCTCCTAGGACAGGGAGTCCAATGAATGAATGAATGAATGAATGTTTATTTGCAATATATGTAACGCTTACATGTACAAAGTAATCGTAATACAAGATTAAATATAATTAAATGAATGTGGATGTATAAAAAACAATTACTCAATTGGTTACATATATTGCGTGGAGATGGCATAGCCTAGTTGGCTGTCTTCCTGCCAAATCCACCAGACAGGCTATAACATTTATCGCAGACTGCAGTTTGCATTGGTTGGTGACGTATAGAAGACCTTCGATCCAGGTTGTTGTTAAGGTTGACTTACTCGCTCTCTCGTTATTAGCATCCACAAGATGTTGATTTGATTCTTATAACTGTTGAATGTGGGTTCAATGGATAGTGGATGGCTAGTGGGTAAATGTCAGTTTCACTGTCACAACTTCAATTTGGTTCTGAGACAAAATTGAATTTTAACGCATTCTTTGTGATATGATATCCGCCAATGAACAGTATTCTACAGTTCATTGATAGATACTATATCACAAAATATGTCACTTTGTGTTACTCAAGAACAATACATGACACACAAACATTATCCAAAATTCCTCAATTTTTAAGAGTCTATAAGGTAATATTGATTTATAATGCCATCAGTTCATGGTAATTCTTTCGTGAAGCGAGCAAGATGTCAAGTCAAACGAGAGTCCGGCAAGCGAGAATCTGCTAATTGACCCTTAACATTGTACAGTACGTGGAGAGTGCATTATCACCAAATCACCCGCAGAGCGGAGATTCCACCCAAGCAATAATTGCAAATTTGCTGCAAAGCATAACCAGTGCAAGGAAAGTTTCAGCCAATGGACCTCCGGGTTGAACCCCGAGGTCCATCGGCTGAAACATTGCTTATGTTTTTTGTCGATGTGTACACAATTTGAAAGTTATAGCCCGGGTGACAACCCCACTCCACGGGCGACCTAACTACAATCCACTCTCCATGTACTGTATGTAACGTAATGGTGGTGGGAAATAAACTTGTTATTATGTGCGGGTTAATGATGTGTGGGTTAATGATCCCCCTCCCTCTTTATGACTCACAACCCCATCTCTAAGTGCTACACTGAAGTAAATACTATATCCGCCACACATCCCTGTCCCAGCATTACAGTGAACTATGTTCCACTGGGACACAGCACCCTATAAGACTCGGCCAACGATGTGTGACAATTCCACTTTCACATGAGATATACTGTTCAATAGCCTTCCACAAATCAATTGCATTCTTGGCAATAGGGATTGTTGCAACACACTGATGGTAAATATGTACTAACGAATTTTTCAACCAATGTTTTCCGAATCAGTGATCTATTGTATATATTACGAATATCAGCGTCCAAATCGTTCCATAGTTTTGGAAATCGATTAGATGGGAGTGTATCTAGAGATTTGTTTCTAGTTTTCCCTATCTTCAATAGTCCCGTCTGTCTAGTTGTTACGCCATTGTTAAGTACGTTATAAGAAAAGTAATTCTGAAAAGATGATGGTAGTCTATCGAAGTACCAGTCATGAATGAATAATAGTGCATGTAATTGGTACAGGTCAGGCAATTTAAGAATTTTGTCTTTCAAAAAGAGTGGATCAGTGTGACAATTATATTTCCCGTTGTTTATAATTCTAATAGCTCGTTTTTGCATTAGAAATAAACTATTCATATTTTTAGAGTGACCCCAAATTTGTAACCCATAAATGAGATGGCTATGGACAAGAGAATAATACAAGCAAAGTAGAGCGCGGCGTGGTAAGAACTTTTTGGCCCTATTCATTGCATAATTGGCTCTGGCGATTTTTGAGCAAAGCATCGATACGTGGCTTTTGTAAGATAGCCTTTCATCAATATTTATTCCAAGGAACTTGACTGAACTGCAGGTTTCTGAGTCAGTTACGCGGGTAATTCGAGTGTAATTGATATGTCTGTTTGGAACATCATCTCGTCCAATATAGTTATTACTGCGGACAACCCGATGAATGAAGCCTCATCTCCTTGGCTACTAGATGGCTACTAGATGGTGCAACTTCTTACTAAAGATGGACCTTTGACGATGAAGACCGGAAAACCTGAGTCACTTAGCCAAGATGCGGTCGGGAGTGCTTGTTCCTCTTCTTTTCAGTTTACCGGACAATAGCTATGTATGTAAGCACAGACTGACGCAAGTTCCTACCAACAACACCCGGCTCCAGATGTTGTTGAAAGAGAGAGAGGGGCTCCCTCTTGCTCGTACATACCTCAGAACTTGCCGTCTTCTTCCTTCCATCAACACTAGGTGAGCATGGATTCGATCAACAGTGCTCGCTACACCCTATTCTCTCTCGACCGCCACGGACATACCCGGCATCACATCACCCACATACGAGTGAGATCTGCCGGTTGAGCTAGCTGTTTTTAGACAAGGGACGTAAGCCTCCGTGAAACCTAGCCCTTGTCTTTTCAAAATCATTGAGCACTCTACCACTAGCTCTAAATACAATGCATATGTGACACATCCGGAGTCACGGTCCAAGTATCCAATCTTAAGCTGTTTCACTGGCGACAGGGAAATGACACCACTCATTGGGTTTTATAGCCCTGTGCAATATAAAGATCACTTTATCCGTTATGTAGAGGAAACCATAAGACTAGCCGGCCTCGGACCATATCAGTTTCCTCCTTCTGTCGTCACTGGGTGAGCATAATTGCATATCATATCGTTGGCTCCACCCTATATGATCTCTCTTTTTCTAGCCCGGATCGTCTACACCCGGCATCATAGTTCTCAGGGACCTGAGTAATTACTTCACCGTTCAATGGATCTGCGCGGTCGTGTGTGCTTGTCAAACATAGAGGAAGCTATAAGACTGGCCGCCGTGGAAGTCTATGGAAGGAGCATCCCGTGGATGTAAGTTTCAACTGACACAAGTTCGTACCAATAACCTCTGTCTCCAGATGTTGCTATAAGAGAGAGGGACCTCTCTCTTGCTTGCAATCACGGACGACCTGAATGAACATACCTCAGAACTTGTCCGACAAGTTCCTACCAACAACCTCTGGCCGCAGATGTTGTTATAAGAGAGAGGACCTCTCTCTTGCTCGCAATCACAAAAGACCTGGACGAGCATACCTCAGAACTTGACCGCCAAGTTCCTACCAACAACATCTGGCCCCAGAGTTGTTATAAGAGAGAGGGATCGCTCTCTTGCTCGCAATCACGGACGACCTGGACGAGCGTACCTCCGAACTTGTCTGACCGACACAAGTTCCTACCATCAACCTCTGATTGCAGATGTTGTTATAAGAGAGAGGGACCTCTCTCTTGCTCACAATCACGGAAGACCTGTATGAGCATACCTCAGAACTTGACCGCCAAGTTCCTACCAACAACCTCTGATCGCAGATGTTGTTATAAGAGAGAGGGACCTCCCTCTTGCTTGTGATCACGAAGACCTGGACGAGCATACCTCAGAACTTGTCTATTGTCTACTTCCTCCTTCCCGTGCTTCCTCCTTCCCGACGTCGCTGGGTGAGCATGTTTGTATGTTTATAGTGCTCGCTACACCCTTATTCCTCTTCTCGACCGCAATGGACATACCCGGCATCACGTCCCTCACATACGAGATAGATCTGCTGGTCGAGCTAGCTGGCGACAAGGTCATCAATCCTACTAAGGATCTAGGCCTTGTCTAATACCTGAGCACTTTTGCCGCTAGCTCTTGATTGATTTGCGACGACAGCACACTCCTTGACGGCATCACGAAGCCACATCATGTTCCTGTTCCTCTGTAAATAGAAACTAAAAAACTATAGTGACCTTTTGAAGAGAAGACCACCGAGTCCCCTCGCTGCGATAGGACCGATAGTGGCCACTCGCCTAACACAAACCATGACGCCCGTCATTCAGATTATCAAATCTGATACATGGAGTAGAATTAGCGGTAGTACATCAAATAACTCATTACAATGACCAAGTAAATAAAGGAAATGTTTCCTCTATTTGCCATACTATTAGATAAAAATAATTACCAAAAACTAATATATGTCATTGTACCACCACCAAATGTACATATAATATAAGATAACATTAAATATAATCAATGAAATAAATATATCCAAAAGAAAAACTCTTTCAAAAATAAAATAAAAATTTTTGAAAAAATTTTCCTAATATAAGAGCCCAAGTTCCCAAAGGGAACGATGAGCCCAAAAAAGCCAAAGTGTGGACAAAATTATAAAAACAGTGTAAAATTAACTACCACACTATCAGAATATTTAATGTTACTTACAACTGTTGTTCCTAAATAAAAATAGGAAACTACCTAAAGATGTATACAAAACACTGGAATCACGACCCCAGGCAACACGGCCCGAAGTCAGTAACAGAAACAAGACTATCCGATGCGAAGCAAGATCTTCCTCAGAAGAAAAAACGATACATTGGATGTAAGATGCATGACCAAAACGCCCGAACACCCTAAGGATGAGGACGTAACCCTGGGGATGTACAGAATAATATTCTACATAAAACGTTAAAAGTCCCAATAAATTTTATAAAAAATCTTTATTAAAACAAGCCAAAAAGCTTGGGAGCATAACTGGGGGATCAAGGGAAGACAGGGAAGGAATACTAAATAAACAGTGGATAGATCATAATCTATCAGTGATAACGTCAGGCTCATGTCCCGAAATTAGGGAACATGAACTAATTTTACTAAATAATAAAAAATTACAGCCCTGAATGTATCAAACCACCGTTTCTTCCTTCCTTCATCTAGTTCTGTCCTTGGATCCACCAATTTAACCATTGATTTGTGTCTAGCATCATTATTAATTGAGATTTAAAAGCACAAATATCAGTTTGTTGTTATCTGACAAGGGCCAAACAAAGAATAATTTTATTGGCGCCAGATTCGGTGACTTCCTGGCGTCTGCGCATGTGCGGAGAGTGAAATGTATGGAGGGCCAGTTAGGACTTCTAATTTTCGGTTTTGCATGCAAATTTTGGGGATTGGGGGGCAAAATTTGTGTTTGGCCCTAGATATTTTTGGGTTAGCACCAGCTAAGTCTGGGTCATTGGTTACAGTATAAAAATATCTGTTTCCCAAGAATTTTTACATAACCAAGCACTTAGCCATCTCCAAACCACGTGAACGGTCAGTCGGTTAGAGTCATTTTTGAAATTTTGCACACTGGATGAGCAGTCAGGCAGATGTACAGGCAGACAGATGAACACATGCATGCATGCGTGCATGCATGCATGTGTGCATGCATGCATGTGTGAGTCCATGCCTGTATGTGTGTGTGTGGGGGGGGTGGGGGGGGGCAGGTATGGGAAGATATGCAATACATCGGGAAGGTTTACCTGAAATGATGAATATCTGGTACTAAACCTTGGCCTTTCAGAGGCAGGCAGATATCTTCTTATTGGATCCAAATCATTAACATTAAGCAAGCCTTCCACTGAAAAATATTCCAATATAAATAAACAGTCAGGCAATCAGAAAGAATAACAGATAGCCTTAACTACCTTTTGAAATTGGCTCTGAAAGGTCATTATTTTCTGGGTTCACAATATCAAAAAGAGATTAAGAACATAAAAAATGTTTTTGCTGAACTTCATGCATAGTGATGTTACTGTGAATGAAATGCCATATGTATCTGAGAAATAAAATTAAATTCCAACTTAACTGGTAGAGTGCTAAATTATTTTTCAAAACCAATTTGGAATCTCACTATTTTTTTCAAAGATATTATACTACCAGCAAGGGGAACCTTAGTTTAGCAAAACATAATTCATCAATAACTGTTTTATGACTATTTATTGGAGTGCCTCTTGGCACTCTCCAATAAATAGGAATAAAACAGCTTTATATAAAAAATGTTTTTTTCTACTGCTGAGCAAACAAGGTAATGCTTAATGTAAAGCCACTAAAGTGGCCTTCAGCACTTTTAAGTAGAGCCATGATAGTGGCTTCTAGCACTGAACAATTAAAAGAACAAGAAAACAAGCACTGCAGTGTGAAGCAAATTCCTCCTCCCCTCCACTTGCACCTCATGAATCATGCCATAAGCACAAGTGTAACTAGAGGTACTGTGAGCAAGCTCACAAAGTGATACCTCCCGGACCTGAAATGTATAAGTTAGATTATCTCCCCTTGGAAATGTCAGAACGGAATTATATTGCTTCATGCACATCTTCATATAGAGTTCTTCCATTGTGTAAAGTTTTATGAAAATTCTTCAAATAGTTTAGGAGGAGTTGCGCTTATAAGGATGGACAGACGGACATACAGACGGACGCGGGTTTATGGGCTACCAAAAAAACATTTTGTATGTCCAAAACCTTATTTTACCCAGAACCCCACCCCCTCCACCCTAGAACTTATATTTAACCCTAACCCCCACCCCTCCACCCAAAAACCACATCCTAACCCAAACCCTACCCCACCCTGACCTTAAACCCTAAAAGCCCACCCCACGCCCTAACCCCCACCCACCCCCAGGACCTAACCCCACCCAACCTTAAGCCCTACTCTGGGGCTACCCCTAACCCTAACCCCCACCCCACCCCTGACCCAACACCACCCTAGCCAAACCAATAGGATTAGGAGCTATTTTTCGGTTTAGAGGCTACTAAAACTAAAACCCCAACCCTACCCCCCCCACCCCCCCGGGACCTAACCCTCCCCAACCTTAAGCCCTACTCTGGGGCTACCCCTAACCCTAACCCCACCCAACTCCTAACCCTAACACTACCTTAATTTGGAGGTAGCCCCTAATAATAATATCCCCTAAACCTGAAATGTTGGCCCGGACAGACGGTCGGACAGACGGACGGACAGACAGACGCACAGGGTGATTGCTATATACCCCCCCCCCCCCCCCCCCAAACTTTGTTTGCAGGGGGTATAATGAACAACTAAAACTGACTGAAATCTGACAAATACTGTTCTAATCATAACAAACATTTCCCGTAACAAGGAATATAAACAAAGGGCAAGAACTCTCAATATTCGACAAATCACAAATGACTCCAAACATGTCTGACACGATTTTAACATAAAGCAACATACCAAAAATTGATTTTTTTTCAAGTTATTTCATAAACATTTAAAATAGCGAAACTGCATCTCAGCTGTGACAAATGGCAAAAATAAAACATATTCCCAGTCCACACAGGGCAATAATTCTCTGAATAACACCTGCATTGAACACTGGGCTAGACAACATTAAAATATGCTTGCACACCAAATATGATGTCATTCCACCAAGTATTTTAAATGTTGTTGAGTTTAGAAACTCGCTGGTCATAGACCAAAAAACTTGGTCACAGACCGACACTGCCATATATATAGCTTCTTGTCACAGCTAAAAATAGAAAGTGGAATAACAAAGGGCAATAACTCCCTCACTTTACAACAAATCAGAGTGTCCATTTTAACTTGTCCAAGACAATATACAGCAGCATATCAAATTTCTTTAAAATATGATATTTACAGTCCAAGTCAAAATTTATCAAAATACGATAATTACAATGCAAGCCAAAATTGATCAAAATACGATAATTACAATGCAATTTATCACATAAACGAAAGTGTAGCGAACAGATGGTTGAATGCAAATTGGAAGGAGAGATGGATATTCACATCATATCTCCAGTATTTGAAGTGTGATTTTAAAATTATTTCAACTTGTTATTCAGGAAGGTGAGTACAGTGGAGCCCACTTAACTGGATATCTCTTAACTGAACAACTCGGTTAACTGAATACAATTTCCCAACACAAAACCATTTACATTACCTCCAGTACAAATTTGACCTGTTAATTGAATATAGGTTATAGAGTAAACTCCTGTTAATTGAATAAATGAAAGTGTCAATGACACTGTAGCTCAACTTGTCAAGACAAAGACATGTACATGTATAGTATGTGACACAGCAATGACAAACATCTAGGTAATGACCTGATAACAAAGGTACATATAAAGTATTGTAACGGTCTATACATAAATACTGACCATTGCCTGTAACAAATGTATAGGTAAAGTATTGTAAAGGTGGGTGACAGTCAGATGCTAAACTAGAAAAGAAATCTTTGAGTCCCAGAGTGGGTCTGACTGAACCCCAAAATATTTGTTCTCATAGCACAGTGATAACAAAGGCACCCCAAAACACACTCATTCCTGCCCCAAGGTGAAAACAAAGGTACCCAAGAAGTTTCGTGAAGATCAGTTCACAAATATGAGCTGTGTAGAAGTTGTGACAAAAAACTGATTGGACCTAATTTCTGTACAAAATGGCCACTGGCAGCCATCTTGAATTTTGGACCGCACCCAGAAACACTCGTTCTCGTCCCAAGGTGATAACAAAGGTACCCAAGAAGTTTTGTGAAGATCGGTTCATAAATACAGCCTCTTGCACGAGCCATATTGACATGTGCACTTACAGTGTATAAGTAGCACTGAATAAATCAAAGTTCATCTAATTTGCATAATTTCTGAACGAGAAAAAAACTTGTACTATATGTGATGTATTCCATGTTACTAAACATTCATACAAAAATTTATTCAAATCAGAACTTTCATACAGAAGTTCTGTACAAAAGACTGATTGCACTAATTTTGGTAAAAAATGGCTACTGGTGGCCATCTTGAATTTCGGACCACACCCCAAAACACTCGTTCTCATCCCACGGTGATAACAAAGGTACCCAAGAAGTTTCGTAAAGATCGGTTCATAAATACGGCCTCTAGCCTAAGCCGTATAGAAGTTGTGTACAAAAAACTGATTAGACCTAATTTCGGTACAAAATGGCCACTGGCAGCCATCTTGAATTTTGGACCGCACCCAGAAACACTCGTTCTCGTCCCAAGGTGATAACAAAGGTACCCAAGACGTTTCGTGAAGATCGGTTCATAAATACAGACTCTAGCCCGAGCCGTATTGACATGTGTACTTACTGTGTGTAAGTAGCACTGAAAAAATCAAAGTTCATCTAATTTGCATAATTTCTGCACGAGAAAAAAACCCGTATTATATGTGATGTATCCCATGGTACTAAACATTCACACAAAAAATTATTCAAATCAGCGCTTTCATCTGGAAGTTCTGTGCAAAAATCTGATTGCACCAAATTTTGAACAAAATGGTTGCCATCGGCCATCTTGAATTTCGGACCGGACCCCAAAACACTCGTTCTCGTCCCACGGTGATAACAAAGGTACCCAAGGAGTTTCGTAAAGATCGGTTCATAAATACGGCCTCTAGCCCGAGCCGTATTGGCATTTGCACTTACAGTGCTGAAAATAACACCAAAAAACATCAAAGTTAGTCTAATTTGCATAATTTACACACGAGAAAAAAACCCGTATTATATGTGATGTATCCCATGGTACTAAACATTCATACAAAAAATTATTCAAATCATAGCTTTCATATGGAAGTTCTGTACAAAAAAACAGATTTCTGCATCGTCAGTACAAAATGGTGGCTGGCAGCCATCTTGAATTTCGGACCGAACCCAAAAACACTCGTTCTCGTCCCACGGTCATAACAAAGATACCCAAGAAGTTTCGTAAAGATCGTTTCATAAATACGGCCTCTAGCCCGAGCCGTATCCAATTGTTGACGGACAGACGGACAGACGAACGACGGGCCATGGCATAAGCTCAAATTTGGCCTCGCCAAAGTTGAGCTAAAAATCTTGTAACCTGTCAAGAAATTTTGCTGACTCACCCGTTTTCCTTTGTTTATAGACCTATTTGGCCTAAGTACATCCAATACAGGCATTTAATCTATTATATCTTGTTTGACAGAGCTCATGGAGCTCTGTCAAACAAGATATAATAGAATAAATGCTATGTTTATCTCTACAATACAGGAAAGTGACACAATCCCTGTGAATTGAATAATCCTGTTAATTGAATAATTTTCACAAGCAAAGTGGCTATTCAATTAACAGGGTTCCACTGCACTAAAAGTAGGACCCTATGAAGCTTCGAGATTCGATTTGATTTTGAATCTTAAGTTGCTATTCGATTCGAATTGGTTGCAGGATTCATTTCCATTCAAATCTTTTTCACTGCAATATAGCTTGGCACCAGTCATCTTTGTCATCTCACAATAAATATAGTTCTGGTGGGAAATGTACATAAATAATAATGAAAATAACAACTGAGTGTAGTTTCTGCTATCCAAACAGAAACAACATCTGTAACCCATGCCACTGGCCATGCAAATTCCAAACTCACTGTACACTACCACTGTTGAAATTTTTTTCAAAGTTTCCAAGCAATATCAACAGTGAGCTGTTGCTAGTGGCTAGCACTGTGTAGTGCCTAGTACCGATGATTCTCGCAGCTGTTTGTTTTTGAACTAATATCCTTACAGGGTAATATTCCAACTACATCACCAAGGCATGTCTTGAGACATTAAATCAGGTTTACAGCATCCTCACCTTCCCCCAGATTCAATTTGATTTGAATTCAAATGATAAACCCAATTCAATTTGCAATTCAATTCAAAGTGAAAATGGGTGATTTGCAGGACCCTAACTAAAAGTTCCCTTGATTTCAACATTATGCTGCGAAATTTAATTTTAACGTTCTCCGACCATCAATCACCAATGATGTCATAGTGTTGACAGCTTTTTGTCAATCTGGATGAAAATAATCAATGCTCTCCCTGAACTAGTGCTTTTGACATCTGGGATATTTATATAGTGTTACGTTATGTAGTTTGGGGTTAGGGCTGTAACCAATGGGATAGTGCCTGTCTGTTTTTATGTCAAATCTGGGATAGTTGACATAGGATTTTCAAAATTTTTTCAATTTTTTATTTAGGATGATGTGTACTACAAGATTCACTGATTTCAATTTTATGCAATGAAATTTCATTTTGACATTTTCGGATTCTCGATCACCATTAACTTCATGCAATTAACTATTTTCCAACAATGTAGAAAACAATGTGGCATTTCACACCCTCAACTATTCCTTTTGACGCCTATGATATTATTATAGTGCAATATACAGAAGTTTGGGGGTAAGGCTGTCAGCAAAGAGGAAGGAGAAATTCCTGTCGAAATTGAGGTCATATCTCCAGAATTTGAAGTCGGATTATTAAAAAATTTTTGAACTTGTTATTCAGGAGTTCTATAAGTTCCCTGGATTTCAACTTTATGCAATGAAATTTCATTTGGCCCTTTTCCTACCCTCGATCGTCATTTATGACTTAGTATTAACCATTTGCTAACAATGTTGAAAAATTGTCCCCCGGTAAGGGCAAAACATGAAATGACGTGAAAACGTTGAAAATGATGTGAAAACGTTGAACATGACAACAGAAACACAGATCTTTTTATTTTAAGATTTAAGAGCTCTACAAAGTACTAAAATTTTATGAAACACCATTGAAATTCAATTTTTTTGTGATGTTGGTGTGAAAAGGGTCCTCCCCAAATTCTGCCATAATTATTGAGAATTTCTAGTACAATGTTTTTAGATATGGTTTTTGTTGGAGATTGGATATCCAAAAGTTGCAGAAGGGAGGCATGATGCAGGTGCTGATATTAAAAGTTTGAGAAAAACATGTAAATTGGGAATTGTTTTGGATAAAAGTTAAAAAATTTATAGTAATTTATATATTTTTTATACTTACAATGACCCAGACATAGCTGGTGCTAACTCTTAAAAATCTAGGGCCAAACACAAATTTTGCCCCCCAATCCCCAAAATTTGCATCTAAAACCAAAGAAATCATGTCCTGAATGGCCCTCCATACTTCGCCTCTACTGCGCATGCGCAGTGTCAAGGACGTCCCGAAATTGGTGCCATTAATCATTCTTACAATCAGTGCCTGGTAAGCGCTATGTCCTCAGCGGGGTGGTATGAGTTCCCAACTCCTGGGAGGGCCATCCCCGTCTGGGTCATTGGTAAGTATAAAAAATATATAAATTACTATAAATTTTTTAACATTTTTATACTGTACCAATGACCCAGACATAGCTGAATAGTAAAAAGGCTGGAGGGCCTAGGACATAGAGGAAAATCCAATAAGCTCAACTATATAAAATAGAGTCATCCCCTCGAGGAGAAAAGGAGTATTAGGCTTTACATGTATCTTTCTTATTTATGATAAATTAGAAAGACACAATACCTTCTATAATTGAGCATCATAACATCCATATTCTCTATTAACATCCAGTATAATTCTTATATTAATTATTTTTAAAGTAAGCCAATAAAGTTAGTCCAGAGAATTGAGACTCTTTATACTCTTTTAAAAGTGTCCGGGGATAGTATAATAACGCCCGTTTGACACGTGACATATTCAAATGCTATACTTTAAAACTATGACATGAATGAATTTTTAAAACATAACTTTTCACTTTAAAACCATCCCAGTAACAGTTCAGAATTACTGACTCCGGAGGAGGTATCCCCTTTTTTTTCATAATAAAACAGGTGACCCAAGGGAACACCCTCCCCCCCCCCCCCCTTTCCCTTGCCCTGGGTCAAATAGCCCAGAGCGAAGAGAGCAGCGGGACGGAGTCACTGCCGGAACATAAAGCCTACATAGCTATAGTTGCAATTGTTAAGTGATCGACATTCTGTGCAGCCGATAATGGACCTAAACAATGCAGGCCTCCAGAAATGGACTCGATATTTCTGAGATAAAAATTTGTGAATGTGGATGGCTGAGACCAATATGCAGCCTTCATTAAATCTATAATAGCAACACTATTTACGTAAGCCCAAGATGTAGAAGAACTCTTACTTCATGAGCCGAAATCTTAAGCACAGACTGCTGAGTTAAGGATAGATTATCCTAAGCAGTACCGATAGTTAATTGAATGCATTTAGCAATAGAATGGACTGTAATGACCTTTCTATTAGGCATCAGAGACAGAAGAAGCTTTACGTCCTTACTGATAAACTGAGATCTGTTAATAAATACATAAAGGTCTAGCCAGACAGAGTAAAGGCCTATGCCCGTTCGAAGACGGAAGGACCTTAAAAACAATAGGTTCCGGATATTTATTAGGAGCCTGATTCTTAACCAAAAATCCAACATTAGTAGTAAAGGTAATAGAGTTTCCGATACCACGAAAGTGAGAATCGTCCACCGATAGTGCATGAAGCTCACTGACTCTTCAGCAGAAGAGAAGACTAAGAGAATTGCTGTCTTAAAAGGCCAGAATTTGAAACTACTGTCTCAAGAGGTTCAAATGGTTGCTTTAGTTTAATAAGAACCCAAGCTAAATTCCGTATAGGAATTAATCTAAGGATTCTAGGTCTATTTATCGAAAAGTTTCTAACTAACTTAGATAAAGAGACATTAGGCTCAATTGTAAACTATCATGGTGTGCATAGGTATCAGATAACATAGACCTATAACCTTTAATAGTAACTGGCTGCAGTTGATCTCGTCAAACAAGTATACTAGAAAGTTTGCAATGTCTGGTATGGAGGGATCAAAAATATCAACATAAAGATCCCTACACCAACGACGGAAGACCCTCCACTTTAGCCGCATAGTATAGCGAAGAGGAGGTCCTCCTACAGTTAGAAATCGCGTCCACTGCTCGTCCTGTACAATGCTTGCCGTGCAAGAAGGACCGCAAAACGGAATACGTGAAGGTTGAGACCTTGCGGGTTGTGATGAAGTTGACACGATTTCCCCAGCGAAAAAAGATCCTCTCATGGAGGAAGTTTTCGTGGTAAGTCCCACAGCAGACACCTAAGTAAATTTATCCACGGTCTCTGTGGAGACAGAGATGCTACCAACAGAATTGTATTGTGAATGTATTATCTTAGCAATACTTGCTGAATCAACAGCGCTGGAGGATACGCATATCCTATCATCCCGTCCTACTAGATCGATAGAGCGTAAACTACATATGCTCGGGGATCCGGACACGGTGACACATATGTCTGCAATTGATTGGTGAGTTGTGTCGCAAATAAATTTATCACTGGGCGCTCCCATTGGTAGGAAATCTGATTGAATACCTGTTTGTTGAGAGTCCATTCTGACGGCAACAATCGACCCTTACTAGAAAGGGAGTCCGCTAATACAATCCGACGACCCAGAATATGACGGACCGAAACAGAACTTGGTGTTCTATAACAAACAGAAGGATTCTTTCCGTTAAATTCAATAACGGAACCGAATGAGTGCCTCCCTGGTTCCGGATATACGCAACTACTGTCGTATTATCAGACAGGATTTGGACATGCGTTTCTGAATAATATTCATCCAGTGACGTAGTGCAAGCCAAAATAATATCATTTCTTGGAAGTTAAGTGCTTGCCTAAAAACTGCGGAACCCAAAGACCCTGGCACTTTGAATCCGTTGGGATCAATATTGTGCCCCAACCTGTTTGACTGGCATCCGTCATAATCGAAAAACTCGGATCCGGCAACTACAGTGGAACTCTCTGAGTCAACCACCGAATGTTTGCCCAAGTCTGAATCTCTTGTTACACTTGATAGACAAGAGAACGTGTATATCGAGCAATTCATAGATTGCTGAAAGGTTGCCGTCGAAGAGAAGCTTCTCCGAGACCGAAGCGACTCTGAGAGAGTTCTTCACCTTACTATCCACGCGCGTGGATGTAGCTAGGGCTGCGTCACGTCTAACCAACTCCAGGTTGCCACTGAAGGGCGGAGTTATACGTGGAAAACTATTGCCCTTGAAAGAAATCTCATTCAGAATCATATCCTGGAATTCTTTCTCTTGAAGACGTAATGATAATGCCTCAGTAAGGTGGTCTACATATGATAAAGCGTCTAAGTTAAGTCTAATAGACATCACTGTCGTTTCCAACGTCGTGGTTGGAATTGACATAGACGGCAAAAAAGACAATACCCAGTCTTCAACCTCGTTGTCTAGACGCAGAGGAACTCTCAGTATGTCCTGTCCTGCCATTTCAAATTTATTCCTAGAATTGATGAAAGGCAGATTAGAGCATTTGCGGACAAGAAACTAGAATAGTGTGTTTTGGTAGCAAGCTTATATATATAGCGTCGTTCAATAATTTGAAAGTTCTAGTGACATTATTGGACTGTGTCGGCAACTCAGGGACGATGTCCCTTAACCGATCAAAAACTCTGTGTCCAATGACGCTATTAGTCTCTTATCCAGCATCGCAGCATTCTAGTCCGACGGAACAACCTCTGGAAGATAATGCCGGAAGAAATGTATGGCATCTTCTGTTGTTCCGAAAGGGAAACCTCGAAATCGTCCGAATCCCTTTCGCCATCCTGTCAGACCCTATGAAGTGTTCGGTCGTCCGTACCTGATGCATCAGCGGAGCGAACCGACCCAGCGTCGTCGGATTATTCCTCATCCGACAGAGATTCTGTCGTTTGCTGGGATGCTGCGATAAGCCGTGCTATTTTGGATAGCACGTCCGTCACTGAGGCCTGTGGAGAAACGGTTTTACGATGCTTTGCCGCTGGAAGCTCCGTGTTCGTTACCCCATGTATACTTCTATTATGTGAGTGACCGGGGTGTACAGGCCTCGTGTCCCTTGGCTACCGGATGGCGTGACCTGTTCGCCGTGGAATCACTGAATGACGAAGCTGGCAGGATACTCGAGGTCACGTAGCCAAGTTGCGGTCGTGTGCGCTGCCGTGAAGATGAGGAAGCATTATCGACAGTCTCTCGGACTGTCTATATAACGGAGCGACCCGAGCGGCGGACATATGCCCCGAATGCAAAACGTTTGTACCACAACATCCGGTCCCAGATGTTGTTGTACGAGAGAGGGACCTCTCTCGCTCGCAGCCCGGACGGACCTGGACAAGCTAGGAACCGGACTAACAGGCTTCCTCCGATCTCTCCTCTAATCTGTCGTCACTGGGTGTGTACTATTGTCTATTATAGTGCTCGCATCACCCAAATCTCCTTCCTGGACCGCAACGGACGAACCTGGCTGCCGAACCATTCGATGAATGGACGCTACACCGGGTGAGCTAGCGAATGTCAATGCCGTCGATCCTACTAGGAACCTCTTAGGCGATTGACGTATTCCATGAGCACTTATTGCCGCTAGCTCATCATTCAACTATGACGACACACTTTTGAAAGACATCTCAGTAACTTTGCGAACAAGAAACCAGACTTGCTTGTTAATAGCAAGCATATATATATAAATAGCGTCGTTCAATAATTCGAAAGTTCCTGTGACATTATTGGACTGTGTCGGAACTGAGGGACGATGTCCCTGAACCGATCAAAAAATTTTTGTGTCCACCGACGCTATCATTCTGGTCCGACGAAACAACCTCTAGAAGATAAAGCCGGATGACATATACAGCAGCTTATGTTGTTCCAAAAGGGAAAGCTCGAAATCCTCCAAATCCCTTTCGCCATCCTGTCGGACCCTATGAAGTTTTCGGACGTCCGCACCTGATGCTTCAACTATGACGACACACTTTTGAAAGACATCTCAGTAACTTTGCGAACAAGAAACCAGACTTGCTTGTTAATAGCAAGCATATATATATAAATAGCGTCGTTCAATAATTCGAAAGTTCCTGTGACATTATTGGACTGTGTCGGAACTGAGGGACGATGTCCCTGAACCGATCAAAAAATTTTTGTGTCCACCGACGCTATCATTCTGGTCCGACGAAACAACCTCTAGAAGATAAAGCCGGATGACATATACAGCAGCTTATGTTGTTCCAAAAGGGAAAGCTCGAAATCCTCCGAATCCCTTTCGCCATCCTGTCGGACCCTATGAAGTTTTCGGACGTCCGCACCTGATGCTTCAGCGGAGCGTCCCGACCCAGCGTCGTCGGATATTACATGATGTGACAGAGATACTGTCATTGCTGGGATGCTGCGATAAGTTGTGCTATTCGGGATAGCACGTCCGTCACTGAGGCCTGTGCAGTAGCGGTCTTATGATGCTTTGCCGCTGGAAGCTCCGTGTACGTTGACTCCTGCATACTTTTCTTATGCGAACGTCCGGAGTCTACAGGCCTCATGTCCCTGGCTACCGGATGGCGTGACCTGGTCGCCGCGTATTCTCTGATTGGCGAAGTTGACTGAATATCGGAGGTCACGTAGCCAAGGTGCGGTCGTGTGCGCTGCCATGAGAATGAGGAAGCCTTATTGACACTCTGTCCGGACTGTCTATATAACGGAGTGTCCCGAGCGGCGGACGTATGCTCCGAATGCGAAATATTTTGTACCACAACATCTGGGGCCAGATGTTGTTGTACGAGAGAGGGGCCTCTCTCGATCGCAGCCCGGATGGGCCTGGACGAGCTATGAACCGGACTAAAAGGCTTCCTCCGTTCTCTCCTCTAATCCGCCGTCACTAGGTGTGCACTTGGTTGATTTATAGTGCTCGCATTACCCAAAACTCCTTTCTAGACCGCAACGGACAAACCCGGCTACCGAACCATTCGATGAATGGACGCTACACCGGGCGAGCTAGTGGACGTCGATCCTACTAGGGACCTCTTAGGCAATTGACGTATTTCCATGAGCACTTTTCCGCTAGCTCTTCATTAATTGTGACGACGGAGGCACACTTTTGGAAGACATCACAGATACATCACCCTGTTCTTGATCGTCTGAAATAGAGATTGATAAACTAGAGTGACCCTGCGGGGAAAGGACCGGCATGGCCATTTCCCCGCTAACATACCGTGACACACGCTTCCCATGTTGTCATCGAAAATAACACATACTGAACAGGAGTTAGTGCGAGTACACTGACTACATTTATGGAATGATTATGAAAGTCAGAGGAAGATTTCCTCTTAATCGAATTGAACAATATCCTTTCATTGTGAAAAGAAAACAAAGTCCTAGTACTCGCACCAACCCCTGCAAATCAAAATACATAATAACATGATCCATTAACATAGAAAAAATAATTGAAATCAAAATAATTTTTTGAAAAAACATTTTTTCAGAAAAGCCCAAGTTTCTGAAAAGTAACATTGAGCCCCAATGGATCCCAAGCCTAAGTGTGGACAAAAATTTTTAAAAATATTCAACAAAAAAATTAATGCAACACTTACAAATAATAATAATGTATCTAGATATGATTAAACTAACATGAAGATATTATTTTCAAGAAATCCCCCTCACACAGAGGCTGTTGTCAATGTAAACAAGAAGTGTAAAAACACCAGAAACATGACTCCAGGCACTGATAACCCTGGCCTGAAATCAGTTACCAATAATACACTATCTGATGCAAAACAGAGACTTCCAGGGAAGAAACTACAGAACATCAGATGGTAGATGCAGAACACTACGCCTAAACACCCAAGGGTGAAGACGTAAACATGGGGAAAAGAACAGAATTCATTCTGTTATCCAGCTAAAACTCCCAAGAAATTTTAGTAATAATATTACAGAAAATATGCCAAAAGCATGGGAGAATAGCAAGGGGGGACTTAAAGGAAAGGGAGAGAGGAAAACACTGAACAAGCAGTGTAACTTTATAGCAAGAATGACCACAACAGGCCGTTGCCTCGAAAATAGGTAACTTAACACAATTTCATTAAAAAATTTTAAGTTACAGCCCTGATTATTTTCTGTCACTCATTTTTCCTCTCCTCCTTCTATATCCTCCTTAGAACAACCATTTCTCTAATATTTATGTGTCTGGCATCATTTAAACTGAGATTTACAAGCACAAAGATCAGTCAGATGTTAACTGATGAAGGGCCAAACAAAGAATGATTAATGGCGCCAATTTCGGGACGTCCTTGACACTGCGCATGCGCAGTAGAGGCAAAGTATGGAGGGCCATTCAGGACATGATTTCTTTGGTTTTAGATGCAAATTTTGGGGATTGGGGGGCAAAATTTGTGTTTGGCCCTAGATTTTTAAGAGTTAGCACCAGCTATGTCTGGGTCATTGGTACAGTATAAAAATATTGAGATTTGAAGAACTTGCATTTTAATGGGGCTGATCAGCCCCAGCCCCGTAAACAGCCCTGTAACCAATTTTACAGGGCAGGAAAACCAGCTCTGTGAATATTCCATTAAAATACTTCACTGGTAGAGTGCTAAATTATTTTTACGTCTGCATGCATATTACATATGCAAGAATTCTTGACATTGGAGGTCTTGTTGCACATAAATATTCAATTGTTTCAGTTTCCTGTCCTATTGCACATAAATATTCAATTGTTTCAGTTTACTGTCCTATTGCATATAAATATTCAATTGTTTCAGTTTACTGGAGAATGCCTACAGGCATTCTCCAGTGAAATGATACAATTTAATATTTATTAACAAAGGGTATTTAACATTAATAAGTCACTTGTAAAACTTCTGCAGATGGCAAAAGCCAATATAGTGGCTTCCAGCACTCAACCAGTTGAGCGCCAATATTTTTAAAGCTCTCAAAAAAAAAACAGATTGCGTTTTGTTACTTAATCTGAAGATGTATCAGAATGTTGTTCTTCCAGATCGAGCACCGTTTATATAGAACACATCCCTATTTGACAGGTCTAAGAATGTGATTGTGAAGTATGGCTTTGTGGAAATTCCATAGCTATAAAAAAATTTGTTATAAACTTTAAAAAAATTTCCATTCGCCTTAAATACACATCGAACCAGAAGATTTCGAGGGCAAAATATGACTTTATTATATACCGAGTTTCAAGTGAGGCGTACTAATATTTATGTTATTTCAGACAACTCTGCGATGAGCTAGCTCAGCAGTAGGCTCAAGAACACAAATATATGTATGGAAATATTGGGCAGACTAATTTTTTAACATTATTATTATGTTTCTGTTGGATATTTTACAAGAATATGTAAAAATTTTCTGTAAACTTCACTTGGAAGATCTGTGAACCTGAAACAAGGATTTAGCAAAAAAATTATTAAACCAGCCTGTGAGTAGAAAAAAACAACCCCGTGTAGACTTTCACGGGGCTGTTTTTCCAGTCCTGTCGAATTTCTAGAATGCAAGCCCCAGATTTCAAATGAAAGTGTCAATGACACTGTAGCTCAACTTGACAAACTTGGTAAGTTATAAATGAAATGGCAAAATTGAAGATCATTGGTACCAATGTTATTTGATGAAATTTCACCATAACAGCATTGTGTGTACACAACGTCAGAGTATTCCATGCATTTTTAAACGTAAACTGTAAGACTGGCTAAAGGAAGAATGCTGATACACAAATGCAGTATGTTCAGAGGTTATTGTAAATGGCAACTTTTTTCACAGAAAGGAATGCTAATCAATAGCTCTTATCTAAAGGTCTTGCCTAATGAGCACACTAAGTTCAAAAACAATCCTATGATAAATGTGGCCTGTAGGCCATGTCAAAGAATGCTGATGCACAAATGCAATAAATTCAAAGATTGTTGCTAACAACAACAGTTTTTGATGGAATTGAAAAGAAAATCAACAGCTCCTATCTTTGTCACCCTGCATAAGCATACAAAGTTTCAAAACAACCTGATAATGAATGTACCCTCTGAGGCATGCCAAAGGAAGATGTTAATGCACAAATGCACCAAGTAGAAGGTCATTGCTTGTGGCAATGTTTTTTGTTGTTTTTTTTTTGGGGGGGGGGGAGGGGGGGGAATTCATAAATATACCCTGCAGAGAGTGCAAAAGGGATAAGTTGATGCACAAATGCAGTAAGTTTAAAGGCTGGCGATAACGAAAATCATTTTCTATGGAAATGAAAAAACGCAATAGCTCACATCTAGAGGTCACCCTGAACACACATACCAAGTTTCAAAGTGATCCGATCATAAATGTGCCCTGAAGGATGTGTTAAAGGGAAATATTGAGGTCTGACTAAACTAAGTTCAAAGGTCAGTGGCAACATTTTTCAAATGGAAGAAATCGACAGCTCCCGTATAGATGTTACACCACACAAGCACACCAAGTTTGCAAGCGATCCAATCATAAATGTGCCCTGCAGGGTATGTCAAGGGGAAATATTGATGCTTAACTGCACTAAGTTTTTACTGAGTTCATCGAAGGTCATTGCCAGTGGTGGAAAATTGAAGAAAATCAATAGCTCCCATCTAGAGGTCACCCCAAACAAGCATGCCAGGTTTCAAAGCAATCCGATCATAAATGTGCTCTGTAGGGTGTGCCAAAGGGAAATATTGAGGTCTGACTAAACTAAGTTCTAAAAACGTTGGCCGCGGCAACATTTTTTGACGGAAATTGAAGAAAATCGATAGCAACCATCTAGAGGTCTCCCCAAACAAGCATGCGAGGTTTCAAATCAATCCGATGATAAATGTGCCCTGCAGGGTATGCCAAAGGGAAATATTGAGGTCTGACTAAACTAAGTTCTAAGAACATTGGCCGTGGCAACAGTTTTTGACGGAAATGGAAGAAAATCAATAGCTCCCATCTAGAGGTCACCCCAAACAAGCATGCCAGGTTTCAAAGCAATCCGATCATAAATGTTCCTTGTAAAGTGTGCCAAAGGGAAATATTGAGGTCTGATTAAACTAAGTTCTAAGAACGTTGGACGCGGCAACATTTTTTGACGGAAATTAAAGAAAGTTAAAAAATTTATAGTAATTTCTATATTTTTTATACTTACCAATGACCCAGACATAGCTGGTGCTAACTCTTAAAATATAGGGCCAAACACAAATTTTGCCCCCCAATCCCCAAAATTTGCATCTAAAACCAAAGAAAACATGTCCTGAATGGCCCTCCACACTTCACCTCTACTGCGCATGCGCAGTGTCAAGGACGTTCCGAAATTGGCGCCATTAATCATTCTAATAACCAGTGCCTGGTAAGCGCTATGTACTCAGCGGGGAGGCAAGAGTTCCCAACTCCTGGGAGGGCCATCCCCGTCTGGGTCATTGGTAAGTATAAAAAATATAGAAATTACTATAAATTTTTTAACATTTTTATACTGTACCAATGACCCAGACATAGCTGAATAGTAAAAAGGCTGGAGGGCCAAGGACATAGAGCAAGATGGAATACGCTCAATAATATAAAATAGAGTCATCCCCTCTAGGGAAAAAGAAGTAATAGGCCTTACATGTATCTTTCTTATTTATGATAAATTAGAAAGATACAACACCTTCCAAAATTGAGCATCATACATCCATGTACTCTATTAATATCCAATATAATCCTTATACTAATAATTTTTAAAGTAAGCCAATAAATAAAGTAATTCTAGAGAATAGAGACTCTTATACTCCTTAAAAGTGTCTGAGGATTGCATAATCATGTCCGTTGACACGTGCTATATTCAAAAGCTATACTTTAAAAGTTAAAAAATTTATAGTAATTTATATATTTTTTATACTTACCAATGACCCAGACATAGCTGGTGCTAACTCTTAAAATATAGGGCCAAACACAAATTTTGCCCCCCAATCCCCAAAATTTGCATCTAAAACTAAAGAAAACATGTCCTGAAAGGCCCTCCACACCTCGCCCCCACTGCGCATGCGCAGTGTCCAGGACGTTCCGAAATTGGCGCCATTTATCATTCTAATAACCAGTGCCTGGTAAGCGCTATGTACTCAGCGGGGAGGCAAGAGTTCCCAACTCCTGGGAGGGCCATCCCCGTCTGGGTCATTGGTAAGTATAAAAAATATATAAATTACTATAAATTTTTTAACATTTTTATACTGTACCAATGACCCAGACATAGCTGAATAGTAAAAAGGCTGGAGGGCCAAGGACATAGAGCAAAATGGAATACGCTCAATAAAATAAAATAGAGTCATCCCCTGTAGGGAAAAGAAGTAATAGGCCTTACATGTATCTTTCTTATTTATGATAAATTAGAAAGATACAACACCTTCCAAAAATTGAGCTTCATACATCCATGTACTCTATTAATATCCAATAATCCTTATACTAATAATTTTTAAAGTAAGCCAATAATAAAGTAAGTCTAGAGAATAGAGACTCTTATACTCCTAAAAGTGTGTGAGAATTGCATAATCATGTCCGTTGACATATGCAATATTCAAAAGCTATACTTTAAAAACTAAGACTTGAATGAATTTTATAAACTTAAACATCTCACTAAACAACCATCCCAATAACAGCTCAGAATTACTAACTCCGGAGGAGGTATCCCCTTGTTTTCATAGTAAAAACAGGTGACCCAAGGGAACACCCTCCCCCCCCCCTTTTTCTTGCCCTGGGTCAAATAGCCCAGAGCGAAGAGGGCAGCCAAACGGAGACACTGCCGAAACAGACAGCCTACCTAGCTATAGTAGCAACTGTTAAGTGAATGACATTCTGAGCAGTAGATAATAGACCTAACAATAGAGGCCTCCAGAAATGGACTCGATATTTCTGAGATAAAATTCATGAATGGATGGCTGAGCGCAATGAGCAGCCTTCAAAAATCTATAATAGCAACACTATTAATGTAAGCCCAAGAAGTAGAAGAACTCTTACTTCAAGAGCCGAAATCTTAAGCACAACTGCTAAGCCAATGATATACCATAAGCAGTACGCTAGTTAATAGAATCGATTAACAATAAAATGGAGCGTAACGTCCTTCTACTAGACATCAAAGACAGAAGAAGCTTACGCCCTTGTAATAAACAGATATCTGTTTATAAATACATAAACTGTACCCGGAAAGAGTAAAGGCCTATGCCCATACGAAGACGGAAGGACCTTAAAATAATAGGTTCCGGATAATAGGAGCCTAACTCTTATGCAACAATCCAACCTAAATAGTAACGGAAGTATTGATTCCGAAACTATGAAAGTGAAAATCATCCATCGATAGTGCATGAAACTCACTGACTCTACAGTAAAAGAGAAACCAACAGAATTACTGTCTAAAAGGTCAGAATTTGAAAACTACTGTTTCCAGAGGCTCAAATGATTACTTAGCTAAATAAGAACCGAAGTTAAAATCCGTATAGGAATTTAATCTAAAGATTCTAAGTCTATTTATCAAAAAGTTACTAACTGACTTAGATAAAGAGACAAAAGACTCAATTGTAAACTATCGTAGAGTGCATAGGTATGAGGTAACATAAACCTATAACCTAAATAACAACAGGCTGCAGTAGATCTTGTGAAACAAGTATACTAAAAACTAGCAATGCGTAGTATGGAGGGATCAACCATATGAACATAATGATCCCTACACCACGACGGAAGAGCCTCCACTTTAGTCGCATAGAATAGCGAAGAAGAGGATCTCCTATAGTAAGAAATCGCGTCCAAAGCTCGTCCAGTACAGTGCTTACAATGCAATACGGACCACACAACGGAATACATGAAGGTTGCGACCTTGCTGGTTGTGATAAAGATGACACGATTTACCCAGTGAAAAAAGATCCTCACATAGAGGAAGATTTCACGTTAAGATCCACAGTAGACAAGAGAGTAAATTACTCATGATCTCTGTGAAGATAGAGATGCTATCAACAGAAATGTATTGTGGTTGTTTATCTTAGCAATACCTGCTAAAACAACAGCGCCGGAGGATACGCGTATCCTATCATTGCGTCCTATAGATCAATAGAGCGTTAACAGTATTAGCTCAGAGATCTGGACAAGCCAACACATACGTCTGCAATTGATTAGCAAGCTGTGTCATAATAAAACATCATTGGGCGCTCCCATAGATAGCAAATCTGATTAAATACTTGTTTGTTGAGAGTCCATTCTGACAGCAACAAGCGACCCGTAAGAGAACGGGAGTGCGATAAAACAATCAGACGACCCCGAATATGACGGACCAAAACTGAACTTGGTGTACTATAACCAACAGACGGATTCTTTCCATTAAATTGAATAACGGAAACGAAAGAGTGCCTCCCTGGTTCCGGAGATACGCCACTACTGTCGAATTAAAGGACAGGAATTTGGGCATGCATTTCTGAATAATGTTCATGCAATGACATAAAGCAAGCCTAAAAAACATTATTCCGCGGAAGTTAAACTGATAGCTAAAAGACTGCGGAACCCAAAGACCCTGGCACTTCGAATCCGTAGGGATCAGTATATATCCCAATCTGTTTGACTGGCAACCGTCATAACAGCCACACTAGGGTCCGGCAACTGCGGCGGCACTCTCTGAGTCAACCACCGAATGTTTGCCCCAGTCTGAATCTCTTGTAACAGTAGATAGACAAGAGAATGTATAAACCAAGCAATTCATGGATTGCCGGAAAGTTGCCGTCGAAGAGAAGCTCCTCCGAGAACGAAGCGACTCTGAGAGAGTTCTTAACCTACTATCCACGCGTGGATGTAGCTAGGGCTGCATCACGTCTAAACACTCCAATCAGCCACTGAAGGGCGGAGTTATACGTGAACAAAATACTGCCCTCAAAAGAAATTACATTGAGAATAATATCCCGTAAATCTTTTCTTGAAGACGTAATGATAACGCCTCAGTAAGGCGGATTACGTATAATAAAGCGTCTAAGTTAAGTCTACTATACATAATGTCGTTCCCAATATTGAAATTGGAAAAGACATAAACGGCGAAAAAGAATATATGCAGTCTTTAATCACACCGTCTAGACGCATATGAACTCTCGGTTTGCCCTGCTCTGCCAAAATAAACTATATGTAAAAAAGATAAAATGGCAGAAATGAGCCACGCGGACAAGAAACTAAACTATCATGCTTAGTAGCAGGCTTGTATATATATATATAATATATAGCGTCGAAAAATAAAACACATGTTGTAATGACAATATTGGACTGCGTCGGTAAGTCAGGGACAAAGTCCCTGTACCGATCGAAAAATCCGAGTCCAATGACGCTATAAGTCTCTTATCCAAGATCGCAGCAATGAAGTCCGAAAAATAATCACTGGAAGAAATGCCAGAAGATATGAAAGGCATCTTCCGATACTACTAAAGGGAAAACTCGAAATCTTTCGAATCCCTTTCGCCATCCTGTCGGACCCTATAAAGCGTTCGGTCGTCCGTAGCTTGATGCAACCGCGGACCGCACCGACCCAGCGCCGTCGGATAATTCCTGATTCGACCGAGAAACCGTCAATTGCTGGGATGTGCGAAACAACTGTGCTAACTCGGATAGCACGTCCGTCACCGAGGCCTGAGGAGCAGCGGTCTTACGATGCATTGCCGCAGGAAGCTCCGAGATCGTTACCCCGTGCATACTTCCAATATGCGAGCGAACGGAGTGTATAGGCCTCGTGTCCCTTGGCTACCGGATGGCGCGACCTATTCGCTGTGGAATCACTGAATGCCGAAACTGATCGGATACTCGAGGTCACGTAGCCAATGTGCGGTCGTGTGCCCTGCTGTGAGGATGAGGAAGCATTAAAGACAGTCTCTCGGACTGTCAATATAACGGAGCGTCCCGAGCAACGGACATATGCTCCGAATGTAAAATATCTGAACCACAACATGCGGTCCCCTATGTTGTTGGCTTCCTCCGATCTGTCCTCAATCTGCCGTCACTGGGTGAGTACTAAAGTAATTAAAGTGCTCGCATCACCCAAATCTCCTTCCTAGACCGCAACGGACGAACCCGGCAGCCGAACCATTCGATGAATGTATGCTACACCGGGTGAGCTAGCGAATGTCATTCCGTAAGCGATAGACATATTCCATGAGCACTTATTGCCGCTAACTCTTCATTAACTATGACGACAGAGGCACACTTTTGAAAGACATCTCCATAACTCTTCGAACAAGAAACCAGAAATGCTTGGATAGCAAGCATAAAATAATAATATATATAGCGTCGTTCAATAATTCGAAAGTTTGTGTGACATTATTGGATTATGTCGGAACTGAGGGACGATGTCCCTGAACCGAACCAAAAATTTCTATGTCCACCGACGCTATCAGTTTCTTATCCGGCATCGCAGCATATGTTGTTCCGAAAGGGAAAGCTTGAAATCCACCGAATCCCTTTCGGTATCCCGTCGGACCGGATGAAACTTTCGGACGTCCGTACCCGCTTCCGCGGAGCGTCCCGACCCAGCATCGTCGGATAAAATATATGCGACAGATTCAGTTGATGCTGGGATGCTGCGATAAACTGTGCTATTAAGGAAAGCACGTCCGTTCCCGAGGCCTGTGCCGTAGCGGACTTACGATGCATTGCCGCTGGAAGCTCCGTGTACGTTGACTCCCGCACACTTCCTATGCGAACGTCCGGAGTCTGCAGGCCTCGAGTCCCCGGCTACCGCCCCAGCGCTGTCGGATAATTCTCGATCCGACACCGTTTCTGTCGGCTGCTGGGATGCTGCGATAAGCTGTGCTATGTGCACAAGAATGTCCGGCGTCAAGACCTGCGGAGGCGCAGTCTATCGGTGCTTCGCCGAGGGCAGCTCCGCATCAGATGGCTCCCGCATACTTCCTATGCGAACGTCCGGAGTCCATCGGTCTCGAATCCCTGGCTGCCGGATGGTGTGACCTGGTCGCCGAAGAATCCTTGATCGGCGAAGCTGGTAATATATCGGCGGTCACGCAGCCAAGGTGCGGTCGTGTGCGCTGATGAGAAGAGGAAGCCTTAGCAGTCTCAGCGGACTGCCTATACAACGGAGCGTCCCGAGCGACGGACGTATGCTCCGCTAACAACACATTTGTACCACAACATCTGGGGCCAGATGTTGTTGAACGAGAGAGGGGCCTCTCTCGCTTGCCGTCCGGATGGACCGGAACGAGCTATGAACCGGACTAAAAGGCTTCCTCCGTTCTCCCTCCGATCCGCCGTCACTGGGTGTGCATTAAGTTAATTTTATAGTGCTCGCATCACCCCAAAATTCCTTCTAGACCGCAACGGACGAACCCGGCTGCCGAACCATTCGGTGAATGGACGCTACACCGGGCGAGCTAGCGGACGTCAAAGGCCGTCGAACCTACTAGGGTCCTCTTAGGCAATTGGCGTATTACATGAGCACTTTTCCGCTAGCCCTTCATTAATTGTGACGACGGAGGCACACTGTTGGAAGACATCACAGATACATCACCCTAATCTTGATCGTCTGAAATAGAAATTGATAAAGTAGAGTGACCCTGCGGGGAAAGGACCGGAGTGTCCAAATCCCCAACAACATACCGTGACATACGCTTCCCATATTGTCATCGAAATCATACGATACAGAACAGGAGTTAATGCGAGTACACTGACCACATATAGAATGATAATAAGGTCAGAGGAAGACTTCCTCCTAAAACAATTGATCAATATCCTTTCAATGAGAAAAGAAAACAAGTCCTGGTACTCGCACTAACCCCTGGCAATCAAATACATAATAATAATATGATCCATTAATATAGAAAAAATAATTGAAATCAAAATATTTTGAAAAAATATTTTTTCAGAACAGCCCAAGTTTCTGAAAAGTAACGTTGAGCCCCAATGGATCCCAAGCCTAAGTGTGGACAAAAATTTTAAAAATATTTTAAACAATTTATTCAACACTTACGAACAATAATAATGTATCTAGTTATGATTAAAATAACATAAAGATATTATTATTTAGAAATCCCCCCCTCACACAGAGGGCTGTTGTAAATGTAAACAATGAGTGTAAAAACACTAAAATAAGACTCCAGGCACCCAGGCCCGAAATCAGTTACCAAAAATACACCATCTGATGCAAAACAGAGACTTCCAGGGAAGAAACTGCAGAACATCAGATGGTAGATGCAGAACACAACGCCTAACCACCCGTAGGTGAAGACGTAAACATGGGGAAAGAACAGAATTCATTCTGTTATTAAGCTAAAACTCCCAAGAAATTTTAGTAATAATAATTACAGAAACTATGCCAAAAGCATGGGAGAATAGCAAGGGGGAACTTAAAGGACAGGGAGAGAGGAAAAACACTTGAAAAAACAGTGTAACTAAATAATCAGAATGACAACAAAATGGCTGCTGCCTTGAAAATAGGTAACTTAACATAATTTCATTAAAAAATTTTAAGTTACAGCCCTGATAATATTCTGTCACACATTCTTTTCCTCTCCTCCTTTTCTATCCTCCTTAGAATCACCATTTCACTAATATTTATGTGTCTGGCATCATTTAAACTGAGATTTAAAAGCACAAAGATCAGTCAGATGTTAACTGATGAAGGGCCAAACTTAGAATGAAAAATGGCGCCAATTTCGGAACGTCCTGGACACTGCGCATGCGCAGTGGGGGCGAGGTGTGGAGGGCCTTTCAGGACATGTTTTCTTTAGTTTTAGATGCAAATTTTGGGGATTGGGGGGCAAAATTTGTGTTTGGCCCTATATTTTAAGAGTTAGCACCAGCTATGTCTGGGTCATTGGTACAGTATAAAAATATTAAGACTTGAATGAATTTTTAAAACATAAACTTCTCACTAAACAACCATCCCAATAACAGCTCAGAATTACTAACTCCGGAGGAGGTATCCCCTTGTTTTCAAAGTAAAACAGGTGACCCAAGGGAACACCCTCCCCCTCCCCCCCCCCCTTTTTCTTGCCCTGGGTCAAATAGCCCAGAGCGAAGAGGGCAGCAGAACGGAGTCACTGCCGAAACAGACAGCCTACCTAGCTATAGTAGCAACTGTTAAGTGCATGACATTCTGAGCAGTAGATAATAGACCTAACAATAGAGGCCTCCAGAAATGGACTCGATATTTCTGAGATAAAAATTCATGAATGTGGATGGCTGAGCGCAATGAGCAGCCTTCAAAAATCTATAATGGCGACACTATTAATGTAAGCCCAAGATGTAGAAGAACTCTTACTTCATGAGCCGAAATCTTAAGCACAACTGCTGAGTCAATGATATACCATAAGCAGTACCGATAGTTAATTGAATCCATTAGCAATAGAATGGAGCGTAACATCCTTCTATTAGGCATCAAAGACAGAAGAAGCTTACGCCCGTAGTAATAAACAGATATCTGTTTATAAATACATAAACTCTAACCGGACAGAGTAAAGGCCTATGCCCGTACGAAGACGGAAGGACCTTAATAACAATAGGTTCTGGATATTAGGAGCCTAACTCTTATGCAAAAATCCAACCTAAATAGTAAAGGAAGTAGTGATTCCGAAACTACGAAAGTGAAAATCATCCATCGATAGTGCATGAAACTCACTGACTCTTCAGTAAAAGAGAAGCCAACAGAATTACTGTCTAAAAGGTCAGAATTTGAAAACTACTGTTTCCAGAGGCTCAAATGATTACTTAGCTAAATAAGAACCGAAGTTAAATTCCATATAGGAATTTAATCTAAAGATTCTAAGTCTATTTATCAAAAAGTTACTAACTGACTTAGATAAAGAGACATAAGACTCAATTGTAAACTATCATAGAGTGCATAGGTATGAGGTAACATAAACCTATAACCTTAATAATAAAAGGCTGCAGTAGATCTTGTCAAACAAGTATACTAAAAGGTTGCAATGAGTAGTATGGAGGGATCAACAATATGAACATAGTGATCCCTACACCAACGACGGAAGAGCCTCCACTTTAGCCGCATAGAATAGCGAAGAAGAGGATCTCCTATAGTAAGAAATCGCGTCCAAAGCTGGTCCAGTACAATGCTTACAATGCAATACGGACCACACAATGGAATACGTGAAGGTTGCGACCTTGCGGGTTGTGATAAAGATGACACGATTTATCCAGCGAAAAAAGATCCTCTCATTGAGGAAGATTTCGCGTTAAGTCCCACAGTAGACATCAGAGTAAATTACCCACGGTCTCTGTGAAGACAGAGATGCTATCAACAGAAATGTATTGTGGTTGTTTATCTTAGCAATACCTGCTGAAACAACAGCGCTGGAGGATACGCGTATCCTATCATTCCGTCCTATTAGATCAATAGAGCGTTAACAACATTAGCCCAGAGATCCGGAAAAGCCAACACATATGTCTGCAATTGATTAGCAAGCTGTGTCGTAAATAAATTATCATTGGGCGCTCCCATAGATAGCAAATCTGATTGAATACTTGTTTGTTGAGAGTCCATTCTGACGGCAACAAGCGACCCCTAAGTGAACGGGAGTCCGGTAAAACAATCCGACGACCCAGAATATGACGGACCAAAACAGAACTTGGTGTACTATAACCAACAGATGGATTCTTTCCATTAAATTGAATAACGGAAACGAATGAGTGCCTCCCTGGTTCCGGAGATACGCCACTACTGTCGAATTAACGGACAGGATTTGGACATGCATTTCTGAATAATGTTCATGCAATGACATAAAGCAAGCCTAAAAAACATTATTCCGCGGAAGATAATTGCTTGCTTAGAGACTGCGGAACCCAAAGACCCTGGCACTTTGAATCCGTTGGGATCAATATTTTATCCCAATCTGTTTGACTGGCAACCGTCATAACTATAACACTCGGATCCGGCAACTGCAGTGGCACTCTCTGAGTTAACCACCGAATGTTTGCCCCAGTCTGAATCTCTTGTAACACTAGATAGACAAGAGAACGTGTAAATCGAGCAATTCATGGATTGCTGAAAAGTTGCCGTCGAAGAGAGGCTTCTCCGAGAACGAAGCGACTCTGAGAGAGTTCTTCACCTTACTATCCACGTGCGTGGATGTAGCTAGGGCTGCGTCACGTCTAACCAACTCCAATCAGCCACTGAAGGGCGGAGTTATACGTGAACAAACTACTGCCCTCAAAAGAAATTACATTGAGAATAATAACCCGTAAATCTTTTCTTGAAGACGTAATGATAACGCCTCAGTAAGGTGGATTACGTATGATAAAGCGTCTAAGTTAAGTCTACTAGACATCATTGTCGTTTCCAACATTGTGGTTGGAAAAGGCATAGACGGCGAAAAAGAATATTTCCAGTCTTTAACCACGCCGTCTAGACGCATATGAACTCTCGGTATGCCCTGCTCTGCCAAAATAAATTATTCGTATAAATGATAAAACGGCAGAAATGAGCATCGCGGACAAGAAACTAAACTATCATGCTTGGTAGCAGGCTTATATGCATATATAGCGTCGAAAAATAAAACACATGTTGTAATGACATTATTGGACTGTGTCAGTAAGTCAGGGACAATGTCCCTGAACCGATCCAAAATTCCGTGTCCAATGACGCTATAAGTCTCTTATCCAACATCGCAGCAATGTAGTCCGAAATAACAATCACTGGAAGATAATGCCAGAAGTTATGAATGGCAGCTTCCGATGCTACGAAAGGGAAAACTCGAAATCTTTCAAATCCCTTTCGCCATCCTGTCGGACCCTATAAAGCGTTCGGTCGTCCATACCTGATGCAACCGCGGACCGCACCGACCCAGCGCCGTCAGATAATTCCTGATTCGAGTAAGAAACTGTCGATTGCTGGGATGCTGCGAAACAACTGTGCTAACTCGGATAGCACGTCCGTCACTGAGGCCTGAGGAGAAGCGGTCCTACAAAGCATTGCCGCTGGAAGCTCCGTGATCGTTACCCCGTGCATACTACCAATATGCGAGCGAATGGAGTGTATAGGCCTCGTGTCCCTTGGCTACCGGATGGCGTGACCTATTCGCCGTGGAATCACTGAATGACGAAACTGATTGGATACTCGAGGTCACGTAGCCAATGTGCGGTCGTGTGCCCTGCTGTGAGGATGAGGAAGCATTATCGACAGACTCTCGGACTGTCAATATAACGGAGCGTCCCGACCGACAGACATATGCTCCGAATGAAAAATATCTGAACCACAACATGCGGTCCCCTATGTTGTTGGACGAGAGAGGGACCTCTCTCGCTCACAGCCCGGACAGACCTGGACAAGCCAGGAACCGGACTAACAGGCTTCCTCCGATCTGTCCTCAATCCGCCGTCACTGGGTGAGTACTAAAGTAATTATAGTGCTCGCATCACCCAAATCTCCTTCCTAGACCGCAACGGACGAACCCGGCAGCCGAACCATTCGATGAATGTACGCTACACCGGGTGAGCTAGCGAATGTACTCCGTAGGCGATAGACATATTCCATGAGCACTTATTGCCGCTAGCTCTTCATTAACTATGACGACAGAGGCACACTTTTGAAAGACATCTCCGTAACTTTGCGAACAAGAAACCAGAAATGCTTGGTTATAGCAAGAATATAATAATAATATATATATAGCGTCGTTCAATAATTCGAAAGTTTGTGTGACATTATTGGACTATGTCGGAACTGAGGGACGATGTCCGTGAACCGAACCAAAAATTTCTAAGTCCACCGACGCTATCAGTTTCTTATCCGGCATCGCAGCATTCTGGTCCGACGAAAGAAGCTGTAGAAGATCAAGTCAGATGACATACACAACAGCATATGTTGTTCCGAAAGGGAAAGCTCGAAATCCTCCAAATCCCTTTCGGTATCCCGTCGGACCGGATGAAATTTTCGGACGTCTGTACCCGCTTCCGCGGAGCGTCCCGACCCAGCATCGTCAGATAAAAAATATGCGACAGATTCAGTTGATGCTGGGATGCTGCGATAAGCTGTGCTATTTAGGAAAGCACGTCCGTTCCCGAGGCCTGTGCAGTACCGGTCTTACGATTCATTGCCGCCGGAAGCTCCGTGTACGTTGACTCCCGCACACTTTTCTTTGCGAACGTCCGGAGTCTGCAGGCCTCGTGTCCCTGGCTACCGGATGGTGTGACCTGGTCGCCGATGATTCTCTGACTGGCGAAGCTGACTGGATATCCGAGGTCACGTAGCCAAGAGCGGTCGTGTGCGCTACCATGAGAATGAGGAAGCCTTATTGACAGTCTACTCCGGACTGACTATATGTCGGAGCGTCCCGAGCGACGGACGTATGCTCCGAATGCGAAACATTTTGTACCACATCTGGGGCCAGATGTTGTTGCACGAGAGAGGGGCCTCTCTCACTCGCCGTCCGGATGGACCAGAACGAGCTATGAACCAGACTAAAAGGCTTCCTCCGTTCTCCCTCTAATCCGCCGTCACTGGGTGTGCATTTGGTTGATTTATAGTGCTCGCATCACCCCAAAACTCCTTCTAGACCGCAACGGACGAACCCGGCTGCCGAACCATTCGATGAATGGACGCTACACTGGGTGAGCTAGCGGACGTCAAAGGCCGTCGAACCTACTAGGGTCCTCTTAGGCAATTGGCGTATTTACATGAGCACTTTTCCGCTAGCCCTTCATTAATTGTGACGACGGAGGCACACTGTTGGAAGACATCACAGATACATCACCCTAATCTTGATCGTCTGAAATAGAAATTGATAAAGTACAGTGACCCTGCGGGGAAAGGACCGGAGTGTCCAATTCCCCACTAACATACCGTGACATACGCTTCCCATGTTGTCATCGAAATCATACGATACAGAACAGGAGTTAATGCGAGTACACTGACCACATATAGAATGATTATAAAAGTCAGAGGAAGACTTCCTCTTATTACAATTGATCAAAATCCTTTCAATGTGAAAAGAAAACAAGTCCTGGTACTCGCACCAACCCCTGGCAATCAAAATACATAATAATAATATGATCCATTAATATAGAAAAAATAATTGAAATCAAAATATTTTGAAAAAATATTTTTTCAGAACAGCCCAAGTTTCTGAAAAGTAACGTTGAGCCCCAATGGATCCCAAGCCTAAGTGTGGACAAAAATTTTAAAAATATTTTAAACAATTTATTCAACACTTACGAACAATAATAAAGTATCTAGTTATGATTAAAATAACATCAAGATATTATTTTCAAGAAATCCCCCCCTCACACAGAGGGCTGTTGTAAATGTAAACAATGAATGTAAAAACACTAAAATAAGACTCCAGGCACCCAGGCCCGGAATCAGTTACCAAAAATACACTATCTGATGCAAAACAGAGACTTCCAGGGAAGAAACTGCAGAACATCAGATGGTAGATGCAGAACACAACGCCTAACCACCCGTAGGTGAAGACGTAAACATGGGGAAAAGAACAGAATTCATTCTGTTATTCAGCTAAAACTCCCAAGAAAATTTAGTAATAATAATTACAGAAACTATGCCAAAAGCATGGGAGAATAGCAAGGGGGGACTTAAAGGAAAGGGAGAGAGGTAAACACTGAAAAATCAGTGTAACTAAATAATCAGAATGACAACAAAATGGCTGCTGCCTCGAAAATAGGTAACCTAACATAATTTCATTAAAAAATTTTAAGTTACAGCCCTGATAATATTCTGTCACACATTTTTCCTCTCCTCCTTCTCTATCCTCCTTAGAATCACCATTTCACTAATATTTATGTGTCTGGCATCATTTAAACTGAGATTTACAAGCACAAAGATCAGTCAGATATTAACTGATGAAGGGCCAAACTTAGAATGATTAATGGCGCCAATTTCGGAACGTCCTTGACACTGCGCATGCGCAGTAGAGGTGAAGTGTAGAGGGCCATTCAGGACATGTTTTCTTTGGTTTTAGATGCACATTTTGGGGATTGGGGGGCAAAATTTGTGTTTGGCCCTATATTTTAAGAGTTAGCACCAGCTATGTCTGGGTCATTGGTACAGTATAAAAATATCGATAGCTCCCATCTAGACGTAACCCCAAACAAGCATGCCAGGTTTCAAAGCAATCCAATCATAAATGTGCCCTGTAGGGTGTGCCAAAGGGAAATAATGAGGTCTGACTAAACTAAGTTTTAAGAACGTTGGATGTGGCAACATTTTTTGACGGAAATTAAAGAAAATCGATAGCTCCCATCTAGAGGTAACCCCAAACAAGCATACAAAGTTTCAAACTGATCTGATCATAAACGTGCCCTGTAGGGCATGCCAAAGGAATATATTGATGCCTGACTAAACTATGTTCAAAGATCGTTGCAAGCGGCAACATTTTTTGACACACAGAAATGGAAGAAAATCGATAGCTCCCATCTAGAGGTCACCCCAAACAAGCATGCCAGGTTTCAAAGCAATCTGATCATAAATGTGCCCTGTAGGGTGTGCCAAAGGGAAATATTGAGGTCTGACTAAACTAAGTTCTAAGAACGTTGGCCGTGGCAACATTTTTTGACGGAAATTGAAGAAAATCGATAGCAACCATCTAGAGGTCTCCCCAAACAAGCATGCGAGGTTTCAAATCGATCCGATGATAAATGTGCCCTGCAGGGTGTGCCAAAGGGAAATATTGAGGTCTGACTAAACTAAGTTCTAAGAACGTTGGCCGTGGCAACATTTTTTGACGGAAATGGAAGAAAATCGATAGCTCCCATCTAGAGGTCACCCCAAACAAGCATGCCAGGTTTCAAAGCAATCCGATCATAAATGTGCCCTGTAAAGTGTGCCAAAGGGAAATATTGAGGTCTGATTAAACTAAGTTCTAAGAATGTTGGCCGCGGCAACATTTTTTGACGGAAATTAAAGAAAATCGATAGCTCCCATCTAGAGATCACCCCAAACAAGCATACCAAGTTTCAAAGCGATCTGAACATAAATGCAACCTGTGAGGTGTGCCAAAGGAAATTGTGGACGTACGTACGTACGTATGTACTAATGTACATATGTACGGATGTACACCGACGGACGAGAAGTGATGGCAATAGCTCAGCTTGACTTTGTCAAGTTGAGCTGAAAAGAAAAAAATGTTAGTTTTGTTGGACAATGGAGGTGAACATGTGTACCAAATTCTGAAGGTGTGGCTTTAAAAAGAGGGGTAGAAAAAGTAGTCGGAACAAAAAAAAATTGAAAATTAAATAGGCTAATGATCAATATTCGTTGAATGACTTAATTATAATTAACAACCATCACAACTGAAATAGGATTGACTTGACATTTTAGCAGTTTTTAAAAATTTGATTTTGGTTTTCTGAATGATAGAATAGACAAAGTGGTTACTCACTTAAAAGCTGGCAGATAAAGAACACAGACTGTCCCCACATAAAAACACCATCAGTCGAACCTTCATAGCTGGCAAATCTCTCAACGCTTCCAGGATTGGATTTCTCTACTTCAACATATTCTTTTGGAACGTAATAATACTTTGGAAGCAAGAGACCTACATTAAAAACATTAACAATTTTAGATAATCAGCATCCTACCCATTGATGACAAACTTGTTAATTAATCCGTAAATCTGCTTGAATTAACCCTATTTATTTATTTATAGGGGTTTAATGACCCTTATGACAATCAATATAACTGCCTATCAGACAGTTTTATGGGTGGAGGAAGCCAGAGTACCTGGCGAGATCCACCGAGCAGTGGTGAGCAACTGTCAGACTCCCAAACGTATCAACTCTGCACAATCTGGGTTAACATAGGCTGAAGGTAAGTGCAGTATGCCTTAGTACACAGCACCACTGTGACACACATGAGCAAATGGGATGAAGTGCCTTGTCCAAGAACACAAAGCAGTTACTGCTGTCAGGATCAAACCATGAACTTTTATGGTTTGGAGTTCAATTCTCTAACTACTGAGTCACTGTGATTCCGGATTAAACCTAAGGTTTATGAAAATTTCACTAACTTCTAACACATGATACACTTTTTGATTACTTCCACAGCAGTGATCTCTTGTTAAAAAATTGGCAGCCTGTGGTTATCCAACATTGATGCGTTTGAAGCCATAATGGACTATCAATTCACAATTCAAAAAACTTAAGTTGAAAATGTTGTCTTTGGAGTTTTTCCCCTCAATACATTAAGATCTTCATAGAACAGGATGTGAAACATACAAGGGGACCAGATTTTGCTGCAGCAGTACAATACCTGGAGTGGGCGATCAGTTTGAGAATGATCCTCTAATTTGTATTTTGAATGACTTGCAGGTGATTCAAAAATTCTGGAATCTTTTCAAAAGGTGCACATAATACAAAGAGAAACTGGTGTGTCTGCATAGTGTTTTGGTGGTTCAACAAACAGGGTCACGTCATGACAGTCAGTTTTATGGGTGGAGGAAGCTGGAGTACCTGTGAGAACCAAAGAGCATTGGTGAACAACTGTCAGACTCTCCAACTTACTAACCAGACACAAGCAGAGTTAGCATCGGTTGAAGGAAAGTGCACCATCGGTGTGCATTACAACTTAGTACACAACACCACCAGGATTTAGTGTCTTGCCAAAAGACACAGTAAAAAAAACTAGAAAAAACTGAGAGCACTGCTCACTAAATGATACCACCCACTCCCACCAAGAAACATTTTACAACAGTAAAGGTGTGTTTATTGTAGAGAGCACAAACACCCCCCCCCCCCCCTCTCCACCCCCCCCCCCCCCCCCCCCACCTCAACACCTCCACCCCGAAGCTTGAATTGACAAAGCCCATTTTTCAATATGTGAAACTGTAAAAATGAAAATATCTGAAAACAAAATAGAAGGTACACATCTTCACTGTATGTAAAAAAATGTTTGAAGGTTGAAAAAAACCAGAAATAAACATGAATACAGTTGAAATATATATCATAAAATACCCTTTTCTTAAATAAATTTAACTTAAATCCATATTTTACTGCTTCGTGAGTTTTTACCAGAGTTTGAAATGCATGTGATTTGTCTCCGAACGTTTTTCATAAGTTACAACGGGAACGAAATATTTGACTGTTGTTTTCCGGGATTTTTGGTCCAAAACTGATTCCCGTCCGGGAGGCCGGGAACTACACTGAAATTCCGGGATTTTCCTGAGCATTCCGAGAGAGTTAACATGTCTGTCTAACTAGCCACTTCCACTTGCATAAAGCTATTCATGAGATAATCATAATTATCCATGTAAAAATGCTACCCTTGAGATATTTGCTTGACAGAACTCATTATATTTTGTTTAACAGAGCTGTCTAAGCCCTTTTAAACAAGATATAATTTAATTTTCTTAAATGATATCCGATTTGCTTGAAATTTATTTGTTTAGGTTTTTCACAACTTAATGCATACATTTCCTATTGCTTGAATGTTTGTGTTTAGTCCACGCCTGTTTGTCCAATAAAAACACAAGAGTATATACAACGATGCAATTAAACTGTAATTGCGGCAGGTGGGCTGTTAGTTACTATTCACATGGGTTGTTCACACTAGTTTTCCTCTGGAGTATTCAAGATCACGTGTATTAGCAGATGTTGAAAATACTAAAACTGCTGTCTGTAGAGAAGATGATATGACTGCAATGAAATACATGGCAAGACTTTGGCAGTGTTAGGGTACATTATTATTTTTAGCAACAACTCCAAATTAAATTACAACAACTGAAATGAATTATCTGGCATGTTAAGTTTTGTATGAAGTGCATAACACTTTACACAAAACTCAACATGGCCGTCCCATATTCATACTCTGATAAAGTGACAGATAATTTATTTCAATTATTAATATATGAATTGCTCATATTTTTAACAAGAAAAGCACCGCAAAGTGATTCCAATCCCCCGCAAACAAATGTATTCCATAAACAACCATTACACGATATTTTTTAAACAAAGGGCAATAATTCCCATAATTTTCATCAGATATTTGTGGTCATCGAACTTGACATAGACATTGTTGCTATAAAGAGATATACCTAAAAGAATTGAAATCTGTTAACTACTGTTCAAATTATGCCATAAACAAAGTTTGGATGGACGTACGGACAGATGGATGGACAGACAGAGGTCTTCACTGTATCTGTCCCTTGAAGGGGGGAGGGGGGAGGGAGGTAGGGGTTGGGAATAATAATTACATGGAGTGTGCACTACCACTAAACACTCAAGGAATGAAGTTTCCATTCCAATTAATATGTCTCATATGATATCTGAAATAAAACACAAGAAGCACATTTTGCAACTAATGGTGCTTCGCGGTGTTCATACACCCGTGCAAACTACTCCACAGAACTTCCCCAACTTTGTCTTAAATTAGTTCAGTCATCATTCATGTTTGTATACATAGCAGATACAATTCCTATACAAAGATTCTAAATTAATAACACCTGCAACTGATGCAGATTCTTAGACAGCTCTATTTGAGAGCTTCCTTAGGATCAGTGTTAACCCTTTGAACCCTCGTTTCCTGGAATGGTATCGCCTTTGTGCACACTTACAGTGAGATGGGTCAGTCTAATATCAATATACAGGGATGTTAAAATAATAACTGCAGTCTGTAGCCATCTGGCTGCAGACTGCAGTTATTATTTCGTCATCAATGCCCCATGTAAAGACCTCTTATAAGACAAAAATGGGACGAAATTATGCCTTGGACCGAAAAATTGGTCTTACGAGTTCAAAGAGTATCATTTCAGTGGATACAAAAACTTAACTTTTGTAACAATTCCAAGTACCTGTAATAACCCCCAAGAATCCTGCTTGGGATAAAGAAGTTCATTTGCTGAAATTTTGCTTGTGCTACACTGGCTTTTTCTCACCAATTTTTTGAGTTGTCTAGGTGTGTAAAGCCCACTTTATGGGTGCTTTACTAGTTATCCATTTCCCAAAGATTGTACAGCCAAAAAGTTCTTAACAGGTTAAGAATTTTCCGATTCAAATCATTTTTATTTTGAGTGTAGTTTTGATGTTACCTACTGTTTAGATTTAAATGTGGAGTTTACTGCTTTTGTCAACTGAACAATTAACCCTTTACCTAATGAAGCGGCCGCATCCACCTGTGTAATATACAAATTTAGCAGTAGAAAAAGAAATATATTTTACAAATGTTCAACAAAACCATGTCATGTGACCCCTCATTGGAACGAGCTTTTTGAAAAATTTGAAAAAATATTTGAAATAATAAATTTTTATATCGTCTCTGTTGGGTAAAGGGTTAAAAGAAATGTTTATTTCTCTGGCACCTGCCTCATCACTCCTTTTTAATTACCTGGAATTTTCATCATCATTTTTGCACTTGTAGGATTTGATCAACTGTGTCTTAGATACAGCTGGCATTATTAGAAATTTCTCTGCTCAAAATTTTTTTTTTTTTTTAAAATAGTATAAGGAATTTCTAATTTCAGCTATTTTTAGGACTGTTGTGTGGATTAACTAAAATGAAAAAAAAATAAGAAGCCTCTCTCCCTTATAAAATTGAGAGAAAATTACCTGAAAAACAAGAATTTGTATGCCCCTGCGGCGAACAGTCGGGGGGCATAATGTTTTACCCCTGTCCATCTGTTCATCCACTGGCTATCTGTCTGCCGTCCATCCATCTATTGGCATCCAGAGTACATTGTTTGTCCGGCTAACTCCTCTCACACTTTTCAAAGTAGGACCTTTTTATTTCACAGGATGCTTGTACAAACACCAGAGTTGTGCATATTGTCAGGATTTTGATTTGCTTCAATTTTCACTAAATTACAGGTTGTTGAAATAGGTAAATTTTTTGTAGAATTTTACCTGTATGGTTCGTGGTTTGTCTGGCTAACTCCTCTCACAGTTTTGAAGCTAGGACCTTTTCATTTCACAGAATGTTTGTACATGTACCAGAACTGTGTATATTGTCAGGATTTTGATTTGCTTCAATATTTCACAAAATTACAGGTTGTTGAACTTGGTCAATTTTCTGTAGAATTTCACTTGTATGTTACGTGGTTTGTGTGCGTGGTAGACTTTGCGGGGGCATCGTATGTGTCTTAAAAGACACAGCTCATGTACAAGTAACACATCTCCGTTTGTTCTTCAACCTCCTGTGTCCATGTGGTCTGCAGCCATGTGCTGTGCGGAGACATGCTTTAGTCTTAGTTTTTAATAGACCTTAGCAATAACGTAATTCAGAGTGCTCTAGATTAAAACAGCAGTCCAAGATTGGCTTATCATAACAAAGATGCATTATAGGAAAAAATTACAGGCAGAAATTTTTCAATTTCAATATCAGCATGCAGATGGAGAATGTTTGTTCATTTGGTTCTCAGGTTATGTTATTTTCCTATGTCTGCAACTTTTTTGAATAGTCTGGTTTGAATAATTCCAAAAACAGATGAAATGGATAATTGTGTTAACATTACTGACAAGAATGTAAAAAGAAATAGTACATTTTTTAAACTTCCACTCACCTTCGTTACATGGAATAAGTAATGGTTCCAGTAAATCATAATACTCTTTTGTTTTCTCTCTGTCACCAGAAAATATACCTGAAAAGCAAATATTCAACAGAGAGATAAAAATTAGTGTTTTATTGAAACCTGAATCTGTCTGCACTACAAGAAATCCTAAAACATTAAAATTAAACTGTCATGACTGAAACTGTATATGTGTATGATAATATGGCATACACAGAAATTTGCACACACTGACATTCGGGGACATCCCCATACTTTAAAACCTCCAAATCAAGCTAGTACGAAAGGTAACTTGAGAATAGTTTGTCCTTACCCTTTACCTAACATAAAGGATCCAGCCAGCCCTATTCATACAAGGAGGATGCCAACGCCCTATAGCTCACCAACATTCCTCTTTGATAGTAACTTTGGCAAACACAAGAACTGTATCAAACAGGCTCATAACATGCGACAAAGCTGACCTAAATAAACCTCTTAAAATTAAAACACAGAAACTGACATAAACACTAAGTTAAACATGAAATTCTGAGCTAAACAGAAAACTAAACGCAACTAAAAATGTCAAGAAAAATGTTTAAAATGCAGAGTATGAGGGGTTAATCATGGAACAACGATACTGAGGAACATGTATGATGAATATAAGTGCCATGGGAAGAGAAGGAGCACAGCAGCTGACCTAAACACTAAGTTAAACATGAAATTCCGAGCTAAACAGAAAACTGAACGCAACTAATAATGTCAAGAAAAATGTTTAAAATGCAGAGTATGAGGGGTTAATCATGGAAAAATGATACTGAGGAACATGTAATATGAATATAAGTTCCATGGGAAGAGAAGGAGCACAGCAGCTGACCTAAACACTAAGTTAAACCTAAAATTTCGAGCTAAACAGAAAACTAAACGCAACTAAAAATGTCAAGAAAAAAGTTTAAAATGCAGAGTATGAGGGGTTAATCATGGAACAATGATACTGAGGAACACGTATGATGAATATAAGTGCCATGGGAAGAGAAGGAGCACAGCAGCTGACCTAAACACTTAGTTAAACATGAAATTCTGAGCTAAACAGAAAACTAAACGCAACTAAAAATGTCAAGAAAAATGTTTAAAATGCAGAGTATGAGGGGTTAAACATGGAACAATGATACTGAGGAACATGTATGATGAATATAAGTGCCATGGGAAGAGAAGGAGCACAGCAGCTGACCTAAACACTAAGTTAAACATGAAATTCTGAGCTAAACAGAAAACTAAACGCAACTAAAAATATCAAGAAAAATGTTTAAAATGCAGAGTATGAGGGGTTAATCATGGAACAATGATACTGAGGAACATGTATGATGAATATAAGTGAGATGGGAAGAGGAGCACAGCAGCTGACCTAAACACTAAGTTAAACATGAAATTTCGAGCTAAACAGAAAACTAAACGCAACTAAAAATGTCAAGAAAAATGTTTAAAATGCAGGGTATGAGGGGTTAATCATGGAACAATGATACTGAGGAACACGTATGATGAATATAAGTACCATGGGAAGAGAATGAGCACAGCAGCTGACCTAAACACTTGGTTAAACATGAAATTCTGAGCTAAACAGAAAACTAAACACAACTAAAAATGTCAAGAAAAATGTTGAAAATGCAGCGTATGAGGGGTTCATCATGGAACACTGATACTGAGGAACATGTATGATGAATATAAATGCCATGGGAAGAGAAGGAGCACAGCAGCTGACCTAAACACTTAGTTAAAAAAGAAATTCTGAGCTAAACAGAAAATTAAACACAACTAAAAATGTTAAGAAAAAATGTTTAAAATGCAGGGTATAAGGGGTTAAATCATGGTAGAATGATAATAGTCATCATATAGCAGCATTATAAAGGCCATTATATGGAAATAGGGCGAGTAAGTGACCTAAACAGAAGCTTTAACATTATTGGACACGTATGCTGACGCCGACCGATCGAGCCATGCCTTAAGCTCCCACAACTAAAGTTGGTGAGCTAAAAATCATCATTTAATTTTAGAATTTTTGCCATAAGTACTAAGCTTATGAGACCCTCAATGGGACAAGCTCTTTAAACTTTTTCCAAGGACGGGTTATAAGCAATGTTTTGAGTAAATTATTTAGTTCAAGAAATGTTTTAGCAAGTGCCATTTCCTAGTATTTATTTATTTATTTATTTATTTATTTATTTAATTATTTATTGGGGTTTTTGACACTTTCGACAGACAGGGTCACCTTGCGGGGGACAGTTTTACGGGAGGAGGAAGATGGAGTACAAGGAGAGAACCACTGAGCAATGACAAGCAACTGTCAGTCTCCCCAACATACTAACTCCACACAAGCAAGGTTAGCATTGGCTGAAGACAAGTGCACCATCGATGAGCAGTATGCCTTAGGACACAATGCCACCATGCCCCCACGTGGGCAATTGGGATTAAGTGTCTTGCCCAAGGACACAATGCAGTTGTCGCAGGTGGAATTTGAACCGAGTACCTCACGGCTTGCAGCCTGCATCTCTATGTACTCAGCAACCGCACGCTCACCATTTCCTAGTCATGTTTAGTAAAGGGTTTACACATTTTAAGGCACTTCCTATTTCAAGTAACCATTTTTATTCACTTCTCAGGCAAAAGAAAAGCAAGGTAATATGGATATGTTTGCTGTTCACAAAAATTGCCTTTCAAATTTCAAATTTCAATATTTTTTAACTTTTGCTTACAAACCATAGCTTATGATCTCTTACTGGCATGAGCTTGACAAATTCATTCCAATGAGGGATCGTAAGCTATATCATTGGGGAAAAATACGAAAACTTCTAGGCCAAAATCATTTAAATGTTTCACAGGCCCTCCTGCATCGGTCATTTTGGTTGTTGTACGTTGTCTTTTTATTACCAATGTTTGACTTGAAAAAAATACTAGACTTGTTTGTAAGCACAGTTAATGAAATAGCCCCCGCAATGTGCAGGCCAACCCAAAATAAAGATTGCTATCATTTTCACTACAGGTATACTGCAATAGGATACACTTGGAATACCAAATATCAAGTTACTCAACCAAGTACTTTACAAGTTATTCATGACTGAATTCTGAGACGGACAGACAGCTGATCGATGGACGGACAAGGTGATTCCCCTATATACCCCCACTGGGGGTATAAAAAATCACTTGGTTTATTATTATTATGCAAGTTAATAAACACACCACTGCCCATGATATTCTGCAGATTATGTGGCCCAAAACATAAAACAAGCCAAGTATAGGAACATCCTAGGGTAAAGAAATAATAATTACAATGAAAGTGTCAATGACACTGTAGCTTAACTTGTCTGTGTGTTGTGTTTGATGAAAAGGATAATGTTCAATGTTTATGAAAGGATTTTGAAATAAGACAAGAATTGTGATAATTGGGTATATGTTAATTTCTGTTCCCTGTACGCTATGTTTTTAATAAAAATAATATGAGGTGTAGACTGTACTAAAGAACTGAGGGGTGGGTTAATGTGGACCTCACAGTTTATGTATGTGGCCCTCACAGTTAATGTATGTCAACGAAAGTTACCAAGTTACAGTGAAATTATTCCAAAACGAGTCATCATATCAAGTTACATTGAAATCGCTTCATAAATATGGCCTTTAGACTGTGGTAAAAGTTTTCGGGCTTCAGGCCTGTGTAGCCATCACGGTTGACCGATTGCAACTAAAAGGGGACGCCTCATCTCAACATTATACTGAGTCATTCTACCAAGTTACAATGAAATCCCTTCACAAATACGACCTGTAGTCTGTACTAAAATTTTCGGGTTTTGGGCTCGGGCAGCCATCATGGTTGAATGATTGCGACAAAAAGGGGATGTTCTCATCTGGGCATTATCTGGAGTGGTCCTACGAAGTTACAATAAAATCCCTTCATAAATATGACATATAGACTGTGCTCAAGGTTTTCGTGCTTCAGCCGTCACACTTGACCAATCAGGACCAAAACGGGATGTCATCATCTACGCATTATATGGAGTCAACCTTAGTTACAATGAAATCCTTCCATAAATACGACCTATAGACTATGCTAAAGGTTTTGGGGCTCGGGCAACCATCAAGGCTGAATGATTGCGACCAAAAGGGGACGTTCTCATCTAGACATTATTTGGAGTCATCCTACCAAGTTACAATGAAATCCCTTCATAAATATCACCTGTAGACTGTGTTACAGGTTTTCGGGCTTCAGCCCCTGTAGCTGTCACAGTTGCCCAATTGCGTCCAAAAGGGGACGTTCTCATCTAGATATTATATGATGCCAACCTACCAAGTTACAATGAAATCCCTCCATAAATATGACCTGTAGACTGTGCTAAAGGTTTTTGGGTTTTGGGCTCAGACAGTCATCACGGTTGACAGATCGCGACCAAATGGAGAAGTTCTCATCAAGACATCATACGGAGTCATCCTACCAAGTTACAATGGAATCCCTCCATTTTAAATATGACCTGCAGACTGTGCTAAAAGTTTTTGGGTTTCGGGCTTGGGCAGCCATCACGGTTGACAAATCATGACCAAAAGGGGACGTTCTCATCTAGACATTATACAGAGGCATCCTACCAAGTTACAATGAAATCCCTTCATAAATACGACCTGTAGACTGTGCTAATGGTTTTCGGGTTTTGGGCTCGTGCAGCCATACCGGTTGACCGATCGCGACCAAAAGGGGACGTTCTCATCTAGACATGACCCCAAACCTGCATATGAAATTTCGTGACTATCAGACAAGAACTATAGGGTGTAGCCTGTGCTAAAGGAAAATGTGAACTGACTCCCAGACTAACTGACTTCCGCACGCGTGATGGCAATAGCTTATCTTGACTTTGTAAAGTTAAGATAAAAATATAAATTTTACAGTAAATTTCCTTTCTTATTATACCTACCACAATTGTTTATGCAGGCTTGCACTACAGTGGAAGACCCTAACTCGGATAAAATACTCTCTATTTTAATCTTTCCCCAAGAGATTTGGGAAAGAAAAGTGGTGTAAAAAACACTACAAAAAAATAAGCTAAAACTGGGTCGAATGCCATCGGTGCACACCCAGTAGGGGACGCTCTTCTCTTAGTACAATTCCACGACTTCCGTTAACCAGAGTGCAAGGCAGTCATCAAGTCATTCTTTTGAATCCGCCAACATAGGAGTTATGTCATCAGCGGGGAGGAAGGATTCTTACCCAAATAAGAAGACAGTAGGGCCTCCATGTAAACAATTGCGGTAGGTATAATAAGAAAGGAAATTTACTATAAAATTTATATTTCCTACCTACCTTACAATTGTTTACTACAGGCTGAATAGACAATAGGATGGAGGGAATCACATAACCAACCCACACATAACTCAACTGCACTGGAACCGTGGACAGAGGAAGAGGTCCCTAGGCTTATCAAACCATAGCATTACAAACATTAGTAAAAGACAATGACAGATGAGGCGTATGGTGATGTGCGATGAACAGACAGAAAGGGCAGTAACAGCACGGAGCTGGAACTGACCTTGTAAGAAGCTGAATGGCTGGGATAGACAACAGCCTGGGCAGAGGAAAGAGGGCCCATAGAACAAAGGTCCTCTGCCTGCTCCTGCAACTGTCGCAGATAAGTGGAGAAAGCAGCATTTCTCCAAGAGGCTGCCAGCATAACATCCAACAACATGATGGAGTTAGTATAAGCCCCGAGAGGTAGACAATGCACACACCTTGTGGAAGAAAAACGATTGGTAATACAATCGCCAGTCGCTGGACATGTGGAAGCTGCACGAATAGCAAGACAGGTCCATCGAGAAATGGATTCAGGAGAGATCTTCTGTCGGCGAGGAACAAGAGACAGAAAATCGATCCGACCTTTCCAAATGAACAGAGCAAAGGATGTTAACCCTCCACAGAAGGAAGAGTCTCGATACAGATAGAAGGCAGAGAAGTTTCCGGTACCTGATGCTTGGCCAGAAAGGAGCAAACACTGGGAAACATAACACTCATGGGAAAGCTCCAGAAAAAGGCCAGGTCAACCGAGAGGGAGTGAAGGTCACTAACCCATGTGGTTGAGGCAAAAGCCATCAGAAAAACTGTCTTGCATGTGAAAAAATGCATATCTACCTGGGATAAAGGCGCGAATGCCCCCCCCCCCCCCCCCCAAGCAGAGCAGCACCCAAGAAAGAGTCTATCTTGGAGTAAGCTGCAAAGTCTTAGGCCTTTTCAAGGAAAAGTGCAGAACAAGCTTGGAGAGGCAAGGATGAGTACCGATACGATGCTGTCCCACATACGAAAAAGGGCAACGATGCATGGACCTGAACCCATTGCTGGAGACCCCCAGAATCAAACATATACCAGAAACTCCGCAATCTGTGTGATCGAAGGAGTGACAGAAGCAACAGAGTGATCCGCACACCATCGACAGAAGACCTTCCACTTAGCCTCAGAGGCTAAACAAGTGGAGTGAGTGCCTCCTTGAAGAAGAAAAGCAACTCCACTGCTCGTTTCGAAAAAAACACTACGGAGGAGACCGCACCTGACAAAAGTCGGGTCGACGTGAAACCTCCTCGGGCGACCTTGGCAAAGAAAGTCGTGACGTAGAGGGAGACGTGCCAGAACTGCCGCTAGCGGAGAGCAGAGCAGATTGATCCACACCCACTGAGGCGACAGGGGTGCGATCGAAAGGATTCGACAACTGCAGGTTCGTATATAGGTTTGAACCTGAGGCAGAATCGAAACCGGAAGGAAGGCGTAGCCGACAAGACTGTTCCAAAGGAGGGACAGAGCTTCCATGGTGAAAGCCAGAGCATCTGGGCACGGGGACACAAACGTGTCCACCTGATGGTTCCAACAAGTTGCAAAGAGATCAATGTGGGGACGACCCCAGAGATCGCAAAGAGACTGGAACACCGCCATGTGGAGCATCCACACGGTGGAAAAGAACCTGCCCCGTTGGGACAGGGAGTCGGCTAGGACGTTCAGACGACCGGGAAAGTGATGAACCACCACTCCGGCATTGACATCCTGAGCGAGCAGTAGAAGATCATGAACCAACTCGTACATGGGAACATAGTGCGTGCTGCCCTGGTTCCGAATGTAAACAACCACCGTCGAACTGTCGGACAACAGAAGGACCTGACATTCGAAAGGCGGGAGATCCACTGCCGGAAATTCAGAAGAAGAGCAAGAAGCTCCTTCTGGTTGACGTGAAGAGCTGCTAGATCCTGGTTCCATGACCCGTGAAGGAAAAGACCTAGAGGATCCAACGTCACACCCCATCCGAGATCGCTGGAGACTGAAGTCGGAACACCATCGGACGTGGGGAAGTCCAAAGGAACTGCCTGCATAATCCACTGAACATCTGTCAGGGGAGAAGGTGACGAGGAAGAGACTCCGGTAACTGAAGCACAAGATCCAGAGAATCAACATTCGGCCTCCAACGACTGAGCAGAAAGTGTTCGAGAGGTCTGACATGCAGCCGACCTGGAAGAATGAGATCCGTCACCGAACCACAGAGACCGAGCAGCCAGGGAAAACTCTGAGCTGTTGCGGACGTGGACTGGGTCAGAGTCGGGGCAAAAAGCTGAGAAAACCACAGCCCTTGCCTGGGAAATCGCCACTGTATCCAGTGGAGTACGGAAGTCCATCCCAGATGACAAAACGACAGAGAAGGGACCAGGTCTGACTTCTCCCCGTTGACTCGGAATCCTAGTGACATGAGTATAGGCTCAACAGAGTGACGACATCAGACTCCAGAAAGGCAGCATTGGAATGCCTCTGGAGGATATCGACTAGATAAGGCTGATAAGCAGAAGAAGACACCCTAGACTGTGTGCGATGTAAGACTAACACATGCGACATCAGACAGGTGAAGGCCCAAGGATCCAGGTCGAGGCCAAAGGGCATGGCTTTGAACTGGAAAACATCCTGGGGAATGGAGCGGCAAACCGACCTGAAAGCCTCCATGCTGAACTGAGGAGCAATGATAGACTGCGTCAGGATACTCAGATCGATAACCTGTCTGAGTCGGCCATCCTTCTTCGGCACCAAGAACAGGGGGAATAAAATCCCACTGAAAGAAAGTTCTGGATGACCTCGATCGCCCCCTTTGACAGGAGATTGCCCATCTCCGTGATCAAAAGTTCCCAACGTGTAACGTTGAAAGGGACTCATGTTGGAAGAAGTACTCTCGACTGAGTGGAATGCCTCAACCTGGGATGAATTCGAGGTGACTACTGCCGATGCTTACCCTTACCCTATGAGTGAGTAGAAGTGGCGGCAGGAGGATCAGCCCTCAGCTTCACAGAGGAAGGAGAAGGGTACTTGTTAGGCTTTGGACGGCCCCTGCCTCCAACATAAGTCTGATCAAGCTGACTAAGCAGCAGCAGATCAATGGAATGACATAGGGAGTCATCCCGGACTGTCGCCACGGAACCATGGAATAGTCGCGGACCCGCCGATAGAGGCAGATCGAAGAGCAGCGCACTGCTCCTCAAGAAGGGAACGGCTTGTGTCCAGCACAGCGTCCCTGTGAACTAATTCCAAGTTAGCCGTGTTACAGGCATGTGTATGAGAAGATGCATGAGCACCTTGGACAGCACACACAAAAAAAACCTGTTCGTCGTCAAATTTATCTGGGAGCAGATAAGCAGCAAAGCAGATACGATGTGACCGAAGAGAGAAAGCATTCCAGCATCTCTCCCGATAAGCCCAACACGGACTCCAGAGTCTCCACATGAAAAATGGCTAGCATGGGAGCTGGGAGTCCTGATCCAAGACCGTCAAAGTCTGGCAGACTGATGAATTGGCGAAATCGTGGGAACGATAACGCACCGGAGGCAAAAAAAGTGTCAACCCTGATGAAGAACGACGTCTTCATAGCCTTGGAACTCAGCTTAGAGTCCAAACCTGTAAATGCTTCAACCACCTGTACCGACAGGCACAGTCGAAGGTGCCCAGAAGCAGGTTGCTCCACAGGCTGTAGGCGCACGACCGATGATCGCTGCCGGGCTGACACTGTTGGCTGGTTTGACGGTTTGAGACCTGGAAGGAACCCAAACACAAAGTCAAGAGCTGCCCCCAAGTCAGAAGTCTGTTTGCTCTCAATGACAGGGATGACGGACTCATCCCATGAGTCAGAAGACACATAGCCCATCATGGGCAAACCAGCCGATGCCTCCCATGGTGGAGGCACACCAAGGGGATCAGAAAGCGGCCTGTTTGCAATCCCGGGAGGTAGCGCCACAGGGGGGTGCCCGGAAACCACTCGTAGCCTCGCTGGAAGCAATGGAAAAAGGCTCATGGACAGAACCTGAGTGAGCAAGGAGAGGGCCTCCCTAAGCTCACTGACTGTGTGTCGGAACAGTACGACGAGGGAACGAACCGACAAAGTGGCTTCACTCCTAACCCATTTAACCAGCGAAGGGTCACGATCCTCAAATGCACCTGATGCGGGGCGACGGGCTGCAGCCGAAAACATCTGAAAGCAGATATGTATTGGGGTATCACATATCCCGAGGATATACAGAGCGGAAACTCAGGAGAGTCGCCGCGGGCCTCTGCGGGACAGAAGGTCCAGGCTGCACAAAAGGCGTTGGTCATTCAAAACTGGCCATGGGACCAGAGTGCGAGGACGGAAATGCCACGGAGCTCATGGTGACCCCACCATGAACATCTGAATCCAGTGAGAAAAACTACGGTACTCAACAGCTGAGAAACCACAGCAGAGGGTTCGACTGGCAGCCATTTCCGACTTCGCCGAGTTGAAGTCAGGGAAGGCTGAGGCGGATACCCCACGTCTACACTACCAGACACCTCTGCAGACCCCTGCAGGGATAAAACTGCTGTGCTCAACGGCTGAGAGGACACAGCAGGGGGTTCGGTCAGCAGCCACTTCCGACTTCGCCGAGTTGAAGTCAGGGAAGGCTGAGGCCGATACCCCACAATCACACATCACTGCAGACCCCTGCAGGGATAAGATGAGGCCGGCTAACAAGGTGACGACTATGTTGTAGACGGAACAGCAGTAGCATCACATACGACGGGAGCTGTTGAAACTGGCGGAAAAGGGGAGAGAGCAACCTAGCTCGGCATCCAAAGGAGGAGTCACAACCCTAGTGACTGCCTCAGTTGTCGACTGGAGAGGGCGCATAGTCCCAGAACCAGGCATCTCTTCACCAGACATCAACAGCTCCTGCAGTATCCACCATGGTAAAAAACTGCACATCCCCCACGGAGGGGGAATAACTCTCACCAGACATGGTCGTGTCGGGAGGCCCCGAAACAACAGCGTTCCCCACCCACCCTCCACCCCTGTGGGTGTGGGAGGAGCTGCACATCCCCCACAGAGGGGGTATAACTCTCACCAGACATGATCGTGTGGGGAGGCCCCGAAACGACAGCAGTCCCCCCCTCCCTGCGGATGAGGGAGGAGCTGCACATCCCCCATGGAGGGGGTATAGCTCTCACCAGATGTGGTCGTGTCGGGAGGATTTAACAGAGGTGAGAGCAGTAGAAGAAAACTCAACAGATACAGAAAGTAGAAGAACACCCCCAACTACAAGAGAAGGTGGAAGAAAAAAAGAACCGGTGGGTACACAACAGAACCCAGACGGCCGACAGGGATCTAAAAAACAGAAATTCAGCCCTCAACAGAGTGAAGAAATCCTGTCCATACAGTCCCTCATTGACACCTAACTCCAATAATAATATATTAAATAATAATATTAAAATTTATCAACCGAAACAGTTTATGTCCGAACCGCACGGAACGATTTCGAAAATCATGCGTGAAATCGGAAAATATATATAAAATTCAATGAAAATGTGGTTGAAAATATTAACGAGAATATATAAAACACAGTCCTGTTATTATACGATCTTCAGATCCATAATTCCAGTCAACAGGAAACCATTATCGACGAGTTGAATTATCACTGTTTCGTAATGCAAAATGGCGACACATCCTTCACGTGCCGTGGACAAAAAAAGAATGACTTGATGACTGCTTGCACTCTGGTTAACGGAAGTCGTGGAATTGTACTAAGAGAAGAGCGTCCCCTACTGGGTGTGCGCTGATGGCATTTGAACCAGTTTTGGCTTATTTTGTCGTGGTGTTTTTTACACCACTTTTCTTTCCCAAATCTCTTGAGAAAGATTAAAATAGAGACTATTTTATCCGAGTTAGGGTCTTCCACTGTAGTGCAAGCCTGTAGTAAACAATTGTAAGGTAGGTTGATAAGAAATAAACAAGAGGCCCTAAGGGGCCTTAATTGCCCACCCGGTTAAATTGTTTAAAGAAGTATTTAAGGTCACTTTCAGCGTCCACATGTTAATATACTAAATCTATTTTTGCTAGGGTCAGAGGGCTGAATTTTTGTGTGTGCGTAAAATCACTCAGTCACCATCAAAACAAGTGTTTGACCATCGAGGTGGTATTAGTCCCCTACGGCGCTTTTGTGACAAAAGGTGTTTTTGTCACAGAAGACACTAGAGTATATAAGCATCTCGGATTTTGAATAAAAAATATTGAGCGTGCATAATCCCCTCACAACCCTTTATCCATGTACCATATATGAAAGGTGTAGCTTGGACCATGTTGGAGGGAGGGGTGGTAACATAAAATAGAGAAAAAAGCTTAAAAAAACACAACAAAAATGGCCGCCATTCTGCCATCTTGGATTTTGAAAAATAAATATTGACTGTGCATCATCCCCCTCAGAACCATTTATCCATGTACCAAATATGAAAGGTGTAGCTTGAAGCATATTAGAGGGAGAGGTGGTAACATAAAAACAGACAGACAGACAGACAGACAGACAGACAGACAGACAGACAGACAGACAGACAGACAGACAGATGTTAGATTTTGAAAAAAACAATTGAGCATGCATAATCCCCTCACAACCCCTTTATCCATGTACAATATATGAAAAGTGCAGCTTGAACCATGTTGGAGGGAGCAGTGGTAACATAAAATAAAAAAAAAGGCTTAAAAAACACAACAGAAATGGTTGCCATGGGGCCATTTTGAATTTTGGAAAAAAAATATTGAACGTGCAACATCCCATTACAACCCTCTATCCATGTGCCAGATATAAAAAGTGTAGCTTGAAGCATGTTGGAGTGAGGGGTGGTAACATAAAATAGAGAAAAAAGCTTAAAAAACACAACAAAAATGGTGGCCATAGAAAAAAGCTTAAAAAACACAACAAAAATGGCCGCCATGCCGCCATCTTGGATTGTTTGAAAAAAAAGTATTGAACGTGCATCATCCCCTCCCAACCCTCTATCCATGTGCCAAATATGCAAAGTGTAGCTTGAACCATGTTGGTGGGAGGGGTGGTAACATGAAAATAGAGAAAAAAAGCTTAAAAAACACAACAAAAATGGCCGCCATTCCGCCATCTTGGATTTTGAAAAAAAAATTTTGAGCGTGCATCATTCCCTCAGAATCATTTATCCATGTACCAAATATGAAAGGTGTAGCTTAAAGCATGTTGGAGGGAGAGGTGGTAACATAAAAAACAGACAGACGGACGGACGGACGGACGGACGGATGGACGGACGGACGGACGGACAAATTTTGGAAAAAAAATATTGGAACGTGCAACATCCCATTAGAACCCTCTATCCATGTGCCATATATAAAAAGTGTAGCTTGAACCATGTTGGAGTGAGGGGTGGTAACATAAAATAGAGAAAAAAGCTTAAAAAACACAACAAAAATGGCCGCCATGCCGCCATCTTGGATTTTGAAAAAAAAATATTGAACGTGCATCATCCCCTCCCAACCCTCTATCCATGTGCCCAATATGCAAAGTGTAGCTTGAACCATGTTGGTGGGAGGGGTGGTAACATGAATAAAAATAGAGAAAAAAAGCTTAAAAAACACAACAAAAATGGCTGCCATTCCGCCATCTTGGATTTTGGAAAAAAAATTTGAGCGTGCATCATCCCCTCAGAACCATTTATCCATGTACCAAATATTAAAGGTGTAGCTTAAAGCATGTTGGAGGGAGAGGTGGTAACATAAAAAACAGACGGACGGACGGATGGATGGACGGACGGATGGAGAGACAGACAGACAGACGGATGGAGTGCAATCCTATAGTCCCCTTACGGTTCCTGTAGGGGACTAAAAACATTTTGATACAAAGAGAACAAAATCTGTCTCACTCCTCATTCCCCGCCCCCAGGGTGAAAGTTCTTTTTTTTCATCAAATTAGCCAAAACTCTCCAAATCTTCCTCTCAAGAAAAGAAATTTGAGCAAACGTTAATCTTATATACTCACATTCACATCTAACTAAAATGTATCACAAACAGCTCTGCAAGAATCGGACTTGTGGTTGTGAAGAAGATTTTTTAAAGAATAGTCTTTTGGGATCCCACAGGAAGCCCAAATCTGACCAAGGCATGTAAACCTCCTAAGGTTGCTGCATTTCAAATATCAAAAGATTCTGACTGCGGGATGTGAAGAAGATTTTTAAAGTAATTTCCCCATATTGCACTAACTTAAAATTTAGGTTGCCATAGGGAGTCCAAACATGAATCCAGGGACATCATTTGAACAAACTGCAATCTGACCCAACGAATTAAACTGCAAATCAAATATCAAAAGATTCTGATTGATGGATCTGACGAAGAAGATTTTAAAAGAAAATTCCTCATATTGCACTGAGTTAAAATTTGTGCATGCATGGGAAACCCAAATATGACCATAGAGACTTGATTTGAACAAACTTGAATCTGAACCTTCTAAGGATACAGTATATCAAACATCAAAAGATTCTGATTGATAGATCTGAAGAAGATTTTTAAAGAATATTCCTTACCTTGCACTAAATTAAAGTTGGAGTTCCCAAAGGGAGACCAAATATGACCCCAGGGACTTGATTTTAACAAACACAAATCTGACTCACTCTAAGAAGGCTCTGTACCAATCATCAAAAGATTCTGATTGGTGGATCTGAAGGAGATTTTTAAAAACATTTCCTCAAATTGCACTAAGTTAAATCCAGATCCCCATAGGGATCCCAAATATGAACCCAGGGACTTGGTTTGAACAAATTTGAATCTAAACCCACTGAGGAACCTGCATACCAAATATCAAAAGATTCTGACTGATAGATCTGAAGAGAAAAAGATTTTCAAAAAATATTCCTCATGTTTCTAGAAGTTAAAATTCGAGCTTGCACAGTGAGGCCAAATAAGACTTCAGGAAATTAATTTGAACAAAGTTAAAGCAGATCCCCGTAAAGATACAGTATACCACACATCAAAAGATTTTCAATAGTAGATCTAGAGAAGAAGATTTTTAAATAAATTTCTTCATTTTGCACAAAGTTAAAACTCAGGTTCCCATAGGGAGCTCAAAGTCGGACAAACTTCATATGCTGACCCCCGTAAAGATGCAGTATACCAAATATCAAGAGATTTTGTCTGGCAGATCGGAAGAAGTAAATTTATAAATAAATCTCTTCATATTACACCAAGTTAAAATTTGGGTTCTCAAAGGGAGCCCAAATATGAACCCAGAGACTTGATTTGAAAAAAACCTGAATCTCTTCTCACTGAGGATGCCGCATACCAAATATCAAAAGATTTTGACATATGGATCTAAAGAAAATGATTTTTTAAATATATTCCTCATGTTACACAAAGTTAAATTCAGGTTCTGACAGTGAGCCCAAATATTATTGCAAGGACTTAATTTGAACAAACTTCAAGCCGACCCCTCTAAAGATGCAGTATACCAAATATCCAGAGATTTTGACTGGTAGATCAGAAGAAGATTTTTAAATAAATTTCCTCATATTGCATCAAGTTAAAATTAGGGTGTCCAGATATGAACTCAGGGACTTGTTTCAAACAAACGTGAATCTGACCCAAATAAGGATGTTGTATACCAAGTATCAAAAGATTCTGATTGGCAGTTCTGGAGAAAATTTTGAGAGTGCTAACAGAATTATTCCCCAAGTGGTGCCCCTATTGGTGTGGTAACCTTATTTGACCAAACATGAATTGATACACAAGGAACATGCATATAAAGTTTGGTTAAATTTGGCCCATTGGTTTATGAGGAGAAGTCAATAATGTAAATTTGTTTATCAAAAGTCATCTGCAAGATAAAGGTTTAAACAAGAAATGTCACTGGAGTAACAAATGCCCGTAACCTAAATGAAAGTGTCAATGTCAATGTGTTTGATGAAAAGGATAATGTTCAATGTTTATGAAAGGATTATGAAATAAGATAAGAATTATGATAATTGGGAATATGTTAATTTCTGTTCCCTGTATGCTATGTTTTCAATAAAAATAATTTGAGGTGTAGACTGTACTAAAGAATTGAGAGGTGGGTTAATGTGGCCCTCACAGTTAATGTATGTGACCCTCACACAGTTAATGTTTGTCAATCAAAGTTACCAAGTTACAGTGAAATTATTCCAAAACGAGTCATCCTATCAAGTTACAATGAAATCCCTCCATAAATACGACCTGTAGGCTGTGCTAAACATTTTTGGGTTTTGAGGCTTAGGCAGCCATCACGGTTGACAGATCATGACCAAAAGGGACATTCTCATATAGATATTACACAGACTCATCCTACCAAGTTCCCATGAAATCCCTTCATAAATACAACCTGTAGACTGTGCTAAAGGTTTTCGGGTTTTGAGCTCAGGCAGCCATCACAGTTGACCGATCACGACCTAAAGAGAACGTTCTCATCTAGACATGACCTCAAACCTGCATATGAAATTTTGTGACGATCGGACAAGAACTACGAGGTGTAGCCTGTGCTAAAGGAAAATGTGAACAGACTCACACGCTAACAGACTTCCACATGCATGATGGCAATAGCTTATCTTGACTTTGTCAAGTTAAGCTAAAAATTAGTAAATGGAACTGATATGAATGATGATGTTAAGTCTGATGATTGTAGCCAGAACAGTTTCTCAGCTTTTGATGAGACAGGACATGTGACCTTCAACTTAAGTACTGAAGTATGACCTTCAACATGCACACGTATTATATGTTGCACATCTTCTGACTGTCCTTAATATTTGTAAGAAGTTTGATAATTGTAGTTACACTTGTTTCTGAGAAATGGTAGAGACAGGAATATTGCCGATTTAAAGTGTGACCTTGAAATGCAACCTTGACTTTGAATTTACGGATCAAGGTATGGATTGTAACACATCTCCCTACAATCCTTTATAATTGTGTGATGTTTTATAATAGCAGCCCCAGCAGTTTCCAAGTTATGACCGAGACATGATTTGTGACATTGAACATATGAAAGTTAAGTAGGACCTTGATCATGAAGATGCCCAAGCAACTATTATAAGCGACACACCTTTTGAGTGTCTTTAACATTTGCATCAAGTTCATATTTCTAGTTTGTTTCTGAGTTATGGATGAGACAGAGATATTTACCAATACTAAGTGTGACAAAGAAAAGGGACTTTGACCTTGATGTTAAGACCCAGCTATAGATGTGTAACACATCTTCCCACAGACCTTTATAATTGTGTAAAATTTGATGACTGTAGCCCCAGTAGGGACATGATTTGTGACCTTGAACATATGGAAGTATGACCTTGACTTTAAAGATGTGCAAGTAACTATTATATGTGACACATCTTCTGACTTTTCTTAACAATTGAATGAAGTTTGATAATTGTAGTTTAATTCATTTCTGAGTTATGGCTGAGACACGAAAATTGATCAATTTTTATGTGGGACCTTGACCTAGACATCCCAGATCCAGCTATGGTGTGTGACACATCCTCCCATTTAGTGGTGAGGTGATAATTGGTATTAGCTGTTGGTATTGGCTGGAAAGTTTGGTTATCGGTAACATATCATTATCAGTAGAAGGAGGTTTTCCAGCCTATACTCTTGCCGATAGTTTTTCAGCAATTTTGTGTCCGAAAAATGAGGAAACTTTTCAGCAGTCATCGTAATTTTAGAACCAAATTTCTAGAAAGATAGAATAAATGTCAGGATCTTCCGGGTTTTGAAATCCTATATTATCATTTTTTTCAACATAATTGCAACATCGTCATTGATATTTTATGGAAATAAATAAGTTCATTGTTCTCTTGAATCACTGTTACCCATTTTTGAATGGGAATAGAAAACAATTCTCAGTACTCATGCGCAATATGTACAACGACTAAGCTCCAGTCACATGTCAAGAATTATGCATAGAACATGCCTACAAAAGTTCCATACACTCAAACACAATGCAAATGAGAAAAAATTTTTTTATTGGTTAAATTCCTAGTTGCATTGTAGGAAAAACTTGCAGCTTGATATTTTGCTATATTAACATCAGTGTGCAGAAGAATAAGTTGTCAGCAGATGTAATGTCAGCAAATCCGATAGCTGTCAATATCCAGTCTTTGTATATTTGTAATCTTCAAAACAAACATACAGAGGAACTGATATGAATATATAGTTTATATGATATTTAAGAAACCAGTGTTGTAATTTTCTGACAAGTTTCATAAATATCCTAAAGGAGATACACAAATTCCTTATTATGTTTATCATATAACTCCCATGGTAACTCAGAAACGAATCAAGCTAAATAGTGAGTGATGGTTTAACAAAAAAGTATTCTAACATCAATGGTTATCGATGCCGAGACATTTCAAAATGACATTATTGTTTTATAAAAGCTCATGTCACAACGTATTCCTACTTTACTTCATTATTCAATACAAAAATCTGGTTGCCAGATTGTTTACTGCAACATTTTCTCACAAGATGATTTTACAAGAAAGATCATGTTTATAATCAAATCAAGAGAAAAAGTTTTCAAAGAATATTTAAAAATAAGGCTTTTAAAAAAATAGTTCTCGTTCTCAGGCACTTTTCCCAGAATATTTGGATGAGAGGGAGCCATTTTTGTAACTCAAGAAAACAATTCAAATTGCCTAAAAAATTGGCAATGTTTACTCTTCTGTGAATCATTTAGTCATTCAACAATTGTTTTTAGTCTTTACTAGTGAAGAACCAATTATTAAAACTTGCTATGAACCAATTACCGATTATTTCCCCAAACATTCTGCCAATTCCGATGTCGATTCCGATGGTTGGAATAGGACACAGCAAAAAACTCTGTTGGTGCCCATTATACCATATTTTGTTGACAAATCACCTGTTACAAATGTTTAACAGCATATTAAGGTCTCGGGCAAAATAATATTTGCATTTTTTTTGGAAAGAAGATTGGGGTTAACGATATAATCATGATATTGTTCTCTTGTGAAGGTTGTGTTTAGTGTTAAATAGTGTTAATTCAGTTTAGTGCATGAATACAACACTTGAACTCAAATGACCAAAAGTATACTTCGCTTCTCAATTTAATAACTTTGATGTAAAATGTGTATTGTTAACTTATGTCCTTGCAAGGTCTACAGAAAGATAGGATGGGATGTATCAGAATATAAAGTTCATTTTTCAACTTTTTATTCCGCTGATGTGTTTCTCCAATGTTTACTTTGCAGTCAACATTGGAGAGGCCTATGAAGGGAGGTAACTGAATTGAACAATGAACTTGAAAAAACTGAAAAAGTGGTTGTGACAGCCATGCAACATACATGTTGCGTAACAATAATCTGCCAGTGAAGAAAAAAAGATTGAAACCGAGTTTTTCTCTCCATTTTATTCTCCTATTATGTTGTAATGTCTGCATCATGAAGTACTGCAGACTATTGTTTGAGCACATTGTATTTATTCTTTAACATTATGTACTCGATGCAATGTTGCACCATGGTCGAAGGTCAGTGACTTTGATCAGTTGGGAAACTATCCTGATCTCATACCAATTAGCAGTAAATCCTGTAATGTCTTGGCTCTAGATTCTTATATTCAGCTATGCACTTCATATGTTTTAATGGGCAAACTTCACTGAAATGGCTCGATATCAAAGAGATTTTTAACTGTCAGTGTTAAATATAGAATAATCAGAAGCTGCCGGTTTTTAACTGCCAGTTGTCATAATCAGCCAATGCTCCATAACTGGCCATTTCCAACTGCCAAATCAGACTTTCGGTTCATCACCTTTCACCCAAACCTCAGGATATCAAAATTTATTATATCAATTATTGTTTTTTAAAATTTCGAAAAACTTTTCAACAAAAACAAATCATGAGCTCATACCAAAGGGGGGTCACATGACATAGTTTTGCTGAAATTTTTTTTTTAAATTAATTTTTTTCATCTGCTTAATTTGTAAATTATGTGGATGGATGCAGCTGATTCATTTGGTAACTGGTAAAAGGTCAGAGTTTTCATTATATTTCTTACACATCTGAGGCTGAAAAGAATTGGCTATTGTCAGTGTATATTTTGACTGAATGAAAAGAAAACCGGGAAAAAAATAATTTTGTTTTACAAACCTTTTATGACAAGGGAGGTTTTTTTGAAGAATTTTAATGATGATAGCGGTGCCTGAGAAACAAAGATTTTTTCTTTGAATGGCTTGAATCATATATGGAATGTCAAAACACAGAAAATGGCTTAGTCATATGATAAATAGATAAATGTAGAGATAACTTACTATCCATTATCAGATATACATAAAACATTGGCCATTCACACTCTATTCCATCAAACTCCTGAAATACGAATATAAAGCGAAGCTGAAATTAATATACAATTCTCTTGTGCACGATAAAATGTTTCACTTATTGTTTTGCACTAAAATAGAATCAGTGCATTGCAACATCTTTGTGCAAATGTAATAACGTGAGTAAAGTCACAGTTTTTATAGGTATAAACTTTTCAGTGATACACCTATGGAAAAAATTTATTGCCACCATGCGGGATAAAGCAAACAAGAGGCTCCATGGGGCTAAAACGCTCACCTTGAACAGAACCTGATACAAAGAGAGGCCAAAAATGAAGCTACATTAAGCAATCAATCTCCATAGGATCCATTGTCAATACTTGAGCCCCTCAGGAGTGACTAAAATAGTCCAAGCATCATGCCTTTTCTTCAGTTAATTATAATGTAAAATGCAGAGCTTCCCTATGGAGCTCCTTGATACAACCTATGTCGATTAATCTTAGTTACAGACCTCTGGAGGGTACTTAATAAAACATTTCTAATTCTTAGCTACATGACTCCTCATAAAATTAACTAGGAATTATATTTCTATTTTGAGCACACAGTGAGTCCAACGATAGCTAGGGTTAATTTTTTTCATATAAATCAAATGTTAAAAAATTTATAGTAATTTATATATTTTTTATACTTACCAATGACCCAGACATAGCTGGTGCTAACTCTTAAAATATAGGGCCAAACACAAATTTTGCCCCCCAATCCCCAAAATTTGTATCTAAAACCAAAGAAAACATGTCCTGAATGGCCCTCCACACTTCGCCTCTACTGCGCATGCGCAGTGTCAAGGACGTTCCGAAATTGGCGCCATTAATCATTCTAATAACCAGTGCCTGGTAAGCGCTATGTATTCAGCGGGGAGGTAAGAGTTCCCAACTCCTGGGAGGGCCATCCCCGTCTGGGTCATTGGTAAGTATAAAAAATATATAAATTACTATAAATTTTTTAACATTTTTATACTGTACCAATGACCCAGACATAGCTGAATAGTAAAAAGGCTGGAGGGCCAAGGACATAGAGCAAGATGGAATACGCTCAATAATATAAAATAGAGTCATCCCCTCTAGGGAAAAAGAAGTATTAGGCCTTACATGTATCTTTCTTATTTATGATAAATTAGAAAGATTCAACACCTTCCAAAATTGAGCATCAAACATCCATGTACTCTATTAATATCTAGTATAATCCTTATACTAATAATTTTTAAAGTAAGCCAATAAATAAAGTAAGTCTAGAGAATAGAGACTCTTTATACTCCTTAAAAGTGTCTGAGGATTGCATAATCATGTCCGTTGACACGTGCTATATTCAAAAGCTATACTTTAAAAACTAAGACTTGAATGAATTTTAAAACATAAACTTCTCACTAAACAACCATCCCAATAACAGCTCAGAATTACTAACTCTGGAGGAGGTATCCCCTTGTTTTCATAGTAAAACAGGTGACCCAAGGGAACACCCTCCCACCCCCCCTTTTTCTTGCCCTGGGTCAAATCGCCCAGAGTGAAGAGGGCAGCAGAACGGAGTCACTGCCGAAACAGACAGCCTACCTAGCTATAGTAGCAACTGTTAAGTGAATGACATTCTGAGCAGTAGCTAATAGACCTAACAAAAGAGGCCTCCAGAAATGGACTCAATATTTCTGAGATAAAAAATTCATGAATGTGGATGGCTGAGCGCAATGAGCAGCCTTCAAAAATCTATAATAGCGACACTATTGATGTAAGCCCAAGATGTAGAAGAACTCTTACTTCATGAGCCGAAATCTCAAACACAACTGCTGAGTCAAACATATACCATAAGCAGTATCGATAGTTAATTGAATCCATTAACAATAGAATGAAGCGTAACATCCTTCTAATAGGCATCAAAGACAGAAGAAGTTTACGCCCGTAGTAATAAACAGATATCTGTTTATAAATACATAAACTCTAACCGGACAGAGTAAAGGCCTATGCCCGTACGAAGACAGAAGGACCTTAATAACAATAGGATCCGGATATTAGGAGCCTAACTCTTATGCAAAAATCCAACCTAAATAGTAAAGGAAGTAGTGATTCCGAAACTACGAAAGTGAAAATCATCCACCAATAGTGCATGAAGCTCACTGACTCTTCAGTAAAAGAGAAGCCAACAGAATTACTGTCTAAAAGGTCAGAATTTGAAAACTACTGTTTCCAGAGGCTCAAATGATTACTTAGCAAAAATAAGAACCGAAGTTAAATTCCATATAGGAATTTAATCTAATGATTCTAAGTCTATTTATCAAAAAGTTACTAACTGACTTAGATAAAGAGACATAAGACTCAATTGTAAACTATCATAGAGTGCATAGGTATGAGGTAACATAAACCTATAACCTTAATAATAACAGGCTGCAGTAGATCTTGTCAAACAAGTATACTAAAAAGTTGCAATGAGTAGTATGGAGGGATCAACAATATGAACATAGTGATCCCTACACCAACGACGGAAGAGCCTCCACTTTAGCCGCATAGAATAGCGAAGAAGAGGATCTCCTATAGTAAGAAATCGCGTCCAAAGCTCGTCCAGTACAATGCTTACAATGCAATACGGACCACACAACGGAATACGAGAAGGTTGCGACCTTGCGGGTTGTGATAAAGATGATACGATTTTACCCAGCGAAAAAAGATCCTCATTGAGGAAGATTTCGCGTTAAGTCCCACAGTAGACATCAGAGTAAATTTACCCACGGTCTCTGTGAAGACAAAGATGCTATCAACAGAAATGAATTGTGGTTGTTTATCTTAGCAATACCTGCTGAAACAACAGCGCCGGAGGATACGCATATCCTATCATTCCGTCCTATTAGATCAATAGAGCGTTAACAACATTAGCTCAGAGATCCGGACAAGCAAACACATACGTCTGCAATTGATTAGCAAGCTGTGTCGTAAATAAATTATCATTGGGCGCTCCCATTGATAGCAAATCTGATTGAATACTTGTTTGTTGAGAGTCCATTCTGACGGCAACAAGCGACCCATAAGTGAACGGGAGTCCGGTAAAACAATCAGACGACCCGGAATATGACGGACCGAAACAGAACTTGGTGTACTATAACAAACAGAAGGATTCTTTCCATTAAATTGAATAACGGAAACGAATGAGTGCCTCCCTGGTTCCGGAGATACGCCACTACTGTCGAATTAACGGACAGGATTTGGACATGCGTTTCTGAATAATGTTCATCCAATGACATAAAGCAAGCCTAAAAAACATTATTCCGCGGAAGATAAGCGCTTGCTTAGAGACTGCGGAACCCAAAGACCCTGGCACTTTGAATCCGTTGGGATCAATATTATATCCCAACCTGTTTGACTGGCAACCGTCATAATTATAACACTCGGATCCGGCAACTGCAGTGGCACTCTCTGAGTCAACCACCGAATGTTTGCCCCAGACTGAATCTCTTGCAACACTATATAGACAAGAGAACGTGTAAATCGAGCAATTCATGTATTGCTGAAAAGTTGCCGTTGAAGAGAAGCTTCTCCGAGAACGAAGCGACTCTGAGAGATTTCTTCACCTTACTATCCACGCGCGTGGATGTAGCTAGGGCTGCGTCACGTCTAACCAACTCCAATCAGCCACTGAAGGGCGGAGTTACACGTGAACAAACTACTGCCCTCAAAAGAAATCACATTGAGGATAATATCTCGTAATTCTTTTCTTGAAGACGTAATGATAACGCCTCAGTAAGGTGGATTACGTATGATAAAGCGTCTAAGTTAAGTCTACTAGACATCATTGTCGTTCCCAACATTGTGGTTGGAAAAGACATAGACGGCGAAAAAGAATATTTCCAGTCTATAACTACGCCGTCTAGATGCATATGAACTCTCGGTATGCCCTGCTCTGCCAAAATAAATTATTCGTATAAATGATAAAAAGGCAGAAATGAGCATTGCGGACAAGAAACTAAACTATCATGCTTGGTAGCAGGCTTATATGCATATATAGCGTCGATAAATAATACACATGTTCTAATGACATTATTGGACTGTGTCGGTAAGTCAGGGACAATGTCCCTGAACCGATCCAAAATTCCGTGTCCAATGACGCTAAGTCTCTTATCCAACATCGCAGCAATGTAGTCCGAAATAACAATCACTGGAAGATAATGCCAGAAGATATGAATGGCAGCTTCCGATGCTACGAAAGGGAAAACTCGAAATCTTTCGAATCCCTTTCGCCATCCTGTCGGACCCTATAAAGCGTTCGGTCGTCCGTACCTGATGCAACCGCGGACTGCACCGACCCAGCGCCGTCAGATAATTCCTGATTCGACTAAGAAACTGTCGATTGCTGGGATGCTGCGAAAAAACTGTGCTAACTCGGATAGCACGTCCGTCACTGAGGCCTGTGGAGAAGCGGTCCTACAATGCATTGCCGCTGGAAGCTCCGCATCGTTACCCCGTGCATACTACTAATATGCGAGCGAACGGAGTGTATAGGCCTCGTGTCCCTTGGCTACCGGATGGCGTGACCTATTCGCCGTGGAATCACTTAATGACGAAACTGATCGGATACTCGAGGTCACGTAGCCAATGTGCGGTCGTGTGCCCTGCTGTGAGGATGAGGAAGCATTATCGACAGTCTCTCGGACTGTCAATATAACGGAGCGTCCCGACCGACAGACATATGCTCCGAATGTAAAATATCTGAACCACAACATGCGGTCCCCTATGTTGTTGGACGAGAGAGGGACCTCTCTCGCTCACAGCCCGGACGGACCTGGACAAGCCAGGAACCGGACTAACAGGCTTCCTCCGATCTGTCCTCAATCCGCCGTCACTGGGTGAGTACTAAGTAATTATAGTGCTCGCATCACCCAAATCTCCTTCCTAGACCGCAACGGACGAACCCGGCAGCCGAACCATTCGATGAATGTACGCTACACCGGGTGAGCTAGCGAATGTCACTCCGTCGATCCTACAAGGGACCTCTTAGGCGATAGACATATTCCATGAGCACTTATTGCCGCTAGCTCTTCATTAACTATGACGACAGAGGCACACTTTTGAAAGACATTTCCGTAACTTTGCGAACAAGAAACCAGAAATGCTTGGTAATAGCAAGCATATAATAATATATATATAGCGTCGTTCAATAATTTGAAAGTTTGTGTGACATTATTGGACTATGTCGGAACTGAGGGACGATGTCCCTGAACCGAACCAAAAATTTCTAAGTCCACCGACGCTATCAGTTTCTTATCCGGCATCGCAGCATTCTGGTCCGACGAAAGAAGCTGTAGAAGATCAAGTCAGATGACATACACAACAGCATATGTTGTTCCGAAAGGGAAAGCTCGAAATCCTCCAAATCCCTTTCGGTATCCCGTCGGACCGGATGAAATTTTCGGACGTCCGTACCCGCTTCCGCAGAGCGTCCCGACCCAGCATCGTCGGATAAAAAATATGCGACAGATTCAGTTGATGCTGGGATGCTGCGATAAGCTGTGCTATTTAGGAAAGCACGTCCGTTCCCGAGGCCTGTGCACTAGCGGTCTTACGATGCATTGCCGCCGGAAGCTCCGAGTGCGTTGACTCCCGCACACTTTCCTATGCGAACGTCCGGAGTCTGCAGGCCTCGTGTCCCTGGCTACCGGATGGTGTGACCTGGTCGCCGATGATTCTCTGACTGGCGAAGCTGACTGGATATCCGAGGTCACGTAGCCAAGAGCAGTCGTGTGCGCTACCATGAGAATGAGGAAGCCTTATTGACAGTCTACTCCGGACTGACTATATGTCGGAGCGTCCCGAGCGACGGACGTATGCTCCGAATGCGAAACATTTTGTACCACAACATCTGGGGCCAGATGTTGTTGTACGAGAGAGGGGCCTCTCTCGCTCGCCGTCCGGATGGACCAGAACGAGCTATGAACCGGACTAAAAGGCTTCCTCCGTTCTCCCTCTAATCCACCGTCACTGGGTGTGCATTTGGTTGATTTATAGTGCTCGCATCACCCCAAAACTCCTTCTAGACCGCAACGGACGAACCCGGCTGCCGAACCATTCGATGAATGGACGCTACACCGGGTGAGCTAGTGGACGTCAAAGGCCGTTGAACCTACTAGGGTCCTCTTAGGCAATTGGCGTATTTACATGAGCACTTTTCCGCTAGCCCTTCATTAATTGTGACGACGGAGGCACACTGTTGGAAGACATCACAGATACATCACCCTAATCTTGATCGTCTGAAATAGAAATTGATAAAGTACAGTGACCCTGCGGGGAAAGGACCGGAGTGTCCAATTCCCCACTAACATACCGTGACATACGCTTCTCATATTGTCATCGAAATCATACGATACAGAACAGGAGTTAATGCGAGTACACTGACCACATATAGAATGATTATAAAAGTCAGAGGAAGACTTCCTCTTATTACAATTGATCAAAATCCTTTCAATGTGAAAAGAAAACAAAGTCCTGGTACTCGCACCAACCCCTGGCAATCAAAATACATAATAATAATATGATCCATTAATATAGAAAAAATAATTGAAATCAAAATATTTTGAAAAAATATTTTTTCAGAATAGCCCAAGTTTCTGAAAAGTAACGTTGAGCCCCAATGGATCTCAAGCCTAAGTGTGGACAAAAATTTTAAAAATATTTTAAACAATTTATTCAGCACTTACGAACAATAATAATGTATCTAGTTATGATTAAAATAACATCAAGATATTATTTTCAAGAAATCCCCCCCTCACACAGAGGGCTGTTGTAAATGTAAACAATGAGTGTAAAAACACTAAAATAAGACTCCAGGCACCCAGGCCCGGAATCAGTTACCAAAAATACCCTATCTGATGCAAAACAGAGACTTCCAGGGAAGAAACTGCAGAACATCAGATGGTAGATGCAGAACACAACGCCTAACCACCCGTAGGTGAAGACGAAAACATGGGGAAAAGAACAGAATTCATTCTGTTATTCAGCTAAAACTCCCAAGAAATTTTAGTAATAATAATTACAGAAACTATGCCAAAAGCATGGGAGAATAGCAAGAGGGGACTTAAAGGAAAGGGAGAGAGGAAAACACTGAAAAATCAGTGTAACTTAATAACCAGAATGACAACAAAATGGCTGCTGCCTCGAAAATAGGTAACTTAACATAATTTCATTAAAAAATTTTAAGTTACAGCCCTGATAATATTCTGTCACACATTTTTCCTCTCCTCCTTCTCTATCCTCCTTAGAATCACCATTTCACTAATATTTATGTGTCTGGCATCATTTAAACTGAGATTTACAAGCACAAAGATCAGTCAGATGTTAACTGATGAAGGGCCAAACTTAGAATAATTAATGGCGCCAATTTCGGAACGTCCTTGACACTGCGCATGCGCAGTAGAGGTGAAGTGTGGAGGGCCATTCAGGACATGTTTTCTTTGGTTTTAGATGCAAATTTTGGGGATTGGGGGGCAAAATTTGTGTTTGGCCCTATATTTTAAGAGTTAGCACCAGCTATGTCTGGGTCATTGGTACAGTATAAAAATATCTGTTTCCCACTTAGATGCATATCAAATTTTGTTAAAATCGGACTAAAAGTTCTGAATGGTGAACTAGAGATGTTGTATACTAAACATGAAAGGATTCTGATTGGTGGAACTGAAGAAGAAGATTTTAAAAATTTCCTCATATTGCATTAAGTTAAAATTTGGGCTACCAGAGAGAGCCCAAATATTAACCCAGGACACAATTTGAACAAACTTGAATCTCATCTCCCCAGAGATGTTATATACCAAATATGAAAGGATTCTGACTGGTGAATCTGAAGAAGGTTTTAGAAGAAATTCCCTCATATTTCACTAATTTGAAATTTGAGCGCAAATTTTGTTAAAATCGGACTAAAAGTTCTGAATGGTGAACTAGAGATGCTGTATACCAAATATGAAAGGATTCTGACTGGTGGAACTGAAGAAGAAGATTTTTAAAGAAATTTCCTCCTATTGCATTAAGTTAAAATTCAGGCTACCAGAGAGAGATCAAATATTAACCCAGTCACTCGATTTGAACAAATTTGAATCTGACCCCCCCCCCCCCCCCCCCCCCTAGAGATGTCATATACCAAATATGAAAGCATTCTGACTGATGGATCTAAGAAGATTATTTTTAAAGAAATTTCCTCATATTGCACTGCGTTAAAATTTGGGCTACCATAGGGAGCCCAAATATGAACCCAGAGATCCAATTTGAACAAACTTGAATCTGATCCCCCTAGAGATGATGTATACCAAATATGAAAGCATTCTGACTGGTGGATCTGAAGAGGATTTTTAAAGATTATCCCCCATATTGCACTAAGTTAAAATTTGAGCTTCCATAGGGAGGCCAAATATTAACCCAGGCACTTGCTTTAAACAAACTTGAATCTGATCCCCCTAGAGATGTTGTACATCAAATATAAAACCATTCGGAATGGTGAATCTGAGGAACATTTTTTCAGAAATTTCCTCATGTTGTACTAAGTTAAAATTCGGGCTACAACAAGGGCAACAAATATTAACCCAGGGGCCCAATTTGAACAAACTTGAATCTGATCCCCTAAAGATGTTGTATACCAATCATGAAAGGATTCTGACTGATTTTCCCACAGGGAGTCCAAATATCAGCTGAGGCACTCGATTTGAACAAACTTGAATCTCAACCCTTCTAGAGCTGTTGTAAACCAAATATTAAAGGATTCTGACTGGTGAATCGGAAGAAGATTTTTTAAAGAAATTTCCTCATATTGCACTGAGTTGAAATTTGGGCACCTATAGGGAGCCCAAATATAAACCCAGGCAATCGATTTGAACACACTTGAGTCTCACCTCCCCCCCCCCCCCCCCTCCCCAAGAGATGCTGTATACCAAATATGAAAGGATTCTGACTGGTAAATCTGAAGAAGAAGATTTTTGAAGAAATTCCCTCATATTTCAACAAATTAAAATTTGGGATCCAATAGATAGCCCAAATATCAACCAAATCAGCACTCGATTAGAACACATTTGAATTGGATTCTCCTAGAGATGTTCTATACCAAATATGAAAGCATTCTGACTTGCGGATCTAAAGGAGAAGATTTTTAACGAAATTTCCTCATACTGCCCAAATATTAACCCAATGACTCGATTTGAACAAACTTGAATCTGACCTCCCTGGAGATGTTGTATACCAAATATCAAAACATTCCAAGAAATTGTTCTGGAGAAGAAGGCTTATAAAGAAATTCTCTCAAATTGCACTACTAAGTTAAAATTCCGGCTCCCATAGGGAGCCCAAATATGAACTCAGGGACTTGATTTTAACAAATTAGAATGTGACCACCCTACAGATGTTGTATACCATTATGAAAACATTATGACTGGTGGATCTGAAGAAGATTTTTAAAGAAATTCCCTCATATTGCAATAAGTTAAAATTCAGTCTACCATAGGGAGCCCAAATATTAACCCAGACACTTGATTTGAACAAACTTGAATCTCACCCCCTAGATATGTTGTATACCAAATATGAAAGCATTCTGATTGGTGGATCTGAAGAAGATTTTTAAAGAAATTCCCTCATATTGCACTAAGTTAAAATTCAGGCTACCACAGGGAGTCCAAATATTAACCCAGACACTCTATTTGAACAAACTTGAGTCTGACTCTCCTAAAGATATTGCATCCTAAATATGAAAGCATTCTGGCTGGTGGATCTGAAGAAGATTTTTAAATATCATTCCCCATATTGCCCTAAAGTTAAAAAATTGGGCTCCTGTATAGAGCCCAAATATGAACCAAGGGGCTTCATTTTAACACATTTATATCAGCAATCCCCACCCCCCCCCCCCCCCCACCCCTCATGGATGCTGTATACCAAATATCAAAAGACTCTGATCAGTGGTTGTGGAGAAATTATTTTTTTTAATCTTTTGCAAATATGCTGACTCAACATTTTTTTTATGCACCCCCCCGCCTCCCCTATAAAACTTCCTGACATAACCGATTGCAATTTTTTTACAATTCAATTCTCCTGGTCTTAAGAATGCTTCACTTCATACCAAATAACAGTTCTCTGTTCCATATGGTTTGGGAAATATGGGCATTTGAAATATTTCTATTAGCTCCTGAGGTTCCCACGAGAAATTTTTTTTTGCATGAATCAAGTACTTATGACTAAATAATACGACATATCGAATTTGGCAGTTCTTCCTACAAATATTTCTCCCCTGGAGTCATAATCTGCTCCCGGGAAATCAATCACGGGAGTGATCTGCTCTCATAAAGTAATTGCAACGATGACCGAAGGTCAGAGCTGACTGCCGAAGGCAGGAGCTGGGGGAGCACGAGAGGGTGTGTTAAAACAAATTTTTAAATGTCCAAGTCAAAACGTTGAAAGAAGAACCATTTTTGAACGAATAACCTTTAAACAAAGCGACTATGCAAACTGCAAAACAACTGAATTTGGTCCAAATACGAGGTCAATGTCATCAAACATTTGAAGAAACCAATGAAATCACGTGGCAATAGCGTGGGTGCGCTCAATTGTCATTCGGAAAAGATAAATTCTGGTTGAAAAACCTTTGACCGACTCGCTGGTTTTCAGTCGAAATGAGCTAAGCTTGACATTTTGCACTTGGGAAATGAAAAATATGGGCGTTCCCTGGCGCAAGAGCAAGAGCGCCCACATCATGGGAAGGACTGATTTGGTTCAAATCGGACCATCGGTTCAGAAAATAGAAATTTAGGGCAGGGCCAAAAATCTTGCCCCTCCCACTTCAATGGCAAATATTGATCCAAGAATTTCGTTTGAACAAACTTGATTCTACACCTCAAAAGGAAGCTCCATACAAAATATCAAGTCATTGTACCCACCGGTTCGTGAGAAGATTTTTTAAGAATTTTGGTGGATTACCTACCCCCTTCCCCCCATAAGGCTGGAAGGCTGCGCAAGTTGATTAGAAAAAAACTAAAATGCGATGTCAGAACAAACAATCACCTCAAATATAACTATAATTGGTTCAGCAGTTTAGGAGGGGCAGGTGCAAACACCATGTTCACGGATGCCGGACAAGGGACAATGAATGGTGAGTGATCACTATAGCATCCTGACTTTCAGTCAGGTGAGCTAAAAATCTGAAACATATAACAGTCATAGATGGAAACAGGCAGACAGAGAGAGATATACTTACCCATATACAGGTAAAGTCAGTGTACAACGAAAAGAGAATCTAAAATTTAGCTTTGTTTAAGTTACAATTGTCTTTGACATACAGTACTGTGATTACAAAAGTGGGCAGAGAATTATGACTTGATCACATTCTGATCAAAATCCTCTGCCCAAACATTGCTATCAGATGCTAATTTGCTACAGCCAGGCATTTATGGGGCTTTCTCGTTCAGTTCCTATTTTTGTGCAGCAAAACTGGAAAACCGAACCAAATGGTTTTACTGTCTTTACATAAACTTAATAAACCAGACATGTTAACCTCAGAAAACATTTTTCAGGGAACTTGAGGTTGATTTTCAGGGAAATTGGATAAATTTCAGGGAAAATTATGCGTGCAAACAATATACACAGAAAGATTTTCAACCGTAACTTTTCATTATATTAAGACAGCAAGGTTCTGACTCATTTTAAACTGTTTTCTTTTGCTTTGCCTTGGTGGATCACAGATCGTGTAGATAACTGAATGCAAAATAAGTGGATAGTTGAACTAAATAAATATATTTTCTTTTTTGTACATTTAATTCATCAGGAATCATTTTTATGTGAAGGTGGATATCAATAGGTGATGTGCTTAAGTCACCTATTTTCCTTTCGGCACTGTAAATTGACCACGCAGCTAAATTTAAATGAACAAGAGGCCCCCAAGGGGCCTGAGAGTGCTCACCTGACACTGACAACTATCAAGCTAGGGTCCTAATTTGAACAAACTTGCATCTGCCCCATTAAGAAAACCATCTACCAAATATCAAAACATTCTGACCAGTGGAACTGAAAAAAAAAATTTGTTTAAAATTATTCCTCATATTGAACTAAGTTATAACTCGGGCTCCCACAGGGATCCCAAATATGAACCCAGGGACTTGGTTTGAACAAACTTGAATCTCACCTCCCTTAGGATGCTGTATTCCAAATATCAAAAGATTCTGACTGCTGGATCTGAAGAAAAATATTTTTTTTAAATATTCCTCATGTTGAACTAAGTTATAATTCGGGCTACCAACGGGAGCCCAAATATGAACCCAGGGACTTGGCTTTAACAAATTTGAATCTCACCTCCCTAACGCTACAGTATACCAAATATCAAAAGATTCTTACTGGTGGATGTGAAGAAGAAGATTTTTAAAGAATGTTCCTCATATTGAACTATGTCACAATTCGGTCTCCCACAGGGAGCCCAAATATGGACTCAGAGACTTGGCTTGAACAAACTTGAATCACACCTCCCTAAGGATGCTGTATATCAAATATTAAAGCATTCTGACTGCTGGATCTGAACAAGATGATTTTAAAAGAAAATTCCTCATATTGAAGTTATAATTCGGGCTCTGACAGGGAGCACAAATATGTACCCCGAGACTTGGCTTGAACAAACTTGAATCTCACCAACCTAAGAATGCTGCATACCAAATATCAAAAGATTCTGATTCTGACACTGACAACTATCAACCGAGGGGCCTGATTTGAACAAACTGCCCCATTAAGAAAACCAAATATCAAAACATTCTGACTGGTGGAACTGAAATTTTTTTAAAAAATATTCCTCATATTGAACTAAGTTATAATTCGGGCTCCCATAGAGAGCCCAAATATGGACCCAGGGATTTGATTTCAACAAACATGTGAAACAATCTTGTTAATGTTAATTATTGGGTTTTTTTTAATTTTTAAAAAATTTTTCAGCAAAACCATATCATGTGAAATCAATGAATGACTGAAAGTGGTGGCTGAGTGGATAAGTGCACTGATCTCTCTTGCCACACGTGCCAGGATTGATCCTCGATCAGGGAAAGTTCTCGGGGTGTCCAAACTCTCAGGTGTTAATATAAGTTGCATAACTTGCTCGCCAATTCTTGTAAAACAAATAAGTTTAAAAACTAGAGATGTTGTATACCAAATATGAAAGCATTCTGACTATTGGATCTGAAGAAGAGGATTTTTATTCATAATAAAAAGACTCTTTTATTAAATTTAATTCACTTGTATGAACAATTTTTGTTTCAAGATCGGAGCATCGAAGGTATATGATTTAGGACTGAACGTCTTGAAAGAAAAAGAATTTTGATAATGCTATTTTCCGGGAATTTCAATAACTCTGATAATTTTCAAACTTGAGGAAGACATTGTTCCCAAAGAGTTATATACCAAAAAATTGACATTTGGTTACTAATGTTTAAGTTATTCCATAAACAAGCATTACACGATATTTTTTAACTGTAATTTTCATCGAATATCGTTGGTCATCGAACTTGACATAGACATTGTTGCTATAGAGACATATACCAAAATGAAATAAAATCCAGTTTTTATTGTTAAAGTTATGCCATAAAAAAGTACTGCACTATATTTTTTATTAAACAAAGGGCAATAACTCCAAATTTTCATTGGATATCGCTGGTCATCAAACTTGACATAGGCATTGTTGCTATAGAGACATTTACCAAAAAGAATTGAAATCCGTTAACTATTGTTCAAGTTATGGCGTAAACAAGATTTACAGAATATTTTTATAACAAAGGGCAATAACTCCCACAATTTTCAAGAGATATCGGTGGGCATCGAACCTGACATAGACATTGTTGCTACAGAGACATATACCAAAAAGAATTGAAATCTGTTAACTATTGTGCAAGTTATGCCATAAACAAAGTTCAGATGGATGGACTGACAGATGGACGGATGGAGGGATGGGCAGATGGATGGAGCTCTACGCTATATCTCTCCCTTGCGGGGGGATAAAAATTGTATATCCTGTTTTATTATTAGATTATTCCCTGTCAATTTCTCACAAACCTGAACCCTGACCCCTTTATCTGATGAATCGGCCATACCTACACATTTAATTTGCAAATTAAGTATTTAAAAAAATTTTTTTTTTAAATTTCAAAAATAACATATCATGTGACCCCCTCACCAGAACGACCTTGTTGAGCTAGTTCCAATAAGGGGTCACATGATATGGTTTTGTGAAAATATTTTGAAAAATTTGAAAAAAAAACAATAATTAAAATAACTAGATACCACGGAGATGGAATCCATCTCTGCGGGCCCCGCAGCAACTAACCGATGTTAGGTATAAACTGATGTGAACCGTAATACTAAAATATTTCAAGCAATAGGTAAAATCTGATTAAAATCCCTTCCCGGACACAAACTTGTCAGAAAAAAAACCCAAATTCTGAATAATTTGACCTTGAGGTCAAACTTCAAGGTCAAAGCATGGCAACCTTGGTACGCGACATGTCATCTTGAGATAATCTACCCACATACCAAATATCAAAACCCTATCTATTAAGGGAAAAAAGTTACAGCCCGGACACGAACTTGTCAGAAAAAAAAAAAAAAATCTGAATAATTTGACCTTGAGGTCAAACTTCAAGGTCAAAGCATGGCAACCTTGGTACACGACACGTCGCCTTGAGATAATCTATCCACATACCAAATATCAAAACCATATCTATTAAGGGAAAAAAGTTACAGCCCGGACACGTACTTGTCAGAAAAGAACCCTGAATTCGGAATAATTTGACCTTGAGGTCAAAGTTCAAGGTCAAAGCATGGCAACCTTGGTACGCGACACATCATCTTGAGATAATATACCCATATGTCAAATATCAAAACCTTATCTATTAAGAGAGACAGATTACGGCCCGGACAAGTTTTGTTACGGACGTACGGACGGATGCACGCATGCATGCACGTGCGTACGCATGCACGGACAGAGCGATCACTATAGGGTGTCCGCCTCACGGCGGAGCCCTAATAAATGTTAATATATTGTACATTGGGTAAAGTACTAAAGGCAAATGGAGGAAGTTAAGAGCATTGGAGATCTTGACAAATAAATGTAAAATTCTCGATGTTCTTGCTGTACTAATTAAAAATTTACTGACATTCAATCAAGATAACGAAGGACATACAATAACCCTGTTAGTTCAAAGAATTTTTATCATCTGAAATAATGAATACCTTGATTTCTGCAGGTTTATAATACTTTCTATTTATATCTTCCAGTTCAGTCTTATAGCCATCTCTCAAGAATCTTTTTAGTCCATAGTTTCCCTTTAGTTTTCGAAGAATTTTATCAAATGTTCTAGATTTCAAGTGAACTTCATGAGTTGCAAAAGCTGGCCAGCTGATAGTTGGAAGCAGTGATGCATCTGTGTTCTAAAAATAGAATAATGATAATATACAAATGCATGTACTGTAGAACATCAATTATTGAGTCCTAAAGTTTTCAGTGAGAAATTTAATAGAAATTATTAATAATCCAGAATTTGTTCAATTCCTGACATAATGATGCAAAATTGAGTTTTTATTTGGCTATAAGAGTTAGACAAAGCTCTATCATTATATTACAATGTTTCTTTTGATATTATACAAGTCTACAGAACCTAAGTTTTGTAATTTTTCAACACAACCCAAAGCAGAAAAGCTGCCAAAGGTTTTAAACATAAATAAAAAAAAGTCAGGTATAGTGGAACCCTGTTAATTGAATAGCCACTTGAAAATTATTCAATTAACAGGAGTATTCAAATTGTACCACTTTCCTGTAATGTAGGGATAAACTTAGCATTTATTCTATTATATCTTGTTTGACAGAGCTCCATGAGCTCTGTCAGAAAGATATAATAGATTAAATGTCTGTACTGGATGTACTAAGGCCAAAAAACTGGGGAGAGTCAGGATAATTTTTCAACAGGTTACAAGATTTTTTATTCAATTAAAAGGAGTTTACTCTATAACCTATATTCAATTAACAGGACAAATTTGTACTGGAGGTATAGTAAATGGTTTTGTGTTGGGAAATTATATTCAATTAACAGGGTTATTCAGTTAAGAGATATCCAATCAAATGGCCTCCACTGTACTATAAAAAAAACTTTAAGTTGAGAGGACATCAAAAGAAACGTTCTAATTATTTTATTACCCTGAAAAATACTCTGAAAACTGATTGAAGGGCAGTCTAGTGAGTTAAAATATGACATGCATTCCAAAACACTAAAAAATGTAGACAAAACCTCATTTGAGTGATGTCATTTAGCAGAAATGTTGTTGCAAGACATAGTATCTAGATCACCAACAATTAAACACAGAGTGCTGAGACTGCAAAATATTATTGCCAAACAACTATTGGAATTTGTTTGAAATGTATTACTTATGTTAAAGCCTGTACAGTTTAAACAGATTTGAATGATAACTTAAAATGGTTTTGTGAATAATATATTCATTTCTTGGACAATGAAGTTATTTTTTTAATTGACCGATACATGTTGTTAAGTGTTTGAAACACTTTCTTAAAATTGAGCATTGCTGCTCTTTCCACATGAGTCTTGACTCCATTTGTGGTAAAAGTATAAAAAAGCATTCCGCCATCAGCCATGTTCATACTTTCCAAGTTTCCTATCTAAGCATGAATGAATGAATGGCCATTGCATAGTGTTATTGACAAATTCCCCTCCGCATATGCTTTATTTACATACATCAATGGAGCATCCTTTTTTTTAATGTGCCCACATCTCCAGGGAAGAGAAGGTGCCAATAGTTGACATGTTTTACTCGGGCCAAATTAACCACTCATAGATGGTCTAACAGAAGTGAGGCATAATAAAATGAATTAACCTTTTACCCAACAAATCTGGTTGCATCTGTCCACTAAGTTACAAAATAGGCAGTTGAAAAAAACATTTTTCAAAATAAATTTCAACAAAACCATATCATGTGACTCCTCAATGGAACGAGCTTGCTGAGCTGATTCCGATGAGGGGTCACAAATGGTTTTGTTGATAATGTTTGAAAAATAAAAACAAACAAAAATTTAAAAAATAAATTTTGATATCCTGTGCATTGGGTAAAGGGTTAAATACTTTCCTGGAAGACTCTTCTTCTTAATGAGCTTCAGCAGAATGATGGAATGAAAGTTATGTTTTAGATGCATTTACCGATATTGATGGTGCACAAAATTAAAAAAAAAAATGGCTGATGGCAACCATGTTCGTTTGCTGCCAACACCCAAAATGAGCCATCCTCATAGTTTTGTAAATATGCATGATTGCATAACAATTGTTTCATAACAATTGGGTTTAAATTGACTGACTTATGATTTTTTTATGGAAGGACGGACAGACGGATCTACAGATGGATGGATGAACACAAGACTGACCACTATATTTCTCGAATCCAAATGTGTGATACAAAGAATTTTAAAGGCTTGAATACAGTTTCTGTGGACTCTGCTCGAATTAAAAAGGTACTTTGCAAGCAGAAAATATTCATTTAACTTGAGTATCCAACTAATCAGAATATGAGTAGATTCAACTTGAGACTTATAGGTGTTAAGTTTACCTTTGAGTTAGATTCTCTTGGTAAAATAGTTTCAAAGATTGTTCTGTTTCTGTTATGGGCATCAATATCCACATAGACAACCGACCATGCTGTTCCATGAGCTCCATATAAATTGATTCCATTCACTGCCTCTAAAGCTGCTTTCGCAAAGCCTATAGAACTTAATAAAGAATATAAAATTATTGGTTTATATTTCCAGGGTCGATTTAACTGGTTGAGTGCTGGAAGCCCATGCTTGAGCTTTATTCTGAAGAATGGGTACCACAACTTAAAAGCTTCATATTGAGTTTATGTGCTTCATATTATCTTTGAAGTGAACCTATCTAGTCTCTATGGTTTTGCACTCACTGAAATCAGTGACCAACCTGGGAGATAAATTGAGGGAGAGGTCACTTCTCCCTCAGCAGACTTTACCAAGATTATGTCAACTGAAGTGAAGCCAGAAGGAGAAACATGAATGGGACTTTTGCACGATTGCTCCTTAATATAGTTTTCTCATATGGAAAGAATTCGGTAAAGCTGCGAGATCTGAAGAGAGAAAAAATAAATGTTTACGTAATTTATTTAGAAAAAAAATTGGCAATATAATTGCAGGAGGTATATAATTTTTGCAAAGTACAGATCACTCTTCATGGTGTAGAATGCAAGATTTATTGACCTCCCTGAACCTATTCAATATAAATTGGTTTATATTGAACAATGAATAATTCCAGTAAAATATACAATTATGGGTAAGTCCAGTGCTTAGGACAACCTTTCTCTGGAGCAAGTACCCTTTGAAACAAATAAAGTGCATCTCTGTAATGTTAACAAGACAGACATTTTTTAACCTACTTCCTAAGTTCAGGTTACAATTAAAAGTGAAGTTTTACCCAAAAGTCTCGCTTTCTAGACAAATGCTCTCTATAAAGGTTTTTAGTTTTAAAAAAAAGCTGTTTTGAAGGAATGTTCTAACACAAAATCATGTGCCTTTTGCAGGTTGTCACCTATTTTCACGGTATGCAAAAAGATGTTGGGTTTGACCGATCACTCCATGTTTTTTTAATCTGTTCATTTTACTTTTAGTTACTGTGACTATGAACTCAGGACATCATTTAATATATCCAATAAAATGTCTTTTATATGTTTTTTTCCTTCAAACTTTGCACAAAATTAACCTAAGTTCAAGGTAAACTGAATTCAACAATAGATCACTTTAAAAGTCCTTTCTGTCTGTTCCAAGCCGAATGGTTTTAACGTTTTTAGAGTGAAGATCCAATGGGCTTCTAGATTTAGGTTTGTTCAGTCTGAGCCTTGTGTGGGGTAGGTTGAGTGACAGGCATTTCACCAGGGATAATGCCTGATGTTGGAGTTTAAGGGTTTTTTTTTTTTTTAGTTTACGGCTGGTACTGGCTCTGCCATAACTTCACCAGCAGGTCTAATATGTAACAAGAGGGATGTTACATCCCAACGCTCACCTACATTCGCGCTTGATAATGTCATTCCAATGTAACATGCCTAATATTTAGTTAATATAAATCATTAACTAGGCATCAAATGATTAATGTGGTTTATGTGATGGCTTTGGAAAGTCTATATTTCTGCATTTATTATATATCAATTCAACATAGAATCATTGGATACATCTTTTAGAAATGTTTATGATTAAGAATATGAATCGTGAGGCCAGATATTAAATCATAAATAAGAATTAGGAAAGGCTTTCATAAATCACTGAAATTTTAATTGAAGTACATTCATTGGTTAAAGAGTAGTTGCGGAAAAACATTCGTTCAAGAAAGTGACTATAAGTCCCAACAAAAATACATCACATCACATCAACAACTAAAATAAGCCTTAATGTTACTAGTAACAAGTATGAGAAAGTATTAAATAAAAAAAAAAAAAAGTTAAAAAAATTTTTTTTTAAAGAAAGTGAATATAAGTCCCAAAAATCCCCATCACATTCCTCAAATATGCATGTAATAAGGGCACAACGTTACCGCAATGTAGTTCAGTAACCCATGCGTACAATATCAATTGCCTGGAAAGACACATAGAAACAGAACTCACCTTAACACCTCACCTTAACACAAACTTTTAGAACTTAAAATTGAGTAAGTCAGACAAAAACGTGAACACTGTGACTGAAAAAAAGAAAAGAAATCAGTTAAATTTCTGCATACAGTAGGGTTAATACCTACAGTTGTTATTGAAATGAGAAAATAAACAGTAATGAGAGGTGAAGGCACCACAATCTGCACAAAAGCTGACTTTAACGCAAATTCTTACAACACCTAAACGCTAATTCTTACAACAAGTTTTGGCAGAAAATCAGCCTCAAATTCCTCAAATATGCATGTAATGAGGGTTAAATATTACTGCAATGGAGTTCAGTCACCCAACTGCAGAATATTAATCGCCTGGAAAGACACATAGAAACACAACTCACCTAAACACAAAGTTTACAAAGTTTTACAACTTAAAATTTACTAAGTCCGAGAAAAACATGAAAATTTTGACTGAAAAAAAAGAAAATTTCCGTTAAATTTCTGCATACAGTAGGGTTAATACCTACAGTTGTTATTGAAATATGAAAATCAACAGTAATGAGAAGTTAAAGCAGCACAATCTGCACAAAAGCTGACTTTAACGCAAATTCTTACAACACCTAAATGCAAATTCTTACAACAACTTTTGGCAGAAAATTTTAGGTGAAATTTGGAAAAAGGTCATAGTATCAGGGTTAAATACTGTTCTGATAGTCCCCTACAACCTACATATGCAATATCAAAGGCCTGAGCCCACTGATCTTTGAGAACTCATCTTAACACCTCACCTTAACACAAACTTTTAGAACTTAAAATTTACTAAGTCCGAGAAAAATATGAAAATTTTGACTGAAAAAAAAAGAAAATTTCCATTAAATTTCTGCATACAGTCGGGTTAATACCTACAGTTGTTATTGAAATATGAAAATCAAGAGTAATGAGAAGTTAAAGCACCACAATCTGCACAAAAGCTGACTTTAACGCAAATTCTTACAACACCTAAACGCTAATTCTTACAAGTTTTGGCAGAAAATCAGCCTCAAATTCCTCAAATATGCATGTAATGAGGGTTAAATATTACTGCAATGGAGTTCAGTAACCCAAGTGTAGAATATTAATCGCTTGGAAAGACACATAGAAACACAACTCACCTAAACACAAAGTTTACAAAGTTTTACAACTTAAAATTTACTAAGTCCGAGAAAAACATGAAAATTTTGACTGAAAAAAAAGAAAATTTTCGTTGAATTTCTGCATACAGTAGGGTTAAAACCTACAGTTGTTATTGAAATATGAAAATCAACAGTAATGAGAAGTTAAACCAGCACAATCTGCACAAAAGCTGACTTTAACACAAATTCTTACAACACCTAAACGCAAATTCTTACAACAACTTTTGGCAGAAAATTTTAGCTGAAATTTGGAAAAACGTCGTAGTTTCAGGGTTAAATACTGTTCTGATAGTCCCCTACAACTTACATATGCAATATCAAAGGCCTGAGCCCACTGATGTTTGAGAAATTAACCTTAACATTAAATCTTACAATATTGGACACGCCGGATGCCGACGCTGATGCCCGAGGTTATCACAATAGCTCACCACATCTTACAGATGTAGGAGAGCTAAAAATAGTAATAGATCAACTCAGCAGAGTTTGAGGGGACCTGTGCTTCAGTATCCCATATCTAGTCTGGATTTCGTTCTCGTGTGAACATCATCGGAGGCAAACGGACTACGAGTGGCTTCGCTTATATACATTCTCTCAGGCCTTGTGGTGGCTGCAGAGTACTTGGTTTAGTTTGGCGCCTGCTTAAAATGAATTAATAGGCATTATGTTCTATCCGTGAGAGTTGAACATTCTGGCAAATGCCTACTGTTTGATGACGTAATTTGATCATTTGAGGAATTTCCAATGTTGCCCGTGAGTCAGATTCCTAAAACAATGCAAGCCAGTGATCCGATGTTTATTTTGTGAACCTAATACTTTTGCGAATACTATAGGTGGTGAGAGAGAAAGGTGATGCCATAATTGGTGGATAAATAGATCCAGATTAGAAGGAAATGAGCGAAAAGTAATTGATGTGATTGATGTAGACTGAATTCACCTAATTTCAAGGTAGACTGAGTTTTTATTGAAGGAAGAGCAAATTTTGTTGATCCAAGGTGACTCCTTTGCCAAAGTCACCTGGTCAGCTCGTCTTTGATTGGAATTGATGGTAGGTATAATAAGAAAGGAAATTTAATATAAAATTTAAATTTCTTATCAACCTGCCCTACAATTGTTTACTACAGGCTGAATAGATAAGAGGAGGAGGGAATCACATAACCAACTCCCACATAACCCGACTGCACTGGAACCGTGGACAGAAGAGTTCCCTAGGCCTATCAAATCATAGCATCACAAACATTAGTAAAAGACAATGAGAGATGAGGCGAATGGCAAGGATAGACAACAACCTGAGCAGAAGAAAGAGGGCCCAAAGAAAAAAGGTCCTCAGACTGCTTCTGCAACTGAGCCAGATAGAAGTTGGAGAAAGGAAGCATTTCTCCAGTAGGCTGCCTGCATAGCATCCGACAGCTTGACAGAGTTAGCATAAGCCAAGGAGGTAGACAATGCACGCACCTCCTGAGCAGAAAGACGATTGGTAATACAATCGACAATCGCTAGACGAGTGTAGGCCGTGCGAATAGCTAGACAAATCCACCGAGAAATGGATTGAGGAGAGATCTTTTGTTGATCAGGAATAAGAGACAGAAAGAATCCTTTCCTGCCTTTCCTAATGAACTGTGTCTGGTTGAGATAAATGCGAAGTGCATGAACCGGACAGAACAGAGGGTGATTACCCACAGCAGAATACAGATAGGAGGTGGAGCCGTTTCTGGTATCTGAATCTTGGCCAGAAAGGAGCAATCAATGGTAAAAGTAACACTGTTGGCAGAGCTCCTGTAAAGACTGGATCAACCGAGAGGGCGTGAAGCTCACTAACCCGTCTGGCTTAGGCAAACGCCATCAGAAAAGCTGTCTGGTATGGGAGAAAACGCATATGCACCTGGGATAAAGGTTCGAACGGTGCCCTCCCCCACCCCCCTCTACCCCCAAGCAATGCAGCACCCAAGAAAGATTCCATCATGGGGTAAGCTACAAAATCCCAGGCCTTTTCAAAGAAAAGTGCTGAATAAGCTTGGAGAGGTATGGATTAGTACCGATATGACGCATTCCCACATACAAAAAGGTCTCCGAAAGCACAGACCTGTACCCTTTGATGGTAACAGGCTGGAGACCCCAAGAATCAAACAGATATACCACAAACGCCACAATCTGTGTTATCGAAGGATTGGCATAATCAACAGAGTGATCAGCACACCACCGACAGAAGACCTTCCACTTAGCCGCATAGGCTAAACCAGTGTAGTGCCACCTTGAAGAAGAAATGCACTCCACATCTCGTCTCGAAAAACAGCTACGGAGGAGACAGGACTTGACAAAAGATATGCATGAAGGCACAATGAAGTCGGGTCGACATGAAACCTCCTCGGGTGACCTTGGCAAAGAAGGTCACGACATAGAGGGAGATGTGCTGGAACCGCCGCCAACAGAGAGCGGAGCTGATTGATCCACACAGGCCTCTCCATACGAGGCGAGCGTTTGCTCGCACGCGCCTTATTCTCGCCTAAACATTTTTTAAGAAGAGCTCCTCGGCACCCACCTCCGAGCTGTTGAAGTACTCAGTCCATAATTGCAAATGTGGATTCCGTCTGACAATAAACTGACCACGAAAGTGCTCAGGAAATTCGGAAGTATTTTTAATTTAAATTTTTTAGTGCGAAGTCTGACACAACGTCGACTTCTAATTTCCTATTTAAATTGTGCATTTTGTCATGATTCACGTCTCAGTAGCAGTCTGGTACACATCGTACTATGAATGACGAATGTATACGATGTGTCCTCATTCACACAAAGTTTTTTAAATCACTCCATGTTCAGTTCATCTATGCATGGAGTATCCTCTAACAACACTTTCAGATTTGCTTCTGTTTTTGCCAGACCAGAGTCAATACAATGGATAATTGGGTATTCAAGGGCAGATCCAGAGGGGGGGGGACTAGTCCCCCCCCCTCCCTAAGCCCACTAAAAAAAAGTATTGCTCTTATTCCACACAATCTTGTCCTGTAACGCCTTTCCTTAACTAATGATATCATGTTGCCAAATAGGGGACATGATCCACTTTTAGAATTCGCAGAATAGCAGTTATTTATAGAACTGACGACAGTCACGTCTTCAAGTATCCACTGTCTGCAAAATCGATAGTCGAAAACAAGACGTAATGAAGCGAAGTATAAAAGAATATTTTGTCGCCACAAGGCCGAAGAAATGGTATGTTCCAGGTATCATTATTTTTACATCGCATACCCCAAACTTGAAGTTAATGTTAATGGGGAGCGAATATTTCCAGTCGCGTATGTTTCCCAGTTCTAATTTTATTGAGGGCTTCTGGCAACAACTTTTACAACGAAAAATGTGTGTTTTGAATTTCCTTTCATCATATTCAATTGGAGGCCAGAATGCATTTAGAAGCCACCTCAGAGCACCTGAAAATCAAAGACCCCCCCACACAAACGCACGTCCCTTCGGCACGTGCGGCAGTCGCCTTCGGCGACTGATGCTAGGACTCAGTCGGATCACATCAGTCCCCCCCACCCCCCTGTATTTTAATTCCACGATCCGCCCATGGTATTTTATTTATGTTCATTAATCCATTTAGTTTTGTATGAATTAGGTATTAGAACAGGATTATAGGATATTAATAATATCCTGTTTGAAGTTTTGGGTTTGTTAAGTTTGTTACTACATAGTACATAATACTACATACTAATTAAAATAAAATAATAAAGTGTTAAGTTGACATTTACCTTGATAACTGACAAGTTGACAACCCTCTTGCATCTTGCCCACCCCACCCCACCCCCCACTTGCATTCAAGGCAATGTGAAGTGCGCCATTGTGTCTGCAACTCTGCATGGGAAAAAGCTCGTTTTAATGGACAATTTATTGGTCTCTAGACTCTAGATGTGTGCAGGTTTCCAATCAGACATACATGCCATTGCCATGTATGTCAGATTGGAAACCTGCACACATCTAGACTCTAGAGACCAATAAATTGCCCACTCCATTAAAAGTTAAACAAGCTTTTTCCCATTGTTGGAATCCACTCACCTTAATGACCAGAAGGAGAGCAACTCGCCACTCACCTAATCATTCTATCAGGAGAGCTCCTACCCACACCCCTGATTTTTTCTTACGGAGAGGCCTGGATCCACACCCGTTGAGGTGATGGGGAGTGGGGGGGGGGGGGGGGGGGAGAGTGTGTGTGTGTGTGTGGGGGGGGGGGGGGGGTAATCAGAATGATTCGACAACTGCAGGTTCTGATCTTGGCCAGACCCTGAGGCAGAATCGGAACCGGTGTGAAGGAGTAGCCGACTAGACCATTCCAATCGAGTGACAGAGCATCCATGGCGAAAGCCAAAGGGTCTGGACACGGGGACACGAAAGTGTCCACATGATGGTTCCAACAGGTCGCAAAGAGACTGATGTGGGGACGACCCCAGAGATCGCAAAGCGACTGGAACATTGCCCTGTGAAGCATCCACTCGGTAGAAATGACCCTGCCATGTCGGGACAGGGAGTCGGCTAGACGATCAGGAATGTGACAAACCACCACTCCGGTGTTGACATCTTGAGCTAGCAGTAGAAGATCCCAAGCCAAATCATACAAGGGAACAGACGAATCGAAAGGTGGGGGATCCACTGCCGGAAACTCAGAAGAAGAGCAAGAAGCTCCTTCTGGTTGATGTGAAGAGCTGCTTGATCCTGGTCCCATACCCCGTGAAGAGAAAAACCTAGAGGATCCAACGTCACACCCCATCCAAGATCGCAGGTATCTGCCATCAGAACACGATCGGACGTGGGCAAGTCCAACAGAACTCCCTGCATAATCCACTGAACATCCGTCCAGGGGAGAAGGTGACAATGAAGAGAGTCTGGTAACTGAAGCACCAGATCTAGAGGATCGACATTCGGCCTCCAACGACTGAGCGGAAAGTGTTGGAGAGGTCTGACATGCAGCTGACCTAGAGGAATGAGATCCATAACCGAACCACAGAGACAGAGCAGCCAGAGAATAATCCGAGCTGTTGCAGACATGGACAGGGATAGAGTCAGGGCGAAAGCTGAGAGATGCACAGCCCTCACCCAGGGAACCGCCACCGTATTCAGCTGAGTATGGAAGTCCATCCCCAGATGACAAAACGACTGAGAAGGGACCAGGTCCAACTTCTCCTTGTTGACTCTGAACCCTAGCGACGTGAGCAGGCTCAACAGTGTGTCGACATCCGATTCCAGAAGAGCAGCATTGGAGTGCCCCTGGAGGATATCATCCAGATATGCTGAAGTAGTCTCCCTGCACTGTGTGCGATGGTAGGCTATCACATGCGACATCAGTCGGGCGAAGGCCCAAGCAGCAAGGTTGAGGCAAAAAGGCATGGCCTTGAACTGGTAAACTCGCCCCAGAAAAGCGAACCTGAGATACTTTTGCGATGTCCGATGAATCGGAACATGAAAGTAAGCGTCTCGCAGGTTGATGCTGGAAGCGAAATCTTCCTGGTGAATGCAGCGGCGAACTGACCTGAAAGTCTCTTGGGAGCAATGATAGACTCAGATCGATAACCGGTCGGAGTTGGCCATCCTTCTTCAGCACCAAGAACAGGCGGGAATAAAACCAACTGAATGAAAGTTCTTGATGACCTTGATTGCCCCCTTTGACAGGAGATTGTCTATCTCCATGATCAAAAGTTCCAGACATGAAATGTCTGAAGGAACTTGTGTTGGAAGTGGCACTCACAACAGAGTGGGGTGCCTCCGGATGGATATTCGCAACCCGAACCGAACAACATCTAACACCCAAGGATCGGATGTGATTGTGGCCCAATGGTCTGTAAACTCAGATATCCTTCCTCCAACCTGGGATGATTCGAGGTGAGGACCTGCATTTCGAGCCCCGGCGAAGCCCGCGAGAGAAGAAACCATCTCCTCTACTAGATGAAGGATCCTGAGTCCTTCCTCTGATCCGCCAACGCTGACCCTTACCACATGAGTAACAAGTAGAAGCGGCGGCAGGAGGATCAGCCCTTGGCTTCGCAGAGGAAGCAGAAGGGCGATTGTTAGGCTTAGAACGGCCCCTGCATCCAACAGAAGGCTGATAAGGCTGGCGAAGCAGCAGCTGATCTTTGGAATGACCCAGGACGTCATCCCGGACCATCGCCACGGAACCATGGAATAGTCGCGGACCCGCCAAAGAAGCAGATCAAAGAGCAGCGTGCTGACCCTCAGGAAGGGAACAGCTTGTGTCCAACACAGTGTCCCGGCGAACTAATTCCAAGTTAGCCATGTTACAGGCATGCGTGTGAGTAAGATGCATGAGCGCCTTGGAAATCACACGCAACGGAGCCTGTACGTCGTCAAACTTATCTGGAGGCAGGTAAGCAGCCAAAGCAGAGACGACGTGATCCGAGAGAAAGTATGCCCAGCATCTCTCTCGATAAGCCCAACAAGGACACCAGAGTCACCATAGGAATAATGGCCGACTTGGGCTTGGAAAGCCCGAGGAAGGAGGAGTCCTGATCCAAGACTGTCAAAGTCTGGCAGACTGATGGATTGGTGGGATTGTAGGAACGATAACGCACTGGAGGCAAAAAAGTATCAGCTCTGGTGAGAATGCAGTCTTCATAGCCTTGGAACTCAGCTTAGAGTCCAAAGCTTCAAATGTTTTAACCACTTGCACCGACTGGCACGGTCGAAGGTGCCCAGAAGCGGGTTGCTCCACAGGCTGTAGGCGCGCGACCGATGATCGCGGCCTGGCTGATACCATCGACTGGTCCGACGGTTTGAGATACAGAAGGAACTCAACACAAAGTCAAGAGCTGCCCCCAAGTCAGAAGACTGTTGGCTCTCGACATCAGGGATGTCTGACCCATCCTCTGAGTTGGAACACACATAGCCTATCACGGGCAAACCAGCCGATGCCTCCCATTGTGTAGGCACACCAGGGGGATCAGACAGCGGCCTGCTTCCAATCCCGGGAGGCGGTGCCACGGGGGTGCCTGGAAACCACTAGTAGCCTCGCTGGAAGCAACGGGAAGGCTCTTGGAAAGAACCTGAGTAAAGAAGGAGAGGGCCTCCCTAAGCTTACGGCCCATGTCAGCCGGTTCGACATGGGAACAAACCGGCAAAGTGGCTTCACACCTGACCCTTTAACGATCCTCTGGTAACCCAACGCAGGGCAATGGGTGGCAGCCGAAACATCTGAATGCAGATGCTGATAGGGGTATGAATTACTCCGATGATGCAAAGTGCTGGAACACAGGAGTCACCGCAGACCTCTAAGGGACAGAAGGTCCAGGCTGCACAAAAAGCGTTAGTCCCACAAAACTGGCCATAGGACCCGAGTGCGTGAATAGAAACGCAGCAGAGTCTATGGTGACACCACCATGAACATCCAAAGCCAATGAAAAAGCTGCTGGGCTCGATGGCTGAGAGACCACAGCAGAAAGTTCGTCCGGCTGCTCCTTCCAACTTCACCGAGTTGAAGTCAGGGAAGGCTGAGGCCGATATCCCACGTCCACACTACCAGACATTTCTGCAGACCCCTGCAGGGATAAGCCGAGGCCGGCTGAAACGGTGACTGATGACATTGCAGATGGAACAGCAGTAGCAGCAGATACGTCGGGAGCCGTTGAAACCGGTGGAAAAGTGGAGAGAGCAACCGAGGTCGGCTCCAAAGGAGTCACAACCCTAATGACAGCCTCAGATGTCGACTGGAGAGGGACCACAGTCCCAGAACCAGGCATCTCTTCATAACTTTCATCAGACGTGTCGGGAGGCCCCAAACGACAGCATTCCTCTTTCCCACGGGTGCGGGAGGAACAGCCATGAGAATGCACCACACGGTTCACAGAAGCCAAAAAAGTGGATGGCCAAGACCCACAGGGTTGATCTGAAGAACACCCATTACAAGTGGAACAAGAAGCATGGGAATCGTCCACATGCTTGGGCAAAAGGCATTGCCCACAAGGAATAGTCCTGGGCATAACAGAGGTGACAGCAGTAGAAGAAAAGGTAAACTCTACAGATGTAGAAAGTAGAACACCCCCAACTACGAGAGAAAGGTGGCAGAAATTAAAGGACCAGCAGGAACACAACAGAACCCAGACGGCCAACAGGGACCCAAAAAACAGAAAGTCTGCCCTCAACAGAGAGGAGAAATCCTGTCCATACAGACCCCCCCCCCCCCCCACTGACACTAACCCCAATAATAATAATATCCAAAAGGATAACATAAATTTATCAACCAAATGAAAGTGTAAATGACACTGTAGCTTAACTTGTCTGTGTGTTGTGTTTGATGAAAAGGATAATGTTCTATGTTTGTGAAAGGATTATGAAAGAAGACAAGAATTGTGATAATTGGGAATATGTTAATTTCTGTTCTCTGTATGCTTTGTTTTCAATAAAAACAAGCAAATTCAGTGAATTCTTGTCTCCCGCTGGGCAGCAGTTTCATGGGGAATTAATGCATCCAGTGGAATATAGTTCAGTTGTAAGTGGAAGTTATTTAGAAGTGACAGAACAGACAGTGCTTCAGACAATGGTTATCAGATTCATTTTCACGGAGGTCAATGTCAAAGCAAGTAAAGTGATGTGGAGTATAACTATGAAAATCACTAAAAAATTAAGACTGTATGATAAGACATATTACATAAAACTGATGTGAAAAGTAATCCATATATAAAATTTCATTGAAATCGGTTGACTCTAAGGAAAGTTAGAGTCTGGAAACCATCAGCCAATCAAATTTAAGCAACCTAATTAAATGTGTGCGTAAAATGCCCATGTTCGAACTTGGACCCACAATTGATGAAAGTGATCTACTACCCAAATTTCATCGAAATCGACTAACTGTAAGGAAAGTTAGAGTCTGGAAACGAAAAACACGGAAGGTGTGCACTTACTGTGTATTAGTAGTAGCACTGAATAAATCAAAGTTTCCCTAATTTGCATAATTTTTGCACGAGAACAAAACCCGTATGATATGTGATGTATTGCATGTTACTAAACATTCATACAAAAATTTATTCAAATCCGAACTTTCATATGGAAGTTCTGTACAAAAAACTGATTACACCCAATTTCGGAACAAAATGGCCGCTGGTGGCCATCTTGAATTTTGGACCAAACCCCAAAACATATATTCTGGTCTCACAATGATAACAAAGATACCCAAGAAGTTTCGTGAAGATCGGTTCATAAATACGGCTTTTTGTCCGAGGTGTGTTGATGCACGGGGCAGACGGATAGATTTTCGGTACAAAATTTCCCACATTCGAACTTGACCTAAGTATTGATAAAAGTAATCCATATATGAAATTTCATCGAAATCGGTTGATTTTAAGGAAAGTTAAAGTCTGGAAACCATCAGCCAATCAAATTTCAGCAACCTAATTAAATATGCGCAGAAAATGCCCATATTCAAACTTGGACCCACAATTGATGAAAGTGATCTACTACCCAAATTTCATCGAAATCCGGTCACTGTAAGGAAAGTTAGAGTCTGGAAACGAAAAACACGGAAGGACAGAAGGAAACCCCAAATTTAATATCTCCCGTTTTTTTCAAAAAGTGGGAGACAACAATACGAGGTGTAGACTGTACTAAAGAATTGAGAGGTGGGTTAATGTGGACCTCACAGTTAATGTATGTGACCCTCACATAATGTATGTCAACAGAAGTTACCAAGCTACAGTGAAATTATTCCAAAACGAGTCATCCTATCAAGTTACAATGAAATCCCTTCATAAATACAGCCTGTAGACTGTGCTAAAGGTTTTCGGGCTTTGGACCAATGTAGCCATCACGGTTGACCGATCGCAACCAAAAGAGGATGTCTTCATCTAGACATTATACTGAGTCATCCTACCAAGTTACAATGAAATCCCTTCATAAATACGACCTGTAGTCTGTGCTCAAGTTTTTGGGGTTTGGGGCTCGGCCAGCCGTCATGGTTGAATGATCGGGACCAAAAGGTGACATTCTCATCTGGGCATTATCTGGAGTCATCCTACCAAGATACAATGAAATCCCTTCATAAATTTGACCTGTAGACTGTGCTAAAGGTTTTCGGGCTTCAGGCCCCTGTAGCCATCATAGTTGACCAATCACGACTAAAATGGGACGTTATATCAACTAAACATTATATGGAGTCATCCTACCAAGTTACAATGAAATCCATTCATAAATATGACCTGTAGACTGTGCTAAAGGTTTTCGGGCTTCAGGCCCCTATAGCTGTCACAGCTGACCAATCACGACCAAAAGGGGACGTTATCCTCTAGACATTATATGGAGTCAACATACCAAGTTACAATGAAATCCCTTCATAAATACGACCTATAGACTGCTAAAGGTTTTCAGGAGGTTATGGGCTTGGGCAGCCGTCATGGTTGAATGATTGCGACCAAAAGGGGATGTTCCCATCTAGACATTATATGCAGTCAACCTACCAAGTTACAAATCCCTCCATAAATATGACCTGTAGACTGTGCTAAAGGTTTTCAGGTTTTGGGCTCGGGCAGTCGTCACGGTGGACAGATCACGACCAAATGGGGAAGTTCTCATCCAGACATCATACAGTCATTCTACCAAGTTACAATGAAATCCCTCCATCTTAAATATGACCTGCAGACTGTGCCAAAAGTTTTTGGGTTTCGGGCTTGGGCAGCCGTCATGGTTGACAGATCATGACCAAAAGGGGACATTCTCATCTAGATATTATACAGAGGCATCCTACCAAGTTACAATGAAATCCCTTCATAAATACAATCTGTAGACTGTGCTAAAGGTTTTCAGGTTTTGGGCTCAGGCAGCCATCACAGTTGACTGATCGCGACCAAAAGAGGACATTCTCATCTGGACATGACCCCAAACCTGCATATGAAATTTCGTGACGATCGGACAAGAACTACGAGGTGTAGCCTGTGCTAAAGGAAAATGTGAACAGACTCACAGACTAACAGACTTCCGCACGTTAAGCTAAAAGTTAACAAGGGCAATGCCCCCGGTCCCCCGACCAAGATGGCAAATTCAAGGGAGCTGTTAGGATGCAATTTGTTCGCAGAGCACGGCCATTTTTTAACTTGACCTGTATTTCCAACCAATTAAACCACATACTTAGTTTTGTTTCAATCAAATGATCCTAACTAAAGTTATCATCCGGACAACACAAAAACTGTATTTTTTAAGTCGAAAAGGGGGAATAAATCCAGTAGAAATCAGTGGAGCATGCCCATTTTCGAACTTGACCTGCATTTCCACCCAAGTAAGACACATACCAAATTTAGTTTCAGTAAAATCATCCAAACTAAAGTTATCATCCGGACAAGGGTGTGACGGACGGACGCACGGACAGATGGACGGACAGACGGACACTGCTGATTACAATAGTCCTCCGAAGGGTCGGGGGACAATGATTACAATAGTCCCCCGAAGGGTCGGGGGACAAAAAATTTCTAGTAATTTATATATTTTTTATACTTCCCAATGACCCAGACAAGCTGGTGCTAACTCCTTAAATTCTAGGGCCAAACACAAATTTTGCCCCCCAATCCCCAAAATTTGCATCAAAATCCGAAATTTCAATGCCCTATGTGGTCCTCCATACTTTCTATCCACTGCACATGCGCAGTGTCAAGGAGGTCTCGAAATTGGCGCAAATGTCATTCTTACAACCAGTGCCTGGTAAGTGTTATGTAATCAGCAGGGAGGTAGGAGTTCCCAACTCATGGGAGGGCCATCCCCGTCTGGGTCATTGGTAAGTATAAAAAATATATAAATTACTATAAATTTTGTAACATTTTTATACTGTACCAATGACCCAGACAAGCTGAAAAAAGGCTGGAGGGCCTAGGACATAAAGGAAAATCCAATAGGCTCAATTACATGTAAAAAGAATTATCCCCTCAAGGAGAAGAGGAGAACAGTTTTACATGTATCTTTCTTGTTTGTATCAAAAAAGAAAGACACAATACCATTCCATAATTGAGCACAACAACATCAATGATCTCTATTAACATCCAGTATAACCCATTATACTAATCTTTTTACAGGAAAGCCAATAAATAAAGATAGTCCAGAGAATGAGACTTTTTATACTCATTTAAAAGTGTCCGAGGATTGTATATTAGCGCTCGTATGAAATGTGACATATACAAATGCTTCACACCGAGCTACACTTTAAAAATATTATATGAACGAGTTAAACATTAGCTTTACACTTAAAACCATCCCGGTTCCGACTCGGAATTACTGACTCCAGAGGAGGTATTCCCTTGCTTTTCACTATAAAGCAGGTGACCTAAGGGAACACCATCCCCCCCTCCCTTCCCCCTCCCTTCCCCTTGGTCAAATACCCCAGAGCGAAGAAGGCAGCAGGACAGAGTCGCTGCCGGAACAGAAAGCCTGCATAACTATAGTTGCAACTGTTCAGTGGACGACATTCTGAGCAACAGATAATGGACCTAAACAACGCAGGTCACCAGAAATGGACTCAATATTTCTAAGATAAAAACTCGTGAATGTAGAAGACTGAGACCAATATGCAGCCTTCATCAAATCGGTAATAGCAACACTATTAGCATAAGCCCAAGATGTAGATAGCACTCTTACTTCATGCGCCGAAATCTTAAGCACAGACTGCTGAGTTGAAGATAATTTTTTATAAGCAGTACGGATAGTTAATTGAATCCACCTTGCAATAGAATGGACCGTAATGTCCCTTCTATTAGGCAGCAGAGACAGAAAGAAATGTTTACGTCCCTTTCTGATCTACGTTTGTAAATACGTATAGCTCTAACAGGACAGAGTAAAGGCCTATGCCCGTCTGAAGATGGAAGAGCCTTAATAACAATAGGTTCCGGATACTTATTAGGAGCCTGATTCTTAGCCAAAATTAGTAGTCAAGATAATAGCACTACCTACACTACGATAGTGAGAATCATCAACAGATAGTGCATGCAGCTCACTAACTCTTCTAGCCGAAGAGAAGGCTAAGAGAAAAGCTGTCTTATAAGATAGGAATTTGAAGTCCACCATGTCAAGAGGATCAAATGGCACTTCTTTTAGCTTAAGAAGAACCCAGCTAAATTCCACTTAGGAATTAATCTAAGGGTTCTAGGTCTATTTATCGAAAAGTTTTTCACTAACTTAGATAAAGAGACATTAGATCCAATCTGTAAACTATCATGATATGCATAGGTATCAGATAGCACAGACCTATAACCCTTAATGGTAACAGGCTGCAGTTTGATCTCATCAAACAGGTAGACTAGAAAATTAGCAATGTCTGGAATGGAGGGATCATAAATATCAACAGAATGATCCCTACACCACTGTGAGAAAACCTTCCACTTAGCAGCATAATTTAGCGAAGAGGAGGTCCTCCTACAGTTAGAAATTGCGTCCATTGCCCGTCCTGTAAATTCTTGCCGTACAAGAAGGACCGCACAACGGAAATACGTGAAGGTAGAGACCTTGCGGGTTGTGATGCAGTGTGCGCGATTTCCCCTGCGAAAGAAGGTCCTCCCGAGGAAGCTTCCACGGAATGTCCCAGAACAGACACCTGAGTAGATTTATCCATGGTCTCTGGGGTGACAGAGATGATACCAACAGAATCTTGCATTAAAATTGCTTGATTTTTAGCAATATCTGCCGAATAAACGGAGCTGGAGGATACGCGTATCCTATCATTCCGTCCCAAGAGATCGAGAGAGAGCGTCTACAGCAAATGCTCAAGGATCTGGGCATGGCAACACATACGTCTGCAACTGATTGTTGAGATGCGTCGCAAATAAGTCTATCACTGGACGATCCCATTGGCAGCAAATATGAGTGACTACTCGTTTGTTGAGAGTCCATTCTGACGGAAACATGCGACCTTTCCGAGAAAGGAAGTCTGCTAGAACGTTCAGATGACCCGGTATATGACGGACCGATAGACGAGCTTGATGCTCTAGGACAAACAGAAGGATCCTTTCCGTTAAATTGAATAACGGAATGGAATGAGTGCCTCCCTGATTCCGAATGTACGCTACTACTGTCGAATTGTCGGACAGAATTTGAACGTGCGAATTCTGAAGAATGTTCATTCACTGACGTAGCGCAAGCCATATTGACATCATCTCTTGATGTTTGTGTACTTGTTAGGAACTGCGGATCCTAAAGACCCTGGCACCTCGAATCCGTTGGGCTCAGAGTTGTGCCCCAACCTGTTTGACTCGCATCCGTCATTATCGTTAAACTTGGATCCGGCAGTTGCAGTGGTACTCCTGGAGTTAACCACTGAATATCTGCCCAAGTCTGAATCTCTTGTTTCACTTGATTCGACAAGACGATGTTCGATTCGAGCGAATGAGTCTTCACACTCCAATTCTGAGATAAAATATATGTGGAGTGGACGAGTGCGTAGCCGCTCCATCGGAATAAGATCCGCAGCGGGTCCGCACAAACCTGTCAGTCTCATGAATTCTCTCGCTGTTACTACATCTGAGTGAAGACAAAAGCGAGCGTAACAACTGACTAATATCGCTCTGGTTAACGGCAGACGAACGAGATTGTTGTGTGTGTCTAAGCTCATTCCCACGTGGGTGAATGATTAGGACGGCACTAGATCCGACTTCTTTTCATTTACTATGAAACCAAGACGTCTGAGCAATAGAAGCAGACTCTGAACATCGTTCTAAAGTGTTAACTTGCTGCTGTAACCCTGAAGAATGTCCTCCAAGTAGGCCGACGTTAGCACAGACGAATGAGCTCGGAAATGAGTCATTACCGAGATCATTATTCGAGTGAAGGCCCAGGGCGCTAGGTTCAGACCAGAGCATCATTGTTCGGAACTGAAAACAACTCCTGGGACAGCGAAGCGAAGGTACTTTCTAAACGCCGGATGTACCATGACGTAAAAGTACGTATCCTTGAGATCTATGCTCACAGCATAATCATTCACTCGAGTGCTCGCTCTGACCGATTGGATGGTCTTCATATAAAAATTTGGAGCCCCGATCAGCTTGTTTATCCAGCTCAGATCTATAACTGGACAAAACAAGCAGTCTGATCTTGGAACCAGGAACAGGTGACTGCAGAAAACTGGAGATTCCTGGTTTTCTACGATGTCTATAGCATTCTTGTCCAGAAGAGATTGTTTAACAGAAGCGGAGACCAGCGTAGACTTCGAGTTAACAGAGGTTTTTCCTTGAAGGACAGTTTAGACCTTCGGAAATAACCCCTTGCACCCACAGGTCATCCATAATTGACAACCAATTGGTTAAGAATCTCGACAGCCTTCCGCCCACTGGAACGCATCACCTCCTGGCCCTGCGAGGATTGCGGAAGGAGAAACCACGTCCTCAACGACCTGCACCTCGCCCAGTCGACCTAGGGGCATCTGACCTGATATCTCGGCCAGCATTACGACCCCTATGTGAGTCGCTACTCTGACGGTCTCCGGAGTAAGACGTAGAGACTTTCTTGATCCTCTATAGGAACTTCCTTTGGACGTATTCGCCCCCAAAGAACCTGCCTTACTCCTCCCTGTTGAGTCCGACTTTTTCAAAGCGGAATAAAAGCAGAGAATCCGGAGCTTTCTTAGTAATCTGATTATAGATTGTAGAAAGCTTAACGTCAAAGAGAAGCTCTCCTGAGACCGGAGCAACTAGAAGAGAGTTTTTTCACCTTACTATCCACTCTTGTGGATGCAGCCAGGGCAGCATCACGTCTGACTATCTCCATATTGCCACTGAAAGGGCAGAGTTAGAATATGCTATAGCCCTCGAAAGAACTCTTAAGGAAGTTTGAACATCCTGGAATTCTTTTGCTTCGAGACGTAGTGATAACGCTCTGGTAAGGTGATCTGCGTGAAATAATGCATCTAAATTCTATTAGACGATATTGTCGTCTCCAGTATACTGGAGTAAATAGACATGGACGCCGGCAATGACAATTCCAGGTCTTCAGCCGAGTCGTCCAAACGCAGAGGAACTCTCAGCACACCTTATCCTGCAATTTCAAATTTATGTCTAGCATTGATGAAAGGCAGCTGTATAGCGCTAGGCGATAAAAAAACGGATTTGCCAGTCTTAGAGGCTATCGTGAATATAGCATCATTCAAAAGTTCAAATGTCCGTGACTGGACTGGGTCGGAAACTCAGGTACAGTGTCCCTAATCTGGCCAAAAAAGTCTGTGTCCAGTGTCGCATTCAGTTTCTTATCAGGCAACACAGCATTTTTTTGTCCAGAGAAACAACTTCTAAAAGGTGATGCCGGATGAAATCTACGGCCACCTTAAGTTGTTCGGAAAGGGAAAATTTCAGCTGTGCTGATTCCCTTTTACCATCCGCCTGGACCACATAATAATCTCGGTCGTCCCTTACTGACTCTGCAGGGGAGCGAACCGACCCAGCTTGCTCAGATAGTTCTTTACTGAAAAAGTTTCTGATAGCTGCTGGGATGCTGCGATGAATTGAGCTATCTGCAATACCAAGTCCGCCACGGAGGCCTGTGGAGCCGTGGTCTTACGTAATTTAGCCGCTGGAAGCTTAATTCCTGCATACTTCTGATATGCGAACGTCCCAACTGGAAAGGCCTTGTGTCCTTGGCTAGCAGATGGCGTGACCTGGTCAACGGGGACTCCCTGGTCGGCGAAGCAGGCTGGATATCTGCGGTCACATAGCCAAGGTGCGGCCGTGTGTGCTGATGTGAGGATGAGGAAGCCAATAGACAAGCCGTGTCGGACTATGAGACGTAGCATCCCGAGCAGGCGGAGTGGACGTATGCTCCGACTAACGAACGTTACATACAACAACATCGCGGCAGATGTTGTTGTAAGAGAGAGGGGGCCTCTCTCGCTCGTGGTCTGGATAGACCTGGATGAGCTAGCTACCGGACTGACAGGCTTCCTCCATACTATCCTCGGATTCGTCGTCGCTGGGTGTTCACGTTCAATGTTTATAGTACTCGAATCACCCAAACTGCTTCCCTGGACCGCAACGGACAAACCCAGATGCCGAGCCATTCGATGAATGGTCGCTACACCGGGCGCACTAGCAGACGACAACGCCATCGATCCTACTAGGGACCTCTTAGGCAATTGTCGTATTTCATGAGCACTTTAGCCACTAGCTCTTGATTAGACTGCGACGGCGGAGGCCCACTTCTTGAAGACATCATGGAAACATTACCCTGTTCTTGTTCCTCTGAAAAAGAGACTGAAAAACTAGAGTGACCCTACGGAGAGAGGACCGGCATGGACCCCTCACCGCCAACAATATACCGTGACACACGTCTCCAACGTCTGTCATCCCAATAATAAAATAAAATCATTCGTTCATTCATTCATTCCCAATTGACACACACTGAGCAAGAATTAGTGCAAGTACATTGACTACAAGAAACACAATGAACATAAGAATCAGAGGAAGACTTCCAAGCATTACAATTTGAACAATATTCTTTCTTCATGAAAAAATATAAACAGTCATAGTACTCGCACTAACCCTTGAAAACAAAGATACATAATATAATATAATCCATTATAACATTTCGAGAAAATAATTCAAAAGAAACAAATTTTTCGAAAAAATTTCATGAGAGCCCAAGTTCCCAATGGGAACAATGAGCCCAAATGAATCACAAAAAAGCCTAAGTGTGGACAAAAATTTTAAAACATATTTAAAAATTAATGTAACACTTACGGACAATATTAATGTATCTGGCTATGAGCAGAACTAAACAGAAGACAAGTAATCACTATCAGAAGTAACCGTTGTCAACGTAAACAAAAGTGTACAAAAACCGGAAACATGACTCCAGGCACTGTAAACATGGCCCAAAATCAGTTACCAATTTAAACACTATCCGATGTAAAACAGAGACTTCCAGAGAAGAAACTGCAGTACATCGGATGGTAGATGAAGACCAAAACGCCTAACCACCCAAGGGTGAGGACGTAAGCATGGGGAAAAACAGAATAATTATTCTGTTACCAAGCCAAAACTCCCAAGAAATTTTAGTAAAAAAAAGTACAAAAATTATGCCAAAAGCATGGGAGAATAGCAAGGGGGAATAAAGGAAAGGGAGAGAGGAAACACTGAACAAACAATGGTAAATTCATAGCCAGAATGACAACATCAGGCTCATGCCCCGAAATTAGGGAACATGAAATAATTTCGTAAAAAAAGTTAAAAAATTTATAGTAATTTATATATTTTTTATACTTACCAATGACCCAGACTTAGCTGGTGCTAACTCTAACAAAACCAGGGCCAAACACAAATTTTGCCCCCCAATCCCCAAAATTTGCATCCAAAACAAAAAGAAATCATGTGCTAAAGGACCTCCATATTACGCCTCTACTGCGCATGCGCAGTGACGCAGACGTCCCGAAATTGGCGCCAATTATCATTCTTACTGGCAGTGCCTGGTCAGCGCTATGTACTCAGCGGGGAGGCAAGAGTTCCCAACTCCAGGGAGGGCCATCCCCGTCTGGGTCATTGGTAAGTATAAAAAATATATAAATTACTATAAATTTTTTAACATTTTTATACTGTACCAATGACCCAGACTTAGCTGAATAGTAAACAGGCTGGAGGGCCTAGGACATAGAGGAAAATCCAATAAGCTCAACTATATAGTAAAGAGGTAACCCCTTAAGGAGAAAAGGAGTATTAGGCTTTACATGTATCTTTCTTATTTAATATTAAATTAGAAAGATACACTACCCTTAATAATTGAGCACAATAACATTCATGTTCTCTATTAACATCCAGTATATCCCTTATACTAATTATTTTTAAAGTAAGCCAATAAATAAAGTAGTCCAGAGAATTGAGACTCTTTATAGTCATTTAAAAGTGTCCGAGTATTGTATATTAAAGCCTGTTTGACACTTGACAAATACAAATGCTTCACACCGAGCTCTGCCCTGGGTCAAATAGCCCAGAGCGAAGAGGGCAGCCGGACGGAGTCACTGCCGGAACAGAAAGCCTGCATAACTATAGTTGCAACTGTTTAGTGGACGACATTCTGAGCAACAGATAACGGACCTAAACAATGCAGGTCTCCAGAAATGGACTCAATATTTCTGAGATAAAAATTCGTAAATGTGGATGGCTGAGACCAATAAGCAGCCTTCATTAAATCTGTAATAGCAACACTATTAGCATAAGCCCAGGAAGTAGAAAGAGCTCTTACTTCATGAGCAGAAATCTTAAGCACAGACTGCTGAGAAGAAGATAAATCTTCATAAGCAGTACGGATAGTTAATTGAATCCATCTAGCAATAGAATGGACCGAAATGTCCTTTCTATTAGGCATCAAAGACAGAAAGAAACGTTTCCGTCCCTTTCTGATAAAATGAGATCTCTGTTTATAGATACGTAACGCTCTAACAGGACAGAGTAAAGGCCTACGCCCGTCTGAAGACGGAAGAGCCTTAATAACAATAGGTTCCGGATATTTATTAGGAGCCTGATTCTTAGCTAAAAAACCCACATTAGTAGTGAAGGTGATAATGTTACCAACATTACGATAGTGAGAATCATCCACCGACAGTGCATGAAGCTCACTGACTCTTCTAGCAGAAGAGAAAGCTAAGAGAAAAGCTGTCTTATAAGATAAGAATTTGAAATCTACTGTCCCAAGAGGTTCAAATGGCTTTTCCTTCAATTTAAGAAGAACCCAAGCTAAATTCCACTTAGGAATTAATCTAAGAGTTCTGGGTCTATTTATCGAAAAGTTTCTAACCAACTTAGATAAAGAGACATTAGATCCAATTTGTAAACTATCATGATGTGCATAGGTATCAGATAACATAGATCTATAACCCTTTATAGTAACAGGCTGCAGTTTGATTTCGTCAAACAAGTATACTAGAAAGTTTGCAATGTCTGGTATAGAGGGATCGAATATATCTACAGAATGATCCCTACACCAACGACGAAAAACCTTCCACTTAGCCGCATAGTTTAGCGAAGAGGAGGTCCTCCTACAGTTAGAAATCGCGTCCACTGCTCGTCCTGTAAAGTGTTTGCCATGCAAGAAGGACCGCACAACGGAAAAACGTGAAGGTTGAGACCTTGCGGGTTGTGATGGAGTTGGCGCGATTTCCCCTGCGAAAGAAGATCCTCTCGTGGAGGAAGCTTTCGCAGTAGGTCCCACAACAGACACCTGAGTAGATTTATCCACGGTCTCTGTGGCGACAGAGATGCTACCAACAGAATCTTGCATTGAGATTGTTTTATCTTTAGCAATACTTGTTGAATTAACGGCGCTGGAGGATACGCATATCCTATCATTCCGTCCCAAGGGATCGACAGAGCGTCTACTGCAAATGCTCTTGGATCCGGACACGGAGACACATACGTCTGCAACTGATTGTTGAGATGTGTCGCAAATAAGTCTATCATTGGCCGTTCCCATTGGTAGCAAATCTGATTGAATACTTGTTTGTTGAGAGTCCACTCCGACGGCAACAAGCGACCCTTTCGTGAAAGGGAGTCTGCTAGCACATTCAGACGACCCGGTATGTGACGGACCGAAAGAAGAACGTGATGTTCTAGCGCAAACAGAAGGATTCTTTCCGTTAGATTGAACAACGGAACTGAATGAGTGCCTCCCTGATTCTGTATATATGCCACTACTGTCGTATTGTCAGATAGGATTTGGACGTGAGCATTGTGAATAATGTCCATCCAGTGACGTAACGCAAGCCAAATTGACATCATTTCCTTGATGTTTATGTGCTTGCACAGGAATTGCGGATCCCAAAGACCCTGGCATCTCGAATCCGTTGGGATTAATGATGCACCCCAACCCGTTTGACTGGCATCCGTCATAATGGTAAAACTCGGATCCGGCAACTGCAGCGGAACTCCCTGAGTTAACCACTGAATGTTTGCCCAAGTCTGAATCTCTTGTTTCACTTGATCTGATAAGAGAACGTCTACATCGAGCGAATGAATTTTCACACTCCAATTCTGAGTCAAGAAAATTTGAAGAGGACGTGTGCGTAACCACCCCATCGGAATGAGATCCGCGGCGGCTCCGCACAGACCTATCAGTCTCATAAATTCTCTCGCCGTGACTTTGTCTGCGTGCAGACAATAGCGAGCGTAACAACTGACTAATTTCGCTCTGGTTAACGGCAGACGAACGAGATTGTTGTGCATCTCGAAGCTCATTCCCAGATGAGTGAATGACTTGGACGGCACCAGATCCGACTTCTCCTCGTTTACTATAAAACCGAGACGTCGGAGCAATAGAAGAAGATTCTGAACATCGTTCTGAAGCGTTAACTCGTTGCCGTACCTCTGAAGAATGTCATCCAGGTAGGCCGACGTTACCGCAGACGAATGAGCTCGGAAATAGATCATTACCGAGTTCATTACCCGAGTGAAAGCCCAGGGTGCTAGATTCAATCCGAAGCACATCGCCCGGAATTGATACACCACTCCTAGGACTGCGAAGCGTAGGTACTTTCGGAATGTCGGATGTACCATGACGTGAAAGTACGCATCTTTGAGATCTATGCTCGTTGCATAATCGTTCACCCGAATACTCGCTCTGACCGATCGAATCGTCTCCATATAAAACTTCGGAGCGACGATCAGCTTGTTTATCCAGCTCAAATCTATGACTGGACGGAACGAGCCGTCTGGTTTCAGAACCAGAAACAGATGGCTGTAGAATCCCAGAGATTCCTGGTTTTCTACGACCTCTACCGCGTTCTTCATTAAAAGAGACTGCACCTCTGATAACAGAGCGTCTCTTTTCTGCGGATTTGACGGAAGATGAGTCCACTTTGGACTTCGAGTTAATGGAGGCTTTCGTTTGAAGGATATCTTTAGACCTTCCGAAGTCACTCCTCTCACCCAAGGGTCGTCCGTAATCGACGCCCATTCTTGTGAAAAGCTTGACAACCTTCCGCCAACCGGTACGCGATAGAGGTTTAAGCCATCACCTCCTGGACCTGCGAGGCCTGCGGTAGGAGGAACCACGTCCTCCACGGCCCGCACCTCGCCCCGTCGACCTCGGGGCGTCCGACCGATTGTCCCGGCCTGAAGGACGTCCCGAACGAGAGTCGCTACCCTGACGGTCTCTCGAATAAGACCAAGAGGACGCACCGGAACCTCTATAGGAACCTCTCTTGGGCGCATTAGACCCAGAAGTGCCTGTCTTATTCGTGTCTGCTGTATCCGACTTCTTAGGAGCAGATTTGAACAACAGAGAATCCTTAGCTTTCTTTGTAATTTTATCATAAATAGCAGAATGCTTGCCGTCAAAGAGAAGTTCTCCTGAGACCGAAGCGACTCTAAGAGAGTTCTTCACCTTAGTATCCACTAGTGTGGATGTAGCTAGGGCTGCGTCACGTCTAACCAACTCCAGATTTGCCACTGAAAGGGCGGAGTTACACGTGGAATAAGCTACTGCCCTTGAAAGAAGTCTTAAAGAGGATTGTATATCCTGAAACTCTTTCCCCTGAAGGCGCAGTGATAACGCCTTAGTAAGGTGATCTGCGTAAGATAAGGCATCTAAATTGGCTCTGTTAGACGCAATAGCTGTTTCCAACACCGCGGTTGGAATAGAAGCCGACGACGGTAATGATAGCTCTAAGTCTTCCGCCTCGTCGTCCATACGCAGAGGAACTCTCGGTATACCCTGTCCTGCTGTATCGAATTTATTCCTTGCATTAATGAAAGGCAGGTTGGGAGTATTAGCGGACAAGAAACCTGCTTTCCCCGTCCTGGAAGCAAGTTTAAATATAGCGTCGTTCAATAATTCAAATGTTCTTGCAACATTATTGGACTGCGACGGAAACTCGGGAGCGATGTCCCTGAACCGCTCAAAAAATTCAGAGTCCAATGACGCTATAATTCTCTTGTCCGGAACCGCAGCAGTCTAGCCCGACGGAACAACTTGAGGGAGAAAGTGCCGGATGAAGTCCACGGCAGCTTTATGTTGTTCCGAAAGGGATAGCTCCAAGTCATCCGTATCCCTTTCACCATCCGGTCGGACCTCATGATGTTCCCGGTCGTCCGCCCCCGATGCTTCGGCGGAGCGTACCGACCCAGCGCCGTCGGATAATTCTCGATCCGACACCGTTTCTGTCAGCTGCTGGGATGCTGCGATAAGCTGTGCTATCTGCACAAGAATGTCCAGCGTCGAGACCTGCGGAGGCGCAGTCTTTCGCTGCTTCGCCGAGGGCAGCTCCGCATCAGATGGCTCCCGCATACTTTTCCTATGCGAACGTCCGGAGTCCATCGGTCTCGAATCCCTGGCTGCCGGATGGTGTGACCTGGTCGCCGAAGAATCCTTGATCGGCGAAGCTGGTAATATATCGGCGGTCAAGGTGCGGTCGTGTGCGCTGACGAGAAGAGGAAGCCTTAACAGTCTCCGCGGACTGCTTATACAACGGAGCGTCCCGAGCGACGGACGTATGCTCCGCTAAAGACACATTTTGTACCACAACATCTGGTCCCAGATGTTGTTGTACGAGAGAGGGGCCTCTCTCGCTCGTGGCCCGGCTGGACCTGGACGAGCTAGGAACCGGACTCAAAGGCTTCCTCCATTCTCGCTCACTATCCGCCGTCACTGGGTGTGCATCTATTATGTTTATAGTGCTCGCATCACCCAAAATTTCCTCCTGGACCGCATCGGACGTACCCGGCTGCCGAACCATTCGGTGAATGGACGCTACACCGGGCGAGCTAGCGGACGACATTTGTCTAATCTTCATGAGCACTTTTGCCGCTAGCTCTGAATTCATTTGTGACGACGGACGCACACTTGTAGAAGATAACATGGAAACATCACCCTGTTCTGGTTCCTCTGAAATAGAAACTGAGAGAGTAGAGTGACCTTGCGGAGAAAGAGCCGGCATAGCCCTTTCTCCAGAAACAACATATCGTGACACACGTTTCCAATGTTTCTCATCCCAATATTCACATATAGGACAGGGATTAATGCGAGAACACTGACTACAATTAATACAATGATCATGAAAGTCAGAGGAAGATTTCTTCCTATTACAATTTGAACAATGTCCCTTCATTGTGAAAGAACAACAATAAGTCCTAGTTACTCGCAAAAACCCCTGACACAAAGATACATAATAACATGATCCATTAATAAATGAAAAAACAATTGCAAATCAAAATAATTTTGAAAAAATATTTTTTCAGCGAAGCCCAAGTTGCTGAAAAGTAACGTTGAGCCCCGATGGATCCGATGGCAAAGTGTGGTCAAAAAATTTAAATTTATATTAAATAATTAATGAGACACTTACGGATAATATAAATGTATCTTATAGTGAGATAAACTACAGCAAAGGCAAACAGCCCCCCTCAAAAAGGGCTGTTGCCAATGTAAACAAACAGTGTAAAAACACCAGAAAACATGACTCCAGGCACTGAAAAAACTGGCCCGGAATCAGTCATCAAATTACACTCTATCTGATGCAAAACAGAGACTCCCAGGGGAGAATCTGCAGAACATCAGATGGAAGATGCAGAACACAAACGTTATACACCCATGGGTGAAAACGTAACTATGGGGAAAATAACAGAAAACATTCTGTAACCAAGCAACTCTCCCAGGAAATTTTAGAAATGAAATTTCTCAAAAATATGCCAAAAGCATGGGAGAATTGCAAGGGGGGACTTTAGAAGGCTAGGGGAGAGGAAACACTGAATAAGCAGTGCAACATTTAGCAAGAATGACAACAAGAGGCCCATGCCTCAAAAATAGGCAACTTAACATAATTTCATCAAAAAATTTTAAGTACCGCCCTGATTATTTTTTGTCACTTCTTTTTCCTCTCCTCCTTCTATCCTCCTCAGAATCACATTTTCTCCAAAAATTACGTGTCTGGCATCCTTTAAACTGAGATTTACAAGCACAAAGATCAGTGAGATGTTGACTGATGAAGGGCCAAACAGAGAATGATAATTGGCGCCAATTTCGGGACGTCTGCGTCACTGCGCATGTGCAGTAGAGGCGTAGTATGGAGGTCCTTTAGGACATGATTTCTTTTTGTTTTGGATGCAAATTTTGGGGATTGGGGGGCAAAATTTGTGTTTGGCCCTGGTTTTGTTAGAGTTAGCACCAGCTAAGTCTGGGTCATTGGTACAGTATAAAAATTTATAAGTTACAACCCTGAACACATCCAGCCACTGTTTCTTCCTCTCATCCTTTTATTTCCTCATTAGATCCACCATTTCTTTCATAATTATGTGTCTGGCATCATTTAAACTGAGATTTTCAAGCACAAATATCAGTGAGTTGTTACTGATTTTAGGGCCAAACAAAGAATGACATTTGCGCCAATTTCGAGACCTCCTTGACACTGCGCATGCGCAGTGGATAGAAAATATGGATGACCACATAAGACATTGAAATTTCGGATTCTGATGCAAATTTTGGGGATTGGGGGGTAAAATTGGTGTTTGGCCCTAGAATTTAAGGAGTTAGCACCAAGGAGTTAGCACCAGCTTGTCTGGGTCATTGGTACAGTATAAAAATATTATATGTCCGAACCGCATGGTACGCAAAAGTCGCGGGCAAACATGGAGAATATATAAAATACAATGAAAATGTGGTTGAAAATAATAACGAGAATATATAAAACACAGTCCTGTTATTATACAATCCATAGATTCATAATTCCAGTCACAGGTAACCATTATCAACGAGTTGAATTATCACTGTTAATGCAAATGGAAGCACGTCTCACCATGCCAGCGGAAGAAAAAAGAATGATTCATTAGTTACATGACTGCGCACTGGTACTGGAAGCCATGGATCTGTACTAGGAGAAGAGTGTCCCCTGCTGGGTGTGCACCGGTAGCACTCGACAAAACCCAAATATTAACCTAGGGACTTGGTTTGAACAATCTTGAATCTGACCTTCATAACAATGATGTACACCAAACATTAAAAGATTCTGACTGGTGGTTCTGAAGAAGAAGATTTTTTAAAGAATATTCCCCAAATTACCCTAAGTTAAACTTTCGGACTCCTGTATTGAGCCCAAATATGAACCAATGGGCTTTATTTTAACAAACTTGTATCTGACCCCCCTATGAATGCTGTATACCGAATACCAAAAGATTCTGATGATTGGTTCTGGAGAAAAGATTTTTTAAAATTTTTGCAAATATGCTGACTCAACATTTTTTCGATGGTCCCTACAGAACACCCTAACATAACCGATGGCAATTTTTTTTTACCATTCAATCCTACTAGTCCTAAGGATGCTTCATACCAAATAACAGCTCTCTGTTCTGTGTGGTTTGGGAAATGTGGGCGTTTGAAAATATTTCTATTTTTAGCTCATGGGGTTCCCATGGGGATGCAGGATTCTTTTTTTTTTGCATGAGTCAAGTACTTATGACCCAATAATACCACATATCAAATTTGGTTCAAATCGGGCCATTGGTTCAGAAAATAGAAATTTGGGGTGGAGCCAAAAATCTTACCCCTACCATTACAAAGCCAAATATTGCTTTACGAACTTTGTTGGAACAAATTTGATTCTACACCTCAAAAGGAAGCTCCATAACAAATATCAAGTCATTGTACCTACTGGTTCATGAGAAGATTTTCAAAATATTTTTGAGCATTTTCTCCCACCCTCTCCCTATGGGGCTGGGCATGTTGAGTTCAACAAAACTGCAATACCCCTTTGGGACCATCGCTCACACAAACTTTCACTAGAATTGGCCCAGTGGTTTTGGAGAAGACCAAAACATGGTGTTGATGAACGACGGATGGATGGACGGACGGATGGACGGAGAGCAATGAGATTAAAAACCTTCCTAGGCAAATCGATCAACAAAGTTTTTCAGAAAAGTTACCCAGTTCAATGCTCAATATCACTCTCGGAGTCACTTTCTATACATCTAATTATTTTACTCTTTATTTTATTATTATTATACATCCAATTTTTCAGTCATAGAATCACCAAAATGGCTTGGAATAGTATCAACTTCTGGTACTGCTGGTAAAGGTGGCAAAGTATCGAAGGCAAACTGATGCACCCAAGCATGACATCATTTAGAAAACTACTGAGGGATATATTCATACAGGCTAGCACAATAAAATTTTGATATTCTTTCAATATCCCCCTCCAGACTTCAGTGGCGGGGGATAAATCATTTAGACATCTTCCAAAAACCTGCAATTTTGGTAAATTCAAAGTCGACAAGGGCTATAACTCGGGAAATATAATTCGAATCAAAACTTCCTTTCCTTATGCAAATTTACACATCATACTCATACAGCACACCAAGTTTTGTAAAAATCCGATGAAAAATGCAGGAAGAGTTAAGCAGACAAGCATTTGTGACAGAAATTTGGCTATTACCAAGGGCCATAACCACGAAAAATTTGTCGCATCAAAAATTCCCGACTACATGCACATCTACACTTGATACTGATACTTCAGACCAAGTTTCGTTAAACTCCAACAAAAAATGTAGGAGTTAAACGGACAAGCATTTGTGATGGAAATTTTGCTATTTCCAAGGGCCGTAACCATGCAAAAATTTGACACATCGAAAATTCCTGACCATACACATATCTACACTTCATACTGATACTTCAGACCAAATTTCATAAAAATCCAATAAGAAATGTAGGAGGAGTTACGCAGACAAGCCTTTGTGATGGAAATGCTCTGAAACAGCAAAAGTCTGAAGAAATAGGCCTTTAAAGGTTAAGGTGTGTTTGGAACAAGTCACAAAATTACTGTAGATATAATTTGTGTTGACAAAAGAATGCCAATGTTAAGCTCAATTGCAGTGGCATTTGTGATGCTGTGATAGAATACAGAATGATACAACAACAACAACGTATTTTGTATTTTCCTGGTGTGAATTCCCCTTTGGTACTATCAGCAAATCTCAGTCAAGTCAGATACTCAATACAAACCAATACCAATGGTATACCCTCCTAAACATACCAAAACTAACACCGAACTCAAAATTCAAATACTGTCCATCTGTATTAACACCCAATCAGAATTTTAGTTGATGATCAGAGCTCCAGATGAAATGTGTGTCAACATTAATATTAATTGGACTGGTGCTGAAGCTCATATATGGGCGTTATTGAAGTTGACAGGTGTCAGAATAAAGTGATCATATTCTTAGCATGCACTTCATTATCAGCTGAAATTAAATTTCATTTTGATGATACAGAGCAGTTCTGTTACAATGTATTTGAAAGTGTCTACAGACACTCTCCAATAAATTCAAATAAAGTACATACTGATTTGTGAATTTGTTTGGACTCCCCAGAGTATAATTAAGCACTAAATCAGTTAACCCTTTACCCAAAGCAGACAATTTCAAAAATTTATTATTTTAAATATCATTTTTTAAATTTTTTCAAAAAATGTCAACAAAACCATATCATGTGACCCCTCTTTGGAACGAGCTCGACGAGCTCGTTCCAAAAAGGGGTCACATGATATGATTTTGTCAAAAGTTTTCCTAAAATAACATTTTTTCAGCTGCTGAATTTGCATATTACACGGGCGAATGCGGGCGATTCGTTGAGTAAAGGGTTAAATCGTACTGATTTTCAGAAAAAAAACAAAACAAATTAAATTTACCCTCTTCACACTGATGTACAAATACAAACTTTTGAAGCAGCTAATTTTTCCCCATAATGCAACAAGGAATTAACCCAAGTCAATCCTCTCTGACAGAACTCCTCTGTCAAGATTGAATTGATGAAATCACTAGCTGGATTATGGAAAAAAAAATTTGCAGTCTGAAATTTTCATGTTTTGACATCAAAGTGCAGGGGGGAAATTTGAAGCACAAAAAATAAATTTTTAAACACTGTATTGATTACCTATCATGTGCATGAATACACTATGGTTAAAAAATACAAAAAGAAAAAAAATGTAACTCGTTCATTGATCACAGGTGCGCGACATAAGATGAAAAGTCAAAAAACTATTTGCCAACATATTTTGACTGATTCTGTAGTGCCATTATGATCAGATATAAAGAAGAATGTATATTCTTTTTACATCTAGAAATAAGCTGAGGATGGTGGAACCAAAAAATTCTGGAGATATTTTGTTCAATGTAATTGTCTTTGGCACCTTTACGAACAATCACAATTTCTATTTCTCATTTTCAACCATTTCTGGCAAAAGGAATTTGTAAACTGAAGTATCATTGGTTAACAAATTACCTAATTTACCTCAACTTGCCTTCAAATACCCAACATGAACTTTTGTGATTATGCACAATAATCAGAAACATCGGTGGGTATGTTGAAATTACCTAACAAACCTGAATATCTTGAAATGAGGTGGGGTAATTCTTCTAACATCCAGAAGTATTCTGAATCATGGTGAAGAATCCAAATTTTCAGAAATCAGGAAAACTTACATTTCTGGCTATTTGATTACAGATGGAACTATGGAAGCAATCAAAAAATGTTTAGCGATTTTTTCAAATTATCAGCTTGTGCTAAAAACACTAGATCTGATCTCTTGCTACCACAATGCAACAGCTAAATCTACGGTTTAAAAATTTTAATTTTGAAATCTATTTTGAAGCAATAAAATTTGCTTTACATATGCATAAAATGTTCTTGGGTAAATAACCATTATATAGAAATCTTACCTGGAGTACTGGATGTTGTTCATTAACTCCTTAAATGCTGCTGGTGGATATTCCTGCCCAGAACAGCAAAGCATGGGTGAATAGAATATGTCTTAGACAAAAGAGACCGATGAGGAAAAATCAGGAAAATAAGCCAGGCACAGAAAAAATTTTGAAAAATGGATGCTCTAAAGTAAATTTCATACATTCTGACAAGAAATTGATATAAATTTATCCTTGCACCACTCGCAAACAAAATATCCAGGAATGTCTATGTTTTCCATATATAATCAGATAGAAAACCACCATCTTAATCTTTCTCCTCTAACCAAACCCATCTAAACTCATATTTGATATCCTTCTCCTGAGAAGCTAAATTACAAGCTAAATTACAAGACCTATCTAGTATTTTGTACCTAGTTAAGTTAGTTTGAAATACGTTGTTTGAATTTCCAAACACATGCCTTTTCGAAAACAAGGAAACAGGAGAGAGTAAGTCATTTTTAAAAAAAAAAAAATCAGGAATATTTTCTCAAACAGGAATGGAACAAAAACTGGACAAAAGTTAAAAAATTTATAGTAATTTATATATTTTTTATACTTACCAATGACCCAGACTTAGCTGGTGCTAACTCCACAAAAACCAGGGCCAAACACAAATTTTGCCCCCCAATCCCCAAAATTTGCATCCAAAACAAAAAGAAATCATGTCCTAAAGGACCTCCATAGTACGACTCTACTGCGCATGCGCAGTGACGCAGTCGTCCCGAAATTGGCGCCAAATATCATTCTTACTGGCAGTGCCTGGTCAGCGCTATGTACTCAGCGGGGAGGCAAGAGTTCCCAACTCAGGGAGGGCCATCCCCGTCTGGGTCATTGGTAAGTATAAAAAATATATAAATTACTATAAATTTTTTAACATTTTTATACTGTACCAATGACCCAGACTTAGCTGAATAGTAAACAGGCTGGAGGGCCTAGGACATAGAGGAAAATCCAATAAGCTCAATTATAAAATAAAGAGATAACCCCTTAAGGAGAAAAGGAGTATTAGGCTTTACATGTATCTTTCTTATTTAATATTTAAATTAGAAAGATACACTACCCTTAATAATTGAGCACAATAACATTCATGTTCTCTATTAATATCCAGTATAACCTTTATACTAATTATTATTAAAACAAGCCAATAAATAAAGTAGTCCAGAGAATTGAGACTCTTTATAATCATTTAAAAGTGTCCGAGTATTGTATATTAAAGCCCGTTTGACACTTGACATATACAAATGCTTCACACCGAGCTACACTTTAAAAATAAGACATGAATGAAATTAAACATTAATATTACACTTTAAAACCATCCCGGAAGCGACTCAGAAATACTGTCTTGGAGGAGGCATTCCCTTGCTTTTCACTATAAAGCAGGTGACCTAAGGGAACACCCGCCCCCCCCCTTCCCCTTGCCCTGGGTCAAATAGCCCAGAGCGAAGAGGGCAGCCGGACGGAGTCACTGCCGGAACAGAAAGCCTGCATAACTATAGTTGCAACTGTTTAGTGGACGACATTCTGAGCAACAGATAACGGACCTAAACAATGCAGGTCTCCAGAAATGGACTCAATATTTCTGAGATAAAAATTAGTAAATGTGGATGGCTGAGACCAATAAGCAGCCTTCATTAAATCTGTAATAGCAACACTATTAGCATAAGCCCAGGAAGTAGAAAGAGCTCTTACTTCATGAGCAGAAATCTTAAGCACAGACTGCTGAGAAGAAGATAAATCTTCATACGCAGTACGGATAGTTAACTGAATCCATCTAGCAATAGAATGGACTGAAATGTCCTTTCTATTAGGCATCAAAGACAGAAAGAAACGTTTCCGTCCCTTTCTGATGAACTGAGATCTCTGTTTATAGATACGTAGTGCTCTAACAGGACAGAGTAAAGGCCTACGCCCGTCTGAAGACGGAAGAGCCTTAATAACAATAGGTTCCGGATATTTATTAGGAGCCTGATTCTTAGCTAAAAAACCGACGTTAGTAGTGAAGGTGATAGTGTTCCCAACACTACGATAATGAGAATCATCCACCGATAGTGCATGAAGCTCACTGACTCTTCTGGCAGAAGAGAAAGCTAAGAGAAAAGCTGTCTTATAAGATAAGAATTTGAAATCTACTGTCCCAAGAGGTTCAAATGGCTTTTCCTTCAATTTAAGGAGAACCCAAGCTAAATTCCACTTAGGAATTAATCTAAGAGTTCTGGGTCTATTTATCGAAAAGTTTCTAACCAATTTCGATAAAGAGACATTAGATCCAATTTGTAAACTATCATGATGTGCATAGGTATCAGATAACATAGATCTATAACCCTTTATAGTAACCGGTTGCAGTTTGATTTCGTCAAACAAGTATACTAGAAAGTTAGCAATGTCTGGTATAGAGGGATCAAATATATCAACAGAATGATCCCTACACCAACGACGGAAAACCTTCCACTTAGCCGCATAGTTTAGCGAAGAGGAGGTCCTCCTACAGTTAGAAATCGCGTCCACTGCTCGTCCTGTAAAGTGCTTGCCATGCAAGAAGGACCGCACAACGGAAAAACGTGAAGGTTGAGACCTTGCGGGTTGTGATGCAGTTGGCGCGATTTCCCCTGCCAAAGAAGATCCTCTCGTGGAGGGAGCTTCCGCGGTAGGTCCCACAACAGACACCTGAGTAGATTTATCCACGGTCTCTGTGGCGACAGAGATGCTACCAACAGAATCTTGCATTGAGATTGTTTTATCTTTAGCAATACTTGTTGAATTAACGGCGCTGGAGGATACGCATATCCTATCATTCCGTCCCAAGGGATCGATAGAGCGTCTACAGCAAATGCTCTTGGATCCGGACACGGGGACACATACGTCTGCAACTGATTGTTGAGATGTGTCGCAAATAAGTCTATCATTGGCCGTTCCCATTGGTAGCAAATCTGATTGAATACTTGTTTGTTGAGAGTCCACTCCGACGGCAACAAGCGACCCTTTCGAGAAAGGGAGTCTGCTAGCACATTCAGACGACCCGGTATGTGACGGACCGAAAGAAGAACGTGATGTTCCAACGCAAACAGAAGGATTCTTTCCGTTAGATTGAACAACGGAACTGAATGAGTGCCTCCCTGATTCCGTATATACGCCACTACTGTCGTATTGTCGGATAGGATTTGGACATGAGCATCGTGAATAATGTCCATCCAGTGACGTAACGCAAGCCAAATTGACATCATTTCCTTGATGTTTATGTGCTTGCACAGGAATTGCGGATCCCAAAGACCCTGGCATCTCGAATCCGTTGGGATTAATGATGCACCCCAACCTGTTTGACTGGCATCCGTCATAATGGTAAAACTCGGATCCGGCAACTGCAGCGGAACTCCTTGAGTTAACCACTGAATGTTTGCCCAAGTCTGAATCTCTTGTTTCACTTGATCTGACAAGAGAACGTCTACATCGAGCGAATGAATTTTCACACTCCAATTCTGAGTCAAGAAAATTTGAAGAGGCCGTGTGCGTAGCCGTCCCATCGGAATGAGATCCGCAGCGGCTCCGCACAGACCTATCAGTCTCATAAATTCTCTCGCTGTGACTTTGTCTGTATTTAGACAATAGCGAGCGTAACAACTGACTAATTTCGCTCTGGTTAACGGCAGACGAACGAGATTGTTGTGCGTCTCGAAGCTCATTCCCAGATGAGTGAATGACTTGGACGGCACCAGATCCGACTTCTCCTCGTTTACTATGAAACCGAGACGTCGGAGCAATAGAAGAAGATTCTGAACATCGTTCTGAAGCGTTAACTCGTTGCCGTACCTCTGAAGAATGTCGTCCAGGTAGGCCGACGTTACCGCAGACGAATGAGCTCGGAAGTAAATCATTACCGAGTTCATTACTCGAGTGAAAGCCCAGGGTGCTAGATTCAATCCGAAGCACATGGCCCGGAACTGATACACCACTCCTAGGACTGCGAAGCGTAGATACTTTCGGAATGTCGGATGTACCATGACGTGAAAGTACGCATCTTTGAGATCTATGCTCGTTGCATAATCGTTCACCCGAATACTCGCTCTGACCGATCGAATCGTCTCCATATAAAACTTCGGAGCGATGATCAGCTTGTTTATCCAGCTCAAATCTATGACTGGACGGAACGAGCCGTCTGGTTTCGGAACCAGAAACAGATGGCTGTAGAATCCCAGCGATTCCTGGTTTTCTACGACCTCTACCGCGTTCTTCATTAAAAGAGACTGCACCTCTGATAGCAGAGCGTCTCTTTTCTGAGGGTTTGACGGAAGATGAGTCCACTTTGGACTTCGAGTTAATGGAGGCTTTCGTTTGAAGGATATCTTTAGACCTTCCGAAGTCACTCCTCTCACCCAAGGGTCGTCCGTAATCGACGCCCACTCTTGAGAAAAACTCGACAACCTTCCGCCAACCGGAACACGATAGAGGTTTGAGCCATCACCTCCTGGATCTGCGAGGCCTGCGGTAGGAGAAACCACGTCTTCCACGACCCGCACCTCGCCTCGTCGACCTCGGGGCGTCCGACCGATTGTCCCGGCCTGAAGGACGTCCCGAACGAGAGTCGCTATCCTGACGGTCTCTCGAATAAGAGCTAGAGGACGCACCGGAACCTCTATAGGAACCTCTCTTGGGCGGATAAGACCCAGAAGTGCCCGCCTTATTCGTGTCTGCTGAATCCGACCTTTTAGGAGCGGATCTAAACAACAGAGAATCACTAGCTTTCTTTTTAATATTATCATAAATAGCGGAAAGCTTGCCGTCAAAGAGAAGATCTCCTGAGACCGAAGCGACTCTAAGAGAGTTCTTCACCTTAGAATCCACTAGTGTGGATGTAGACAGGGCTGCGTCACGTCTAACCAACTCCAGATTAGCCACTGAAAGGGCGGAGTTACACGTGGAATAAGCTACTGCCCTTGAAAGAAGTCTTAAGGAGGATTGTATATCCTGAAACTCTTCCCCTTGAAGACGCAGTGATAACGCCTTCGTAAGGTGATCTGCGTAAGATAAGGCATCTAAATTGGCTCTGTTAGACGCAATAGCTGTTTCCAACACTGCGGATGGAATAGAAGCTGACGACGGTAATGATAGCTCTAAGTCTTCCGCCTCGTCGTCCATACGCAGAGGAACTCTCGGTATACCCTGACCTGCCGTGTCGAATTTATTCCTTGCATTAATGAAAGGCAGGTTGAGAGTATTTGCGGACAAGAAGCCTGCTTTCCCTGTCCTGGAAGCAAGTTTAAAAATAGCGTCGTTCAATAATTCAAATGTTCTTGCAACATTACTGGACTGCGACGGAAACTCGGGAGCGATGTCCCTGAACCGCTCGAAAAAATCAGAGTCCAATGACGCTATAATTCTCCTGTCCGGAAGCGCAGCAGTCTGGCCCGACGGAACAACTTGAGGAAGAAAGTGCCGGATGAAGTCTACGGCAGCTTTGTGTTGTTCCGAAAGGGATAGCTCCAATTCATCCGTATCCCTTTCACCATCCGGTCGGACCTCCCGATGTTCCCGGTCGTCCGCCCCCGATGCTTCGGCGGAGCGTACCGACCCAGCGCCGTCGGATAATTCTCGATCCGACACCGTTTCTGTCGGCTGCTGGGATGCTGCGATAAGCTGTGCTATCTGCACTAGAATGTCCGACATCGAGACCTGCGGAGGAGCGGTCTTTCGCTGCTTTGCCGAGGGCAGCTCCGCATCGGATGGCTCCCGCATACTTTTCCTATGCGAACGTCCGGAGTCCATCGGTCTCGAGTCCCTGGCTGCCGGATGGTGTGACCTGGTCGCCGAATAATCCTTCCTCGGCGAAGCTGGCAAGATATCGGAGGTCACGCAGCCAAGGTGCGGTCGTGTGCGCCGGCGAGAAGAGGAAGCCTTAACAGTCTCTGCGGACTGCTTATACAACGGAGCGTCCCGAGCGACGGACGTATGCTCCGCTAAAGACACATTTTGTACCACAACATCTGGTCCCAGATGTTGTTGTACGAGAGAGGGGCCTCTCTCGCTCGCGGCCCGGCTGGACCTGGACGAGCTAGGAACCGGACTAAAAGGCTTCCTCCGATCTCGTTCACTATCCGCCGTCACTGGGTGTGCATCTATTATTTTTATAGTGCTCGCATCACCCAAAATTTCCTCTTGGACCGCATCGGACGAACCCGGCTGCCGAACCATTCGGTGAATGGACGCTACACCGGGCGAGCTAGCGGACGACATTTGTCTAATCTCCATGAGCACTTTTGCCGCTAGCTCTGTATTTAATTGTGACGACGGACGCACACTTGAAGAGGATAACATGGAAACATCACCCTGTTCTGGTTCCTCTGAAATAGAAACTGAGAGAGTAGAGTGACCTTGTGGAGAAAGAGCCGGCATCGCTCTTTCTCCAGAAACAACATATCGTGACACACGTTTCCAATGTTTCTCATCCCAATGTTCACATACAGGACAGGGATTAATGCGAGAACACTGACTACAATTTATGCAATAATCATGAAAGTCAGAGGAAGATTTCTTCCTATTACAATTTGAACAAGTTCCTTTCATTGTGAAGGAACAACAATAAGTCCTAGTTACTCGCAAAAACCCCTGACACAAAGATACATAATAACATGATCCATTAATAAATGAAAAAACAATTGCAAAACAAAATAATTTTGAAAAAATATTTTTTCAGAGAAGCCCAAGTTGCTGAAAAGTAACGTTGAGCCCCGATGGATCCGATGGCAAAGTGTGGTCAAAAATTTTAAAATTATATAAAATAATTAATGAGACACTTTCGGATAATATAAATGTATCTTATAATGAGATAAACTACCTCAAAGACAAACAGCCCCCCTCAAAAAAGGCTGTTGCCAATGAAAACAAACAGTGTAAACACAGAAGAAAACATGACTCCAGGCACTGAAAAAACTGGCCCGGAATCAGTCCTCAATTACACTCTATCTGATGCAAAACAGAGACTCCCAGGGGAGAATCTGCAGAACATCAGATGGAAGATGCAGAACACAAACGTTATACACCCATGGGTGAAAACGTAACTATGGGGAAAATAACAGAAAACATTCTGTAACCAAGCAACTCTCCCAGGGAAATTTTAGAAATGAAACTTCTCAAAAATATGCCAAAAGCATGGGAGAATTGCAAGGGGGGACTTTAGAAGGTTAGGGGAGAGGAAACACTGAATAAGCAGTGCAACAATTAGCAAGAATGACAACAAGAGGCGTTTGCCTCGAAAATAGGCAACTTAACATAATTTTAACAAAAAATTTTAAGTACAGCCCTGATTATTTTTTGCCACTTCTTTTTTCCTCTCCTCCTTCTATCCTCCTTAGAATCACATTTTCTCCAAGAATTACGTGTCTGGCATCCTTTAAACTGAGATTTACAAGCACAAAGATCAGTGAGATGTTGACTGATGAAGGGCCAAACAGAGAATGATATTTGGCGCCAATTTCGGGACGACTGCGTCACTGCGCATGCGCAGTAGAGTCGTACTATGGAGGTCCTTTAGGACATGATTTCTTTTTGTTTTGGATGCAAATTTTGGGGATTGGGGGGCAAAATTTGTGTTTGGCCCTGGTTTTTGTGGAGTTAGCACCAGCTAAGTCTGGGTCATTGGTACAGTATAAAAATATCTGGAATTCTAGAAATATCCAATCATCTTTCATCTGTGGAATAAGTATAATTTGAGTACTTAAAACCAAATTTTCCTCTGTAACTGGAATCAACTTTTTGACCAGTGTTTATTTAGTAAGATTGTCATGAATTTTCCATCAAATCTAGTCATGTCTACTTCACAGCAGCCATCACTAGATTTGATGCAAAATATTTGAAAAAATACTTAACAGGTTATGAAGAACTAGAGATGGTCTGTCGCCTGGTATACCCCACCGTGGCATACCGCCCAGTGTGAGTGACTGAAAAGGGGCATTCAATTTTTCTAAGTAAAAAAAAAATCCAATATGGCCACCAGTTGGCCATCTTGAATTTGATCGGGAAAAAAATTAGGTCATGCACTGCTCCTCACTGTGTCAATAATTTATATTGAGTTTCATGAAAATGCAGCAAAAACTGTATTAGTAGTTCGCTCCACAAGTATTTTGCAAAATCCAATATGGCCACCAGTTGGCCATCTTGAATCCAATCAGGAGAAAAATTATGTCACGCACTTCCCCTCATCATGTTGATCATTTTTGTGAAGTTTCAAGAAAATGCGACTAAAACTGTGGAAGTAGTTCGCTCCTCAAGTTGCAATGGACTGACGACAACAGACAATCGAAGAACGGACAAGTTGACTCCTATATACCCCCTAAACTTCGTTTTGTGGGGGTATAATTAATGTAATTACAAATTGAAACAAGAGGACCCACAGGGCCTGAAGCTTTCACCTTGAACAGAACACGATAAAAACAGAGTCCAAGAATGAGTCTACATTAAGTAATCCATCTCCATAGGATACATTGTCAATCCTTGAGTCCCTTAAGAGTGACAAAAATAGTTCGAGCATCATGCCTTTTATTCAGTTGATCATAATGTAAAATCTGGAGATCCCCTATGAAGCCCCTTGATACAACCTATGTGGATTAATCTTAGTTACAAACCTCTAGAGGGTACTGAATACAAAATTTCTAATTCTTCAGCTGCATGGCCAATTCAGGCTCCCATATGGAGCCCAAATATTAAACCCAGGCTCTCGATTTGAACAAAGTTGAATCTGACTTCCCTAGAGATGTTGTATACCAAATATGAAAGCATTGTGACCGTTGGATCTGAAGAAGAAAAATTTTAAAGAACTTTCTTCATATTGCACTAAGTTAAAATTTGGGCTACCATAGCGAGCCCAAATATTAACCTATGAATTCGATTTGAACACAACTGAATCTGACCCCCCTAGAGATGTTGTATACTAAATATGATTATATTCCGACTGGTAGATCTGAAGAAGAAGATTTGTAAAGAAATTTCCTCATATTGCACTAAGTTAAACTTTGGGCTACCATAGAGAGCCCAAATATATACCTAGGGACCCGATTTGAATAAATTTGAATCTGAGCCCCCTAGAGATGTTGAATACCAAATATGAAAGCATTCTGACTGGTGAGTCTGAAGAAGATTATTAAAAATTATCCCCCATATTGAATGAAATTAAAATTTGGGCTTTCATAGGAAGCCCAAATATTAACCTAGGGACGTGGTTTGAACAATCTTGAATCTGACCCTCATAACAATGATGTATACCAAACATTAAAAGATTCTGACCGGTGGTTCTGAAGAAGAAGATTTTAAAATAATATTCCCCATAGTGCCCTAAGTTAAAAACTTGGGCTCCTGTTTTGAGCCCAAATATGAACCAATGGACTTTACTTCAGCAAACTTGTATCTGCCCCCCCCCCCCCCCTCCTATGAAAGCAGTATACCGAATATCAAAAGATTCTGACCATTGATTTTGGTGAAAACATTTTTTTTAATTTTTGCAAATATGCAGACTCAGCATTTTTTTGATGCCCTCTACAGAACACCCTAACATAACCGATGGCAATTTTTTTTTACTTTCAATTCTACTAGTCCTCAGGATGCTTCATACCAAATAACAGCTCTCTGTTCCATGTGGTTTGGGAAATATGAGTTTTTCAAAATATTTCTATTTTTAGATCCTGGGGTTCCCATGGGGATGCAGGAATTTTTTTTTTTGCATGTGTCAAGTACTTATGACCAAATAATACCACATACCAAATTTGGTTCAAATCGGACCATCAGTTCAGAAAATAGAAATTTTGGGTGAGCCCAAAATCTTACCCCTCCAATTACAAAGCTAAATATTGCTTCACGAACTTCGTTTGAACAAACTTGATTCTACACCTCAAAAGAAAGCTTCATAACGAATATCAAGTCACTGTACCTACTGGTTCATGAGAAGAAGATTTTAAAAATATTTTGGAGCATTTTCCCCCACCCCTCCCTTTGGGGCTGGACATGTTCAGTTGAACACAAATGCAATGCCCCTTCAGGACCATCACTCACACAAACTTTCACTTGAATTAGCCCAGTGGTTTGGGAGAAGACCAAAACATGGTGTTGACGGATGATGGGTGGACGGATGACGGACGAAGAGAGATGAGATTAGCTCAGCTTGACTTTATCAAGGTGAGCTAAAAACTCTAACCTGGAGGCCATCAAGAACCAACTACAAGTGATATCAGAATTCTACAGGAGAAACATTCCAAATAAGGACAAACTTAAAACTGAATAATTACCTACCTTGCATGAATCTCTGTGGATCCATTATTGTATTTACTGCCTCTTTCCCACATACCATAATCTGATGTTCTGTATGATCTCTCAACATAAAATACTAAGTTTTGAACAAAATGGACCTCATCCATTGTAAATATTATCTACAGATAGAAACAATTTTTAAAATGTTGTTGCACAACATCTTTTTAGCCTACTTTTGCCAAAAATGTTTTTAGTTATTCATAATCAAACATAATCTAGAAACTTTTTAGCTGGAAATGCATGCCTGAAACCAACTGATTCCAACTAGGCATTCAAACGTTGGATAAAAACAAAAATTTCTCAAAATTCCAGTTACGGGACAGAAATAAAAGTCTCGGAGAACGCTCTGGCGAAAAAATTTGATAAAAAAAGGTTGGATATATCCAGAATCGAAAATAATCTAGAAAGTGTTTAATTTTAAATGCCTGTCAAAATATCACACTATTTACCAGAAAAAAATACTCTCTTCACAAAAGAACAATATCGTGTGATTGTGTCGTTTATAATGATCTTCCCCCACCCCAACTACCAAAAATGCAAATATTATTTTGGCTAATATTGCTCAGCACTAAACATGCATACTCTTGAGAACTTATGTGGTATTAAGCTTCTTTTGTAACTGGTGATTTATCAACGAAATTTTGCAGTATAACAGGCACAAACAGATTTTCTTCTTGGTCCTATTTCAACCATCGGAATCGGCATCAAAATCGGCACAATCGGCAAAGAAATAATCAGTAATCGGTTCATAGCAAGTTTTGATAATCAGTTCATCACCAACCATTATGGGAGCACATAAGCAATGATTCAAAAATGCTATCAGATATAATTTTTCTTTCGATTTCTCAGCTTGTGCCGATTACCTGTGTTCTGTGTATGTTCAGAAAAATACTAGGGTTTACTGGAAATTGCTCATTGACATAATAAATTTTGTGTCACGTGATACTAATGATAGTACTAAAATGAGACCGCAGGTAGAAAATGAGACCGCAAGAGACCACAGACAAAGTATAAGGGATATAGCCCCCCAAATAAACGCTATCTGGTCATATACGGTGTACACAATATATATCCGAAGTTTGGTACCGATATTTTAACTTTAACCCATAAGATTCCACTTTTAATGTATAGCACAATATCTGTCTTGTGTTCTCACTTTCCACAGTTGGGGACAAAGAGACTGCAAGTAATCTACTGGTCCTAAAAATACTAAATAAATGCTATCTGGTGAATTTGGTTATATTCAATACATATCCAAACTTTCATATCGATATTTTAATTTTAACCCTAAAATTTCACTTTTAATGTACAGCGTGACTTCCAATTTGCAGGTCTCAATTTTCGGAAGCAGGGACAAAGAGACTGCAAGTGAACTACTGGTTCTAAAAACACCAAATGAACAAGAAAGTACACACAATATCACATATAAAACATATTCCAAAGATGATTGTAATATCTTGATTTTAACCCCTATTATTTTATGTTTAACGTCTGACAGAAAGACCCATTTGCAGTCTCATTTTCTACCAGGCAATGACACACAGAGATTATGGGGAAACCTTCTGCTGTAATGGGCCAATTAAGTGGATTTGCCTATTGTTATTAGGTGTGAATAACAATAAAAACTCCACTAATTCTTTATGGGGGCTACAAGAAGGAAATTGTAAAGATTTCGAGGTAGACTTGAAATAAACAGTTTATAATTTATCAACATTTTTCACTTTTTATTCATTCATTCACTTCTCACATTTTATCAAGATCAGCTAGTATAATACTTGGTAGAATTAAAGTTTTTTCTACAGTGATTTTGCTACTGTTTTTTTTTTTATCATAAATCTATCACCCCTCCCCACACCCCATCTTTTACCCAGGCTTGGAACCGACAAGTACAAAACTTGGCAGATTTAGAGTTTTTTTTCTACAGTGAATCTTGATACTGTTTTTAAGCTTATCAACTCCCCTCATCTTTTACCCAGGCTTGGGACCAGCAAGTATAAAACTTGGCAGATTTCGAGTTTTTTTCTACAGTGAATCTTGATACTGTTTTTAAACTTATCAACTCCCCTCATCTTTTACCCTGGCTTGGGACCAGCAAGTATAAAACTTGGTAGATTTAGAGTGTTTTCTTTCTCAGCCTCTTTTGGCCTTTACAGCGCATTTCACTACTGTCTTTTTTTCAGCCTCTTTGGGCCTTTACAGCACTGGGCCAAGTTCGAACGTGAAGTTCAGTTGCGAGATTTCATTTCCATACAGTGCTACTGAAATTGCATTAAAAAGGCAATTACCATCCGTCTTTACTGCCACGGGATTGACTGTGTCCATTGTTTGCCTAAGAGTTTTTCTGCAAAAAGGTCTTTGGCACTCAATGCCAGGTTAAATGTTTTTAGTTTCAGTGAAGGCAATACCAAGATATTCTAATAATCATAAACAACAAATCACAAAAATTGCTGATCAAACATAGGCTACCAGTAAAGTTAATTATCACACTTGCTAAGATTGGAAACATCTTTGGCGGCCTCTATTTGATGTTCGAAGTAGATATGGATAGATGCGATACTGACACTAGCTATTACGAACAGTAGTTAGTTGCAGAGAAAATTTCCCCCAGTGAGACTGTAAATGTGATTTTCTATCAGACATTAAAGACAAAATAATATGGGTCAAAATCAAGGTATTACAACCATCATTGGAATACACTTTATATATGATACAGCATAGCATATACTTTCGCATTTATTTGGTGTTTTTAAGATCAGTAGTCCACTTGCGGTCTCTTTCTTGTCCCTTCTTCTGAAAATTGAGATCGCCACTCAGAAATCTCGCTGCATGTTATTATCAAAATTTTTAGGAGTTAAAATTAAAATATTGGTACCAAACATCGGATATGTATTGACTATACCACAACTCACCAGACAGCGTTTATTTGGAGTTTTGAGATTAGTAGTTTACTGGCAGTCTCTTTGTCCCTGCATGTGAAAATTGAGACCGCAAGTCTTTAGTCGCGCTATACATTAAATGCTAAATTTTATGAGTTAAAATTAAAATATCGATATCAAAGTTCGGATATGTATTGAATATACCCTAACTCACCTGATAGCATTTATTAGGAGTTTTTAAGGTTAGCAGTTTACTTGCGGTCTCTTTGTCCCTAGTTGTGGAAAAGTGAGACCATAAGACAGATATTGCGCTATACATTCAAAGTGGAATCTTATGGGTTAACGTAAAAATATTGGTACCAAACTTCGGGTATATATTGTGTACACCACATATGACCAGATAGCGCTTATTTGGGGGCAATACCTCTATACTTTGTCTGCGGTCTCTTGCAGTCTCATTTTCTACCTGCAGTCTCATTTTAGTACTACTGCTGCTAACACTTCCCAGTTTGGAAATTTTTAGTATCAATAAAATCCACATCGATAATAAAATTATTGGATTTAAAATGGCAACAATTAACATGGATTATCAACAATTTGTTCACAGTAGCTTGATCCAGTACGGAGCTTAGGTATGACAAACTCCATTTCATGAGGTAATATGCGAGGGTAAGTCAATGTTACAGCCTGTTTTCGTGATATGAACAATGAATATGAAGGATAACAGGTACTGAGAAATGTTACAAGCCCCTCACGCACCAATATCATCATTCAGTGGTATGATGTACACAGCTAAAAAAAACTAGACGACTATGAAAAACAACAGTCAACTATTGCACCTTCCGAAGGTTAGTCAACTCAATTAATCGAATAGTCATGGCAGCCCTAAGGTCCATGGGTACTGAATTAGTATCCGAATCCACCGATTATGACTCTGGATAATTGGTTCATGGCCTATGATATAATCGGTTGATCACTAATTCCAAATAGTTGTTCAAAAGTTACAGGACAGAAACAAGATGCAACTGGATGGGGATGCATGCACACATGGCTATAAACATACATGTACATGAACAGTAAAACTGAAAACAGTATACCTCACAAAATATTGTTGGAGTGGGGGTGGTGTTAAAAAAAAACAGCATATCATGAACTTATAAGTTCAAGATAAAATAACGTGCACAAAATTAGTTAACATGTAATGCTGTTTTATGACTTTTGTACATCTTTGTAACAAAATCATCACATCTGAATAATTGATTCTGTCTACTGAGAAACAATGAACACACTATGGACAATCAATTAGAAAGCCACACCCACTTGTTTCGTTAAGCCAAATGGGTGGTAATTTGAGTGCCTGTGCAGCAGTGAGAGGCTGTGTACCAAAACAATGTGTATATACTATGGTACAACTAAAACACAGTGAACTCAATTTTCTACCAAAGTTTCACTGAGCTGAATGTTTGTTAGTGTTTCCAGTGTGTTGTTCTTGGAAATCATAATTATTTGTTGGGTTAAAAATACATTCTCTGTATATTACCAAATATCCAATCTGTGTACTATAATGTGATACATAGTTAGAATGGCTCAGAGAACTCTCTCTATCTGTGCATCACATCTGAGCACTTACTTTTTAACAAACACAGGATAATCTTTGCAAAAATTCATTCTTGCATTACCAAACATTTCATTTTTTGCCTAAAAAACCATAGCTTATGACTCCCTCATTGGAACCACCTCCATGAGCTTATCGACAGTTGAGTTAACAGCTAAGATTTGGGGGCAAAAGTTGAAAAATAATAAAATTTTATTCAGAATTTTTGTGAATAGCACTGGCCAGATATAGCCATTATGATAGGTAAAGCGTTAATAAAGGTAAAGCTAAGTTAAGCTCATGAAGACTTCAAAGAATACACCTTGTCTTTTCCATATGACATCTTCTATTTAACTGTAAAAACCAGTTTCTGACAATGACTAACTTTATGGCCTCAGAGAAGGTTCTTCAACATGTAATCAAGACAAGCCAGAAAATAAGCAGACTGTCATCTGCAAAATCAGGTCCCCAGAGGGTGAATTTAGAGATGCTACCCTGCACAGCAGGGTAGCATCACTAAATTTACCCTCTTTGATCCTCAATATGAATCAAGATCTCAACCTAAATAGAAAGCGTACCCAGAGGATAAATTGGCCACTGTATGGGATAGCATCAGCAAATTCACCCTCTGGGGACTTCATTCTGCAAATGACAGATTGCTTATTTTCAGGCTTGAATCAAGAGAAAATTTTCCAAATGAGTAAACTTACCTTAGCAGTAGGGCTGGAGCACAAATTTTGAAAAATAACTTAAGTTCAGGGTCAAAATTTTCGACTTAAGTTCAACTCTGGACTCAGTTGAGATTTGACTCAAATCAATATTTTGAAATTCAAGTCAAAACTTAGCTCACATGAACATTTTTTTTATCACCATTCATCATTTTTCCGATAAAAGTGAATAGTGTTCCTCACTTTGAGTTTACTTTTAACTCTTCACCCAACGTATATATATAAGATATCAATTTATTTTATTTTAATTATTGATTTTTCAAATTATTCAAAATTTTTTTAACAAAACCATATCATGTAATCCATCATTGGAACAAGCTTGACAAGCTTGTTCCAATCAGGGAATACATGATATGGTTTTGTTGAAATATTTTGAAAAACTAGACTGAAGCATGAATTCCCCCACACAGCACATGGACACAGGAGGTTGAAGAGCAAACAGTGATTTGCTATTCGTACATGTGCTGTGTCGGTAAGACACATATGATGCTCCAGCGAGTTCTATAATGTTCTTTAATTTATATATGTTTTTTTAAAATACAAAATACGTAAAACTGGACTATGTTAATGTTGCAAAATATCTTGAAGTCTGGTAAATGTTGAATTCAACAGCACAAAACTTCGAGTTTCACACCTCTTTTAAGTATAATTAATTCATAATATATTACATTAAATGGTTTTACAACAACAAATTGTAATAAAAAATATAACTATTCACTGATTATATTAGCAAAAATATCTGTATACATCCTTCAAAATTAAAAGAAAAGTTTTAACTTGAAACCTGAAGTCTTGACAATATACACACCTGTGGTATATGTGTAAATACCCTGTAAAATAAAAAGGTTCTAGCTTGAAAACTGTGGGAGGAGTTAGCTGGACAAATCATGTACCCACTAATTTCACAAAAAGTTACGGAGTTCAACAACCTATAATTTTGAGAAAAACTGAGGAAAATCAACTTCCTTGTAATATGCACACCTTTGGTATATGTATACACACCCTGTAAAACAGGGGTCAGCTGAGTGGGTGACTAGAGCAAAGAAGTCGCCTTGTCATTCCTCAAGTCGCCTTGGCTTACATTGGGAGCAAAATTCAAGTCGCCCTCCAAAACTTCCTTTGGAGACATGGCAGTTTTATGCATTTTTTATGTTTTATTTCCAAATGAAAGTGTCAATAACACTGTAGCTCAAATTGACAAACTTGAAATGGTAAATTTGAAGATCATTGGTTCCAATATTATTTGGTGAAACTTCAACATAACAGCATTGTATGTATAGAACGTCAGTGCATCACAGCATTGTATGTACAGAACGTCAGTGCAATCAATACATTTTTAAATGTAAACTGGAAGGCTGGCTAAAGGAAGAACGTTGATATGCAAATGCAGTAAGTTTGGTGGTTATTGTAAATGGCAACTTTTTTCACAGAAATGAATCTACATGTAATCCAGTCATAAATGTTCCCTGTTGGGTGTATCAAAGGGAAATATTGAGGTCTGACTAAACTTAGTTCAAAGGTCGTTGCCAGCTATAACATTTTTTGACGGAAAATGAAGAAAATAGACAGTTTCCATCTAAAGCTTACCTCAAACAAGCACACTAAGTTTCAAAGCGATCAGATTATAAATGTACCCTGCAGGGTGTGCCAAAGGGAAATATTGATGCATAACTGTAAAAAGTTGATCAAAAGTCGTTGCCACTGGCAACACTTTTTGACAGAAATCAAAGAAAATCGATAGCTCCCATCCAGAGGTAACCCAAAACAAGCAAACCAAGTTTCAAACTGATTTGATCATAAATGTGCCCTGTAGGGCGTGCCAAAGGAATATACTGATGCCTGACTAAACTAAGTTCAAAGGTTGTTGCCAGTATCAACACTTTTTTGCCGGAAATGGAAGAAAATCGATAGCTCCCATCTAAAGGTCACCTCAAATAAGCATACCAAGGTTTCAAAGCAATCAGATAATAAATGTGCCCTATAGAGTGTGCCAAAGGTAAATATTGCGGTCTGACTAAACTTAATTCAAAGGCCATTGCCACCAATAACATTTTCTGACAGAAATGGAAGAAACTCGATAGCTTCCATCTAAAGATCACCCCAAACAAGCATACCAAGTTCATAGAAGGTCATTGCCAGTGGCAACATTTTTTCGGCGGAAATGGAAGAAAATTGATAGCTCCCATCTAGAGGTCACCCCAAACAAGCATACCATGTTTCAAAGCGATCCGATTATAAATGTGCCCTGCAGGGTGTGCCAAAGGGAAATATTGATGCATAACTGCATAAAGTTCATCGAAGGATGTTGCCATCGGCAACATTTCTTGACGGACATGGAAGATACTCGAAAGCGCTCATTTGGAGGTAACCCCAAACAAGCATACCAAGTTTCAAATCGATCTGATCATAAATCTGCCCCGTACGGTGTGCCAAAAGAGTATATTGATGCCTGACTAAACTAAGTTCAAAGGTCGTTGCCAGCGGCAACATTTTTTGCCAGAAATGGAAGAAAATTGATAGCTTCCATCTAGAGGCCATCCCAAATAAGTGTACCAGGTTTCAAAGAAATCCGATTATAAATGTGCCCTGTAGAGTGTGCCAAAGGGAAGTACTGGGGTCTGACTAAACTAAGTACAAAGGCCGTTGCCATCGGCAACTTTTTTTTACGGAAATGGAAGAAAATCGATAGCTCCCATCTAGAGGTCACCCCAAAGAAGCATACCAAGTTTCAAAGCAATCTGATCATAAAAGCGACATGTGCGGTGTGCCAAAGGAAATTGTGGACAGATGTACGTACAGACTTACGTACGTATACCAACGGACGAGAAGTGACGGCAATAGCTCAGCTTGACTTTGTTAAGTTGAGCTAAAAAAACGTTTCTGAATCATAACAAAGTATATACGTCTGCTGTTAAAATCCGTCATACAGCTTTGGAAATAGCCCAAACTAGCCCAATTTTATATTTCTGAAAAGAGTTGTTGTTGTTCAAACAATTCTCCCCAACTGGGAGCAACCAGCCCAAAATGGCTATTTAAAAACAAAGTGCTAGCAAAAACAACGAATCTCACAAGACACACATCATGTCAACTGGAATTTATTAAAATTAACCGCTGTTTCAAAACAATACAAAAATGTGTAGGAGACAGTTCATTCATAAAAAGTCGAAACTGCTTATGGTTATACTCTTTTCCATTGAAAAATTGGTTCCACTGAAATTTGCATTGAAAGTTTTTCTTTGAGAACTTGTGTTGGAAGGGGGTTAAATGTAATAAGGCTATGATAGAAATCACAAATATTAGGATCAGTGGCGGTCGGAGGCCCTTGTGGGCCCCTGGCCATAATTATGATGGGGCCCTCGGACATAGGATGCACAGGACCGACCATGGTTCAGCCCGGTGGGAGAAAAGTTTAAAAATTATAGATGAAAAACGCCAAATCCTTCACTCTAGAGAGGAGAATTCAGTTGTCTATTAATGGAAGAATCCCACATTTCACTTGCAATATCGAGCTCTGTACATGAATGTCTGGGTTTTCTGTGGAGGTGTAGATTACGCTTGATTTTTTATTAAACAAAAGAACAAAAGAAAACAAAAAAACGAATGGAAGAACAATGGAGTGTACTTCACTGAAACGAAATAAAATATAAATGAAAATATGTTCTTCCAATAAAAATAAAAAACATCTATGGCTTCTTCTTGATTTGTTGGACTAGCTGTCATCATGTATTACTTTCAGTTTACTGTAAGCGGAGACTATGGAACGGCGTGTTGATGAAAAAGTCAATTCCAGCGCGCGGAGAAATTTCATTTATGCACATGAGCCTGTAAATTATTAACTTCTCTGTGGGGGCCCAATTTTTTAAAGAGCGGGCCCCCAAAAAAACCTACAAATTTCTTTTTCCTTTGAGCCCTTGGGGACCCCCCTGGAGCCTGGGGCCCCTGGCCACCCAGGCCCTATGGACTGGCCGCCACTGATTAGGATGGATAAGAATGGCAGGCCTTAATAGCACCAATCGCACGTGTCAATGTAAGATGGTCAGCAGAAATTGTTATTTTTCTGCACAGTGCATTGGTATTATTACCCAGAGCAGGAGGGAAGGGAGATAACTGAAATATTTTGTCATTTACCTAAGGAATAGAAATAAATTAACTCAAATTGTTAATAATGCTTAATTAACGAAGGATATCGGAAACTTTTTTAACTACGCTTTTCAATTCAATTAGGGTATTCAGATACCATGAATGACCCAGCTTGTGAACTTGAAATTTATTTTAAATTCTTTAAATAATTTTTTAAGAGAATATACCTTCTATTATAGAGATGAACACTCTCATAATGGGTAATGCTAAATTTCAAATCCACTGCATTGAGGCAAATACAAAATCAACTGCATGGTAACCATAGTCATCACTGGTAGGGAAAAAGTTAGGGCATTTAGAAATCATGAAAGACAGTTTTTTTGTAGGGATGGGTGATGTGAGGGGGGTTAACCAACGTTCTTGTTATATACCGTCTGACTTAGTTGTGTGTGTGTATGTATGTTTAACATTTTTTTCCCCACAATTTGTCATGTTAGGTATTGTTGTGTCCTCTATGTAAATTTATTTTGTCACGATGTCATATACGTTTTATGTTTCTAGTTTCTCCCTCATGTCTACTGACTTCTCCCTCCTGGCCCCTGACTTCTCCATAAAGTCTCTGGATGGAGAAATCACTTCTCCCTAAAATCAGTTGCCAGGCTGACCCCTGCTGTAAAATAAAAAAAGTTCTAGTTTGAAAACTGTGGGAGGACTGTGTGCCCTATATGTGGACAGATGAATGGACAAACAGATGAATGGACGAACGGACAGGAGTAAAACAATATCCCCCTCCCCACCCCAGCCCCCACACTTTTAGTCATGGGGGCATAATAATGTTTTTTCAACCTTTTAATTCGTAAATTACATGGGTGGATACGACATGTTCAGGTAAAGGTTAACGACCTTGACAGGTGTGCAGTCATGTTTCTTAAGAAAATTCATTGGATGGTTACCAAACAGCATAATACACAACAAATAGCTGGAAATGATCAGGAAACATTTAATTTTGAAACACTATATGGCTGTAAGATTAAATTTATTACTAAACCTCTCCACATATGAAAAACAGCATCATCTAACTGCTATAGCTAGTATTGTGTTTGATAACTTAAGGTCTTGAGTAAAGACTTGAGTTTGAGTTAAATTTGGAATTCATGTTTTTTTCAAAACATCTGACATGAGTAAAACTAAGACTAGTGTTTCCTTTAGGACTTGAATGAGATTTGAAGTTTTTTTGACATATGATAAATTGAAAGTGATTTGTATATTTTTTATACTTACCAATGGCCCAGACCAGCTGGTGCAAACTCAAAGTTATCAAGGGCCAAACACAAACATAGTTCCCAAGCCTGCAATCCAAGGTGAAAGGAAATTAAATTAAAAAGGAATTACATGTATGTCTCTCTATACAGTAAGAGAGAAGACATATCATAAATAAGGAGCCAAATTCAAGTAACTCCATATTTTTAGCATGAATGACTATACTAATTGGATGTAACGAGTTCCCAATTTTAAGGCTAATCCGGACTAAGACCTAAAAATTAGGATGGTGTATTTGAGAGTGAGAGGTTAACCCCCCTCAAACATACGCCAACACGGGAACTTGGGTACAGAGTGAACGAAGAACTGAAAAGGGCCATAAAGGGAAGAAAAGCTAAATGTGCTGCATACAGAAGTAGAAAATTTAAGGGGGCGGAAAGCAATGAGGCCACAGTTGCTAAGGAAGAATACCATCAAGCACGAAATAAAGTAAATAAGATTAAAGACGATAATCAGAGAGTACGAAATAGCAGTCTTATTAGGACGATAAGAACGACAGGGGGGTCGAGTTCGAACGTATTTTGGAAATGGGTGAATAAACGTAACAAAGGAAGTAACCCACAGAGTATTAAAGTAGATGGCAGAGTTACAGACGAGCAAGATCAAGTCGCATCAGAACTAGTCAAGCACTGGGAAAAGGTAAACGATAAGCGATGGGGCATGGGGAGCCCACCGGAGTGTCCGAATCAGGTCGAGGAAAACCTATCGAGCTTCGGGTGCAGCGAAATTAAAACAGAGGAGGTGCAAAAGGTGATATCAAAATTAAGGGATGGAAAAGCGGGAGGAGTGGATGAAATTCCTAACGAGTTTATCAAAAAAGGGAGAGAGGAACTCGTGAAAAGCCTAACTGCCCTATTCAATCTAGCCATAGAAAATCAAGAGTTCCCAAAGGAGTGGAGAGAAAGTAAAGTGACATTTATTCACAAAAAGGGGGAAAAAGACGTTTTGGATAACTATCGAGGGATCTCTGTCAGTAGCAACATTGGAAAGGTTTTCTGTAAAGTCCTGTATGGGACACTAGAGGAGGTAATTGAGGAGAAGGGTTTTTTGGGAGAAATCCAGAATGGATTCAGGAAGGGAAGGAGAGTTACTGACCATCTTTTCACACTATCCCAAATGATAGAATCCGCAAAAGCAAAAAAGAAAAAGATGTTTATGGCCTTTTTGGATATGAAAAAGGCATACGATAGAGTATGGAGGGAAGGTATGTGGCGCAAGCTGGAGGCTATGGGCTTAGGAGGCGAGTTTGTTGGAATTATGAAAGCATTATATAAAGATGTACAGAGTGAACTTAGCCTGGGAAACATTACAACGAAACGTGTGCCTATGGAGATAGGCCTAAAACAGGGGTGTATCCTTACGCCGATCCTGTTTCCATAGTACATCAAAGGTTTAGGAGATGAACTCCTGCGTAGTGAGGAGGGGGTAGCAGTTGGGGACTTGAGGATCCCAGGGCTATTTTTTGCAGACGATATGGTTCTAGTGTCAGAAAGCGAAGAGGGGCTAACGAAAATGCTGGGAATTGTTGGGAAATATGGGAGCAAATGGAGACTCGAACTTAATGAAAGCAAGAGCAAAATTATACCTGTGGGCCGCAAAGTGGACTCCACCTGAAGGTGGAGAGTGGGTGAGTTCTGCATTCCGGAAGGGAGCAGCAAACTTCTCAGTGTGGGAGAGACAGGTGATTACGAGTATTTGTGGGTAAATATAAACATTACAGGAAGAGGCATCTACCGGAACCACACAAATAAATTGATTCTGAAGGGGAAGCGAATCCTTAACCAAATGAAACTTATAGGGAGAAACAGTTTCAATAAGGTTTTCGTGGGGAAAACCTTTTGGGAAATGGTGGGGCTGCCAAGTATAACATACGGTACGGAAGTGTTACCCCTAAACCAGACGGCCGTAAAGAGCTTGGAAATTCTGCAGAACGATGCAGGCCGATGGATAACGGGGTCGAGTAATGCCGCAGCGCTAGAAGCAATCAGGGGTGAGCTTGGGTGGATGAGGATCAAGGACAGGATAGACCTGTTGAAGCTCGGTTATCTTAATTATTTGGTAAATCTCCCCGACAGCCGATGGTGTAAAGCAATGTTCCTGAGAATTTTCAACTCAAATATCAAAATGGGGTGGATGGTCCAAGTGAGGGAGCTAGTAGAGAACTACTCAATGGAGATCTCGGACCTGGACGTTGGGGCAAACCAGGGTAAAAAAATCGTCAGAGAAAGGGTCATGGAGGATTGTAACCGTAATTGGCGAGAGGGGGTCAAATCAAAGAGGTCTTTGGGTGGCCTGCGTGATAAAGAGAAGCCAGGTTTTGAAGAGTACCTTGATGGCACCTTTTGGGGGGGGGGGGGGGTCACTGTTGTTCAAGCTGAGGTCGCGATCCCTGGAGCTGAGGGGAAAAATTGGGAAGGACGGTGAAAGAGAGTGCCAGATGTGTAACTTGGACATGGTGGAGACCCTGGAACACTTTCTTCTAGAATGCCCAAAGTATCACCCTAAAAGAATGAGATTCACTGGGAGTACAATGGGGAAGTGGGATGGGAGAATGAAGGACATGTGGTTAGGGGGAGACTCAAAGGAGAGGGTTAATATGCCAATCGGAGAGATTGGGAAGAATGGGACAAGGGATATCATCAAGCAGTTCGTCTCCGAGTGTTGGGAGGAGAGGAGAAGCGTGGGAATAGGGAGGCAGTTGGGAGTACAGGGGTAACCATGGCCTTCTCGTCTGAGAACCGCGACAAACCAGCGGCTGGCCAAAGTGTTATTGTATTATTGTATTGTACAATAATACACAAGCTGTATCCAGGATATAATCTACAGACAAAACAGCTTCACTCATAGTTACACACTAATCAAGCCGGAGGAGATTTAAAAAATCCCCCCCTCCTTTTTGAAGGAATCTTCTTCAAAAACAAAGAGGGGAGTGCTCTGGAATCAGTAAAAGCGATACCAAATAACAATATATATTCGTCGAACAGGCACCCAGATATTAATTATTATTAATAAATTGGTGCTCACTGCCACTTCAGAAGCTAAGGCTATCGTGGTGATCCTGGTAATTAATAGCGCCCGCTTGTAACGTGTACCTTAGTCGGCATACGTAGATAGGTCGAAAACCGGTGATATAATATATACAACATGCACATGTCCAATAGAATCACAAAGGACGATCTCCGGAGAGTAAACACACTTCCAAGGTAACCCACAGGCGACCCCGTTTAGGTGTACAATAAAGTCCAATAAATAACACTCCCAGACGTGTTCTATCCGATATCTATGCTCCCAGACAAGTGCGAATATATGAGAATGTATAGACAAGTTATATTCGATTGGGTACCGAAATTAATGGAAACCTGGATTTAGAAATGGAACAAGCTATGATTAACAGACTTGTCACGGACCGCCCCCGAAATAATTCATTGTTTCTAAGGCCCATAACATACAATAATGCGTCTGCCTAATAATACACTTATTATGCACGCGGACATTGAAATCCCATATGTAATCATATGAATACCAGTTAACTGGACAGCCTTACTGGTACCCAAAGGATAGCAATTTATTGATGATGAATCATATGCTCGTATATGACATGTAGACGAACAACCACAGGAGACAAACCAACTAAAAAGTGGATGTGCCCATGAGGTCACCATAGAACACGACCCAGCCGCCAATCAAGAAGTCATGAAATGCATGTATATACTTAAATGCATATGAGGCTTACGGGAAGAAAACTACGTCTTGCCCAGTAATCGCCTCTTAACACATTGGCAGTGGGGAGGGGGGGGGGGGGATTCAAAATCATATTGAACCCCCCTCACCCGCATTACTTGAATCGTTATTGTGTTAGTCATCAAATAGTATAGGAACCGCAAGGCTCCCTCACGTCTGACGGACTCCATAATGCCACTAAGGGCGGAGAAGGACATGAAAAACAAATACACTGTATTAACATAATAACTCACACCAAACCATACCAGTCTGAAGGAAAAACCTCCCGTAACAAACAGTATCCTGACCGATAGGACAACTAACTCAGCCTAGCTGAAGCAGCTAAAGGTCTTCCTGTACATGAAGACCATTAAAATCTGATAACTGAGGCCCTAGAAGCTCACTAAGGAGACTTACAACGCTAGCCATAGCTTATAAGTCTTCATCTACGTAAAGACAGATATATCGGTGTAAGTTGCGACCATGAAGGCTCACTTAATGGAGACTTACAATTATCATCGCGCAAGGTAGGGAATGAAGAGCTGCTATATAAACAGTCCTGAATTCCCAAAGAGACTGCAGTCCCAAGAGATAATAAATTCAGTTACGCCACTGCATAATACTGAAAAAATCTCACTCATGATTTTAGCTAGGCTACTATGGTGTAACAATAAGACTCAAGTCTCTGACACCTAGGAAAAACAAACCGAAAAGCACAGTATCTTTTTCGGTTTTATTCCCAAAAGACAGCGGACAGAGCCTATCCCAAGAAACTCCTGTGACCATACAGAAGGCTACCAAGGCGTCCATAATGACATAATTGTTCTGATGCCTGATACCTCAGCCTATCTATGCACTATCCATCCGGATTCAGGACGAGAAACAGGTGATAATAAAAAACTGGAGAATAATTTCGACGACGTCTAATGCTTTTCTTCAATAGGAAAGCTATACCTCCAGAAGTAAAGCCTCTCTTTGAAGATTTGTCTAACAAGTATTCTTGTAAGTGGAGCTTGCTTGGGCTGATAGCCGCAGGCCTGCCGAGACTACATTTTCATCTACTGATCTTCCATAATTTATTCACTTTTGAGAGGTTGATAACTACCGCCATGTGGCAAGCAACCAAAATCTATTCTCGACCACCTCAATTTTTCCCTCAATAAGATAGCCTTTACCTCCACTAGGAGCGACTCTCTTCGAAAGGAACTTCCGTGATTAAGTCCAGTTTCCCGTGAAGTTGATAGTCTTCCGTCAACTGGTAAGCAATAGAGGTCATGTCCATCACCTGTATGATTTACGATGCTTACAGGAGGAGAAACTACATCCTCCCCGCAAAGAAGCTTGTCTCGTCGACCTAAATTGTTCCCTTCAATAAGAGAGCCTTTTCCTCCAAGAAGCGACTCTCTTTGAAAAGAACTTCTGTAATTAACGTCCAGTTTCTCATGAAGATGATAACCTTCTGTTAATCGTTGGCCTAGGGGGGTCTGGTCTTTAGCCTTGATCAGACCTATGCCCCTTTCCCAAGTCGCTATAATGACGACAGAGTAAATATAAGAGGGTTATTGTACCCTTGCGAGACATTCTCATGATGCTTTCTTAGAAGCAGAACGGCTTTGCTTACCCTGGTCTGCTGAAGTGTGTTGATGAGACAGCGACTTCAGTGACAGAGCACTGGAAACTTCTTGTAGCCTGCTCCTATATCAACGCAAGCTTGTCGTCAAATAGTATATTTCTGGCAACCGGAGCGACTCAGAGAGAGCTTTTCACCTTGTCATCTATAAGTGATGATGACGCAAGGGCACCATCACGTCTTACCAACTCCAAATTCCCTGTCCGTGCGGAGTTGTATGTGGCATACAGGACTGCCCTGGAAAGAACACTTAGCGAGGAACCAAGACCTCATATTTCTTTCCATTGAGACGTTGCGATAGCTCTAGTAAGGTGATCTGCTTAGGACACTGTGCCCAGATTTGCTCTTTTCAATGAAATAGCACATTCCATTATATCTGAACATATATTAAATGATGCAGGTAGGGACATATTAACATCCTCAGCCTGCTCATCTAAACGCAGACTTGTATTCAGATGGAACAATATTCTTAAGAGCTTAAGACTTTTCATAGTCTTAAAGTGCCCTTCTGTGAGAGATGGAGACTCACACTCCGTATCCCTCTCACCATCCAAATTTCATCCGCAAATATGGTCAACTCCATCCGACTGAATGGATGACTGGACCAACACAGCACCATGTGACAGCTCACCATCGGAGTCTGTTAAACGGTAGTACTAGTCTCAAACGACTAGCTATCAACCCAACCTGTGAAGTCAGATAGCTAGTCTGTGGTCAACACTCTTCATTTATGAAGCAAGGGAAGATGCCATAGCTGCCACCGAATCCGCCTGCAGTGTGGAAGAAGCGTCCCGAACCACTAAAGTTTCTTGCACCAAAAACAGTCAACCCCGACTGCTGATGGAAAGGAGAAGGTTCTCCAGCTCACAGTCTGCTTCAGACCTCGCCGAGTGTTCTGTTAGAAACCTGTAGGCATCTATCCCTTATCGTGCATATCCATGGAAGAAGAGGAAGTCATAACCACAGCCGACCCCGGCTGAAATGCAGAAGAAGCATCCCGACTTGTCACATAGGACGGATGCTCCTCCTCATTAACAGGACGAAAAAATGCTCTGCTCTCAAGATCTGTTCCCAGATCTCGCAGAGTATCCCGTTTAGAATCTTCTAGACTAATCCTCTTTCGTGTGCTTCCATATAAGTAGAAGAAGCAATAACTGCCACCGGCCCCGGCTTCAGTGTAAAAGAAACATTTCGATGCGTGTTCCGACTCAATATGGTTTCTCACAACAGACACAGCCAACCCCGACTGTTAACGGGACGGAGAGGGTTCTCCAAATGGAGATCTGACCCCAGATCTAGCCGAGAGAAACTTCTGGCTTCTTCTACATGCACAATTGACCAGACCGACCCAGCACTGTCCGACAGCTCAATACTGGCGTCTGCGGGCGGCTGCTCTTGCATTAGCTGGGATGCTGCTAACAGCTGTGCAACTGCAACAGCAAGTTTGTTTCCGAGGCTTCAGGAGCAGTGGTCTTCTGTTTTTTCCATCGCTTGCTGCTCCTGGGATGAAGATCCGGAGATAGATTTCTTCTCCGAGCGACCCGTTGATCGATGCCTCGGATCACTAGCTATCGGATGGTCCAACTGCCGGGGCGAAGAATGGCTCCGTCTTCGCGCATCTGACTGGATATCTGAAGTCGGGTAGCTAGCCTGCGGTCATGTGTGCTTTAATAATGCAGCGGAGGAAGCCATGACTGAAGCCGACCCTGGCTGCAGACTAGACGGAGCGTCCCAAGTGGCAGGTAGACGTATGCTCCGTCTCGTGCAAGTTTCTCATAACAACTTTTGGCCCCAAATGTTGGTGGGTTAGAGAGGGACCTCTCCCGCTCGCGGCCTCATCGACCTCGCTGAGCCTCCCAACAAGAAAACTTCATTTTGGCTTGTGAAATGTAGCGGAGGAAGCCGTGACTGAAGCCGACCCTGGCTGCAGACTAGACAGAGCATCCCGAGCGGTGGGTGGACGAATGCTCTGGCTCCTGCAAGTTTCCCATAACAACATTTGGCCCCAAATGTTGTTAGGTTAGAGAGGGGCCTCTCCTGCTCGCGGTCTATTAGACCTTGCTGAGCCTCCCAACAAGAAACTTGCTGACTTCCTCCCTATTTCCTCCCTATTTCTGTCGTCACTGGGTGAGCTTATTTAAGTGCTATGCTCACTTTACCCACATCTACACTTCCTTCAACCACAACAGACTCACGGCTCCCACGGACGGAGTAACCGCTTCACCAGTCGAGCTAGCTGCTTCCAAGAGATTAAGAACACTAACTAGAGGCTTTATCCTTTGAATATCATGAGCACTGCAGCTAGCTCTATTTACTCAATGGAACGCGGCGACAGTAGCACACTTGGATGGGTGTCACAATATCATCACCATGTTCATTATTTCTCTGAAATAGAAACTGAAAGAATGAATTATAAAGTGGTGAGAGGCCTGGCCTCAGAACCTCACCACCAACAACGTACCACGACACCCGTCTCCAACATTAGTCATCCCAGTGAACACAAGTATGACAAGAGTCAGCAGAAGTGCATCGACTAAAGTCAATATCACTCTTCCACTCTTCCAAACTCCACAACAAAATATATAATTAAGATACATGAATAATAGCAATCAAAATTAAATTCAAAATATTTTTGGAGAAAATTTTTTTTTTTTAAAAATGCCCAAGTTCCCAAAGGGAACATTAAGAGCCCAAAGGCATCCCGATAGAGCCTAAGTGTGGACAAAATCCAAATTTATTGAGCTACACTCCCGGAATAATAATCCATGTATCCTACAGTAATTGAATATAAAATACTACCTACATCTGAGGGAGGACGTTGTCAATGTAAACAACGTCAATGAATAAAACGGAAACAAGACATCAGGCACACAAAAAGGCTCAAAGTCAAAAACCAATTTAAATGCTACCAGATGCAAAGCTAGATCTTCATACGAAGAAAAAACAATACATCGGATAGAAGATGCAAGACTGAACGACCTAACACCCTAAGGGTGAGGACGTAACCCTGGGGAAAGACAGAATAAATATTCTGTAATACATGTTAAACTCCCAAGAAATTTAATAAAAAATTTCAATAATGAATAGCCAAAAAGCTTAAGAGTTTAATAAGAAAGGTTCATGGAAGGATAGGGAAGGAATACTTAACAAACAGTGGAATAATCATTATCAAAAATGATGATGTCAGGCGAATGTCCCGAAATTGGGAAACATGAAATAATTTTATAATTATTATAAGTTACAGCCCTGAACGTCTAAAACCACCATTGAACACTTCCATCATCCAATAACAGCCTTGGATCCACAGATGTCAGTTCATTGTTGCTGACTTTAGGGCCAAAGAATGATGTTTGCGTCAATTCCGGTCACTTCCTGATGGCTGCACATGTGCGGAGAGGAAAAGTATAGAGGACCATATATGAGTTTTAATTTTCGGTTTTGCAAGCAAATTTTGGGGGATTGGGGGGGTTAAAAATTTGTGTTTGGCCCTTCATAACTTTGAGTTTGCACCAGCTGGTCTGGGCCATTGGTTTATAGTATAAAAATATTGATCCCAGGCTATTTAAGAAGAGCCATGGTACTTGCCCTGTACAGCTCTTTCAAAACTAAACTGAAGAGGGCCATATTTGCTCTCCTGAGTGATCTGTAGTGAGTCTATGTAATATTCTGCCCAGTGTGGACACTCATGGTTTACAAGTGCATCTGCATCAAAGTCTATGCTCTTTATATATGTATCAAGCCTGAACTCCTCTGCCCTACTTTTCACACCATGCCTAGCAAACTTTTTTAACACCAGATCAATTAATCCAATCAAGCACAACCTGCACACTTGGAATGAGAAAACAGCTCTAGATTTAGGTGATTAGTGACTCTTCCAGTTTTCAAACAGCCAAGTATGCTAAGCAGTAGTTTCGAGACAAGTCTTCGCTGCATGTAAAGCAGCCAAGATTTGACAAGAAATCACTGCCATGCCATGCCATGCCATGCCATGCCATGAAGGTGATAGATTGTGGCATAATGAGAATGCTGGAAGATTATCATCCACATCCTTAAGGATAAAAGTTTATTCCAAATTTTAACACCTATAGGATCACAAATATTCATGTTTCAGATATCCAAAAATATTTTTTTCAAGATACATGGTTTTCTATCATTTTCAATAGCCTTCACAAGCCAGTAAGTCACCGGGCTGCAATCCACTTCTTTTTATAAGAGCCACAAGACGATAGTGACAGAATGTAAAATAATTACCTGAAGTCCAGAGCTGATCATCTGAGTGAGAAATAGAAGATATAAAGCAACTGCATCTATCTGTAAAAGGAAAAAAAAGTAGAAGATATAAAGCAACTGCATCTATCTGTAAAAGGAAAAAAAGTAAGTCAAACAAAGCCAACAACAAACAGGAAGGAATAAAAAGGTACTAATGCCTTTCCTGGCATATACAAATTCCAACTTATGAGCTATCCACTACCAGAATAGAAATCTTTTCTACCTTCTCGCTGCATTTAGGTGAAACAAAACATCTGCTTTTACCAAACTTATATCTAGTGGTGGAAAATGCAGCACAAGTTTAAAGTTCTCTGTGGCACAGCCCTAAGAAGAAGAAAAAATCAATCTGATAAGATTAGAGCCCAACCTGAATGACGAGGGTGTATAACTGCATTGCATGTTTGCTTGGTAATCTTTTTTTCAAAACGGTAAGGTAAATTCCCACCGACTACTTCTGCTAGTCAAGCGCAATCTGTTTCACATTTTCCACAATGTTTGACAAGTTCAGATTCAAAATTCTGTTAAGTATTTTTTAGTGGTTGAGGGTAGCAATGCTATCTTGGAAACATCAGGAATACGATAAAAAGGGATGAAGAATCTCTGAAGAATATTCTACAACCATTTTACAATAGATTCCCAGGAATGGAATTAACTTAGTTATTTTTTTTTACCACTGTGCTATTGCACGTGATTCAGAAGTCACCTATTCTTGTTGTAACTTATTTAGTACATTATTGGCATCTTTAATAACCTTTTCATGCCAAATATATGCATCTATATTGGTATTTATTACACACCTGTTCTATATAATCCCCATCTACAGCAACACTAAACCATGTGGAAAGTTAAAAAATTTATAGTAATTTATATATTTTTATACTTACCAATGACCCAGACTTAGCTGGTGCTAACTCTAACAAAACCAGGGCCAAACACAAATTTTGCCCCCCAATCCCCAAAATTTGCATCCAAAACCAAAAGAAATCATGTCCTATAGGACCTCCATACTACGCCCCCACTGCGCATGCGCAGTGTCAAGGATGTCCCGAAATTGGCGCCAATTATCATTCTTACTGACAGTGCCTGGTCAGCGCTATGTACTCAGCGGGGAGGCAAGAGTTCCCAACTCCTGGGAGGGCCATCCCCGTCTGGGTCATTGGTAAGGATAAAAAATATATAAATTACTATAAATTTTTTAACATTTTTATACTGTACCAATGACCCAGACTTAGCTGAATAGTAAAAAGGCTGGAGGGCCTAGGACATAGAGGAAAATCCAATGAGCTCAACTATATAATAAAGAGGTAACCCCTTAAGGAGAAAAGGAGTATTAGGCTTTACATGTATCTTTCTTATTTAATATTAAATTAGAAAGATACAATATCCTTAATAATTGAGCACAATAATATTCATGTTCTCTATTAACATCCAGTATAACCCTTATACTAATTATTTTTAAAGTAAGCCAATAAATAAAGTAGTCCAGAGAAATGAGACTCTTTATAATTTTTTAAAAGTGTCCGAGTATTGTATATTAAAGCCCGTTTGACACTTGACATATACAAATGCTTCACACTGAGCTACACTTTAAAAATAAGACATGAATGAATTTTAACATTAATATTACACTTTAAAACCATCCCGGAAGCGACTCAGAAATACTGACTTGGAGGAGGCATTCCCTTGCTTTTCACTATAAAGCAGGTGACCTAAGGGAACACCCGCCCCCCCCCCCCCCCTTCCACTTGCCCTGGGTCAAATAGCCCAGAGCGAAGAGGGCAGCCGGACGGAGTCACTGCCAGAACAGAAAGCCTGCATAACTATAGTTGCAACTGTTTAGTGGACGACATTCTGAGCAACAGATAACGGACCTAAACAATGCAGGTCTCCAGAAATGGACTCAATATTTCTGAGATAAAAATTCGTGAATGTGGATGGCTGAGACCAATAAGCAGCCTTCATTAAATCTGTAATAGCAACACTATTAGCATAAGCCCAAGAAGTAGCAAGAGCTCTTACTTCATGAGCGGAAATCTTAAGCACAGACTGCTGAGAAGAAGATAAACTCTCATAAGCAGTACGGATAGTTAATTGAATCCATCTAGCAATAGAATGGACCGAAATGTCCCTTCTATTAGGCATCAAAGACAGAAAGAAACGTTTCCGTCCCTTTCTGATAAACTGAGATCTCTGTTTATAGATACGTAACACTCTAACAGGACAGAGTAAAGGCCTACGCCCGTCTGAAGACGGAAGAGCCTTAATAACAATAGGTTCCGGATATTTATTAGGAGACTGATTCTTAGCTAAAAAACCCACATTAGTAGTGAAGGTGATAGTGTTCCCGACACTACGATAGTGAGAATCATCCACCGACAGTGCATGAAGCTCACTGACTCTTCTAGCAGAAGAGAAAGCTAAGAGAAAAGCTGTCTTATAAGATAAGAATTTGAAATCTACTGTCCCAAGAGGTTCAAATGGCTTTTCCTTCAATTTAAGAAGAACCCAAGCTAAATTCCATTTAGGAATTAATCTAAGAGTTCTGGGTCTATTTATCGAGAAGTTTCTAACCAACTTAGATAAAGAGACATTAGATCCAATTTGTAAACTATCATGATGTGCATAGGTATCAGATAACATAGACCTATAACCCTTAATAGTAACAGGCTGCAGTTTGATTTCGTCAAACAAGTATACTAGAAAGTTTGCAATGTCTGGTATAGAGGGATCAAAAATATCTACAGAATGATCCCTACACCAATGACAAAAAACCTTCCACTTAGCCGCATAGTTTAGCGAAGAGGAGGTCCTCCTACAGTTAGAAATCGTGTCCACTGCTCGTCCTGTAAAGTGCTTGCCATGCAAGAAGGACCGCACAACGGAAAAACGTGAAGGTTGAGACCTTGCGGGTTGTGATGGAGTTGACGCGATTTCCCCTGCGAAAGAAGATCCTCCCATGGAGGAAGCTTTCGCGGTAGGTCCCACAACAGACACCTGAGTAGAATTATCCACGGTCTCTGTGGCGACAGAGATGCTACCAACAGAATCTTGCATTGAGATTGTTTTATCTTTAGCAATACTTGTTGAATTAACGGCGCTGGAGGATACGCATATCCTATCATTCCGTCCCAAGGGATCGACAGAGCGTCTACTGCAAATGCTCTTGGATCCGGACACGGAGACACATATGTCTGCAACTGATTGTTGAGATGTGTCGCAAATAAGTCTATCATTGGCCGTTCCCATTGGTAGCAAATCTGATTGAATACTTGTTTGTTGAGAGTCCACTCCGACGGCAACAAGCGACCCTTTCGTGAAAGGGAGTCTGCTAGCACATTCAGACGACCCGGTATATGATGGACCGAAAGAAGAACCTGATGTTCTAGCGCAAACAGAAGGATTCTTTCCGTTAGATTGAACAACGGAACTGAATGAGTGCCTCCCTGATTCCGTATATATGCCACTACTGTCGTATTGTGAATAATGTCCATCCAATGACGTAACGCAAGCCAAATTGACATCATTTCCTTGATGTTTATGTGCTTGCACAGGAATTGCGGATCCCAAAGACCCTGGCATCTCGAATCCGTTGGGATCAATGATGCACCCCAACCTGTTTGACTGGCATCCGTCATAATGGTAAAACTCGGATCCGGCAACTGCAGCGGAACTCCCTGAGTTAACCACTGAATGTTTGCCCAAGTCTGAATCTCTTGTTTCACTTGATCCGACAAGAGAACGTCTACGTCGAGCGAGTGAATTTTCACACTCTAATTCTGAGTCAAGAAAATTTGGAGAGGACGCGTGCGTAACATCGGAATGAGATCCGCAGCGGCTCCGCACAGACCTATCAGTCTCATAAATTCTCTCGCTGTGACTTTGTCTGCGTGCAGACAATAGCGAGCGTAACAACTGACTAATTTCGCTCTGGTTAACGGCAGACGAACGAGATTGTTGTGCGTCTCGAAGCTCATTCCCAGATGAGTGAATGACTTGGACTGCACCAGATCCGACTTCTCCTCGTTTACTATAAAACCGAGACGTCGGAGCAATAGAAGTAGATTCTGAACATCGTTCTGAAGCGTTAACTCGTTGCCGTACCTCTGAAGAATGTCGTCCAGGTAGGCCGACGTTACCGCAGACGAATGAGCTCGGAAATAGATCATTACCGAGTTCATTACCCGAGTGAAAGCCCAGGGTGCTAGATTCAGTCCGAAGCACATCGCCCGGAATTGATACACCACTCCTAGGACTGCAAAGCGTAGATACTTTCTGAATGTCGGATGTACCATGACGTGAAAGTACGCATCTTTGAGATCTATGCTTGTTGCATAATCGTTCACCCGAATACTCGCTCTGACCGACCGAATCGTCTCCATATAAAATTTCGGAGCGACGATCAGCTTGTTTATCCAGCTCAAATCTATGACTGGACGGAACGAGCCGTCTGGTTTCGGAACCAGAAACAGATGGCTGTAGAATCCCGGAGTCTCCTGGTTTTCTACGACCTCTACCGGGTTCTTCATTAAAAGAGACTGCACCTCTGATAACAGAGCGTCTCTTTTCTGCGGATTTGACGGAAGTTTAGTCCACTTTGGACTTCGAGTTGATGGAGGCTTTCGTTTGAAGGATATCTTTAGGCCTTCCGAAGTCACTCCTCTCACCCAAGGGTCGTCCGTAATCGACGCCCATTCTTGTGAAAAGCTCGACAACCTTCCGCCAACCGGTACGCGATAGAGGTTTAAGCCATCACCTCCTGGACCTGCGAGGCCTGCGGTAGGAGAAACCACGTCCTCCACGACCCGCACCTCGTCCCGTCGACCTCGGGGCATCCGACCGGTTGTCCCGGCCCGAAGGACGTCCCGAACGAGAGTCGCTACCCTGACGGTCTCTCGAATAAGACCAAGAGGACGCACCGGAACCTCTATAGGAACCTCTCTTGGGTGCATTAGACCCAGAAGTGCCTGTCTTATTCTTGTCTGCTGTATCCGACTTCTTAGAAGCAGATTTGAACAACAGAGAATCTGAAGCTTTCTTTGTAATTTTATCATAAATAGCAGAAAGCTTGCCGTCAAAGAGAAGTTCTCCGGAGACCGAAGCGACTCTAAGAGAGTTCTTCACCTTAGTATCCACGAGTGTGGATGTAGCTAGGGCTGCGTCACGTCTAACCAACTCCAGGTTTGCCACAGAAAGGGCGGAGTTACACGTGGAATAAGCTACTGCCCTTGAAAGAAGTCTTAAAGAGGATTGTATATCCTGAAATTCTTTCCCTTGAAGGCAAAGTGATAACGCCTTAGTAAGGTGATCTGCGTAAGATAAGGCATCTAAATTGGCTCTGTTAGACGAAATAGCTGTTTCCAACACCGCGGCTGGAATAGAAGCCGACGACGGTAATGATAGCTCTAAGTCTTCCGCCTCGTCGTCCATACGCAGAGGAACTCTCGGAATACCCTGTCCTGCCGTGTCGAATTTATTCCTTGCATTAATGAAAGGCAGGTTGAGAGTATTGGCGGACAAGAAACCTGCTTTCCCCGTCTTGGAAGCAAGTTTAAATATAGCGTCGTTCAATAATTCAAATGTTCTTGCAACATTATTGGACTGCGACGGAAACTCGGGAGCAATGTCCCTGAACCGCTCAAAAAAATTCAGAGTCCAATGACGCTATAATCCTCTTGTCCGGAACCGCAGCAGTCTGGCCCGATGGAACAACTTGAGGGAGAAAGTGCCGGATGAAGTCCACGGCAGCTTTATGTTGTTCCGAAAGGGATAGCTCCAAATCATCCGTATCCCTTTCACCATCCGGTCGGACCTCATGATGCTCCCGGTCGTCTGCCCCCGATGCTTCGACGGAGCGTACCGACCCAGCGCCGTCGGATAATTCTCAATCCGACACCGTTTCTGTCGGCTGCTGGGATGCTGCGATAAGCTGTGCAATCTGCACAAGAATGTCCGGCGTCGAGACCTGTGGAGGCGCAGTCTTCCGCTGCTTCGCCGAGGGCAGCTCCGCATCAGAGGGCTCCCGCATACTTTTTCTATGCGAACGTCCGGAGTCCATCGGCCTCGTGTCCCTGGCTGCCGGATGGTGTGACCTGGTCGCCGAAGAATCCACCAAAGGCAAACAGCCCCCCTCAAAAAAGGGTGTTGCCAATGTAAACAAACAGTGTAAAACACCAGAAAACATGACTCCAGGCACTGAAAAAACTGGCCCGAAATCAGTCATCAAAATTACACTCTATCTGATGCAAGACAGAGACTCCCAGGGGAGAATCTGCAGAACATCAGATGGAAGATGCAGAACACAATGTTTATACACCCATGGGTGAAAACGTAACTATGGGGAAAATAACAGAAAACATTCTGTATCCAAGCAACTCTCCCAAGAGAATTTTAGAAATGAACTTTCTCAAAAATATGCCAAAAGCATGGGAGAATTGCAAGGGGGGACTTAGAAGGCTAGGGGAGAGGAAACACTGAATAAGCAGTGCAACATTTTAGCAAGAATGACAACAAGAGGCCCATGCCTCGATAATAGGCAACTTAACATAATTTCATAAAAAATTTTAAGTACAGCCCTGATTATTTTTTGTCACTTCTTTTTCCTCTCCTCCTTCTATATCCTCCTTAGAATCACCATTTCTCCAAAAATTACGTGTCTGGCATCCTTTAAACTGAGATTTACAAGCACAAAGATCAGTGAGATGTTGACTGATGAAGGGCCAAACAGAGAATGATAATTGGCGCCAATTTCGGGACGTCCTTGACACTGCGCATGCGCAGTGGGGGCGTAGTATGGAGGTCCTATAGGACATGATTTCTTTTGGTTTTGGATGCAAATTTTGGGGATTGGGGGGCAAAATTTGTGTTTGGCCCAGGTTTTGTTAGAGTTAGCACCAGCTAAGTCTGGGGCATTGGTACAGTATAAAAATATGAAAATCTGTTCTGCACATATGTGCAGAACGGAAATCGTTGACAGACTATTTTTAGAAAGAAGCGAAATTTCACTGGAATTTTCCACAAACCATGCACTGCAATTACAATTTGAATCACAAGCGATATCTAAAAATCATCTAAGTTTCAATGTGTTCTATGAGCCAGTAGGAACACAGGGGACGAAACAGTAACAGAAGATCTCAACGCAAATTTGGTTGGCGATAAAATGTGGGTTTTTTTGTTGATAGTTGTCAAATGAATTGCTGAGTATTCTTCTAATAACTGTTTTTATTGATGTGAAGGCATGTAATAAACACAGAATGACACGCATGTAGGGACCTGCGAATTGACAATTTTGATTGAATTGACTAAGTGAAGATGAATCAAATTTCAAATCGAACTTTGAATCGAATCACAGTTAATGAATACGTCATCAAAAGAAAAGTATTTTTTTTAAATAATTCCCTCCGATTATTAAAAGACACACAGTTACGTAGACTGCATTTTTTGTCTCACCACTTCCCAAACTATAAATTGAGATATAAACCAATATACTAGCTATTGGTTGAAACTATTCGAATTGTTGACTTTGTAGCTTCGAAACTGCAGCAATAAACATTTTTAAATGAACCTGGCTGATAGGACTGATACCCCAATTTTATTACATTTTCTCGAAAAAAGGTTGTTTCAAATTGGATTGACTCCATTCAGTCATGAAGCCATTTGTTTTAAAATGCAGAATGACTAAAACAAAACGATAATTCATCACCAAATGGAATCGATCTGCTTGTAAATTAAAGCCTTCTCTACTTCTGTTTATATAATAATCAGAGGTTTAATGGTATTCTTTAAGAAAACCATTGCTTTTGGCGATGTATCCAGTTAATGATTAACCGATGTTCAGCAATCACATCTGACATCTGCCAATTTTAAGCCATCGGTTGACCATCGGTAGAAGTGTTTGAACATCGGTTCATGCCGATGGTTACATGGAACACCACGGTATCATAATTGTTCATATTTACATTTGATTCACAGATTCAAGCAGAAACTAGCTTAATAAGTTGCCACAATGATTGGTAGTAGTGTTGAATGATTTGTTGATTATTTGTCATAATACCCCACTCCCTGTACAGGTTACATATACAGTGATACACTGACAGCACCCCTCCAGTACTATGAATAAATTGTAATTTCATCGTTTGATATTACTGTCAGCTCATTTGTAAACAATCTAGTTACCAAATTCTTCTTTATTCACTGTCAAAACAAAGTGGACAATAACAAATAAACATAAAATACACTCATCAGCCGATTGTTTTCACAGTCGGAGTACAACTTCAATCTGTTGTGCAGGTTACTTATTTATGTAAACAATCTAAAAATAGTGTTTGGCCATTTTGTGCATGGACTTCTGGGATTGGTTATCATTTGTGAAATGTTTTATTTTTCCATTCGAGATTTTCTGGCACTAGACGCATGAATAGAAATCTACGAAATGGAGCGAACTACAGTGTTAGAAGCTATTTGAAAATACAACCGTTATGAATCTATTTTCAGTCGCCAATTTCCACCCCACAATGAAAGCAATCTGAATTACTGCACACAAAACGGTCCTGGGTCATTTTGGCCCAATTCTCGTTCATCCCCTGAGTTGTTTTGCCATAATCCCCCTACACCCCAGGTCGTTTTGCCCCACAGATGGAGGTGGGTACTTTCGCTCCCAAATCAGACAACAAAATTTCAAAAGATAAATCAAAGGCGGGTGTGGCCATTGACGTGCATTGACTTTAAGTCTCATCAAATGATTCAGGAATCTCTGTGCCTCTGCTTTCAAATTCTGTAAGTCCTATTTCTGGAGTCTCACTATCAATATCCATGCTGATTTGCAGAGAATTCCTCCAGTGCTGCAATTTCCTTCCCTTTCTATGATGTTGTTCTTGCACAGTCACATGGCACACACGCAAAGTGCAAGTCAGAGTTGACTCTTGACTTATATCATTCCTATATGTAGTTAAGGAGATACCGGCTCCACATAATTGGTGCTGTCAATTCCCGAGACATCACAAGTGATAGCAAGCTGCCTGCATCTCACCTTTCTATTATAAGTCTACATGTGACTCTGACATATTCGCTGTGTCTGTAGCTTGAATTTACTGAAGCTGAATAAATTAATTTACTCTTACGTAGTGAAGGTTTATAAAGACTGACAATGTCGAGAGTGTAAATTGTTGTCTGAAATTCAAAAGAAAACATTATACAAAAACATTAGGTTATTTGCATTTTAATGTCAATTGGTGGTGGACAGCACTTTAAAAACATTTAAAAAGATGAATAAAATCATCGTCGTTTCGCCCTCATTCCCGGGTCGTTTCGCCCAAATTTAAGGGGTGAAACGACCCGGGCCAAAACAGGAATTGGGAAAAAACGAATTACACCTACAAAACTAGACCTACTTTTGTTTTGACCTGTATATCCACATGGGTTTTGAATCTAAATTCAAATAGGGACATAAATCAGTAATTAAATCAAGTAAATAAATATATGTTATTTAATTGCCCTTTGATATATATTATTCAATTTCATCTTGAAACTAAATTTAAATGGATGTGGAATTTAAAAATAGTATGAGCGTAAGTCATCTATTTTCACATCGATCAAAGGCTCTGTGTTGTCAACATGTTTTTGCTGACATCATATTTTATTTTGATACACATGGTGACTCACTCTTGAGATCAACAGACATATCAACGTGACTGTACTGTAAAATTAACCCTATTCTATGCGTTCTTGAATCTACTACTTTTGGTTGTGATATCTGACATCGACACTCAGAATCAGCCAATTGTGCACTCAACTAATCGGCAGGCAGATGACGGTTGCAAATCCTTATCGGTTAATCACTACATCCATAACTGTGATCGAACAGAACATTACTCAATATAAAAGAATGTGATCATGTTGTGGAACAAACCATTTATTAAAGTTGAACAGCTGAATAACTTTTCAAAGTTCAAAACTTTTTATAAATGGTCACTGGTCATAATGCACAATAAGTTGAAATGAACAGTTGTATGGGTAACAGTGTTTGTAGTAATGTAGCTACAACTGTTGTAGCTACATCACTACAAACACTGTTAACACTACAAGCCAGTAGAGTTTCTACTCAGAACAATACTCAATATAAAATAATGTGATCAATTACAATCTGTAAACATTCACGATTATGGATGACATATATAATCGAAAATATTCAAATTTCAAATTTCGAATTGAATCGAATCGAATATTGACTTTTGAATCAAATTTTGAATTTTCCCAGGAGCCTACACGCATGTGAGAATGGGTTAATGTGGCCTCTCGTTCTATCCTTCCATGCTGGCACTCATGCCATATTGATTAACTCATTCACACACGCATGTCGTACTGTGTTTTTACTAACTGTTTCCGATTTTCCAGGCCAGACATTTCATGACTGTTTACATTTACTCATCTTATTCTGTCATATACTTGCTGTATTACTGAAGTCTTCTGCCATTCCAACACAAAGAGCAGAGATAGATGTCTTGACAGTAGAGTTACCAAAATACTGTGATGATTGCTCTTTACAAATGATGAAGCTCATTAATTTTTGATTACAGGAAAAAGATGAGTGCTGTGGGCGATCCAAGTTGTTTGTGTCTTCCACAATCTACCTTTTCTATGTGACAGCTATGAACACCGGTGTGAACACTCAGGTGAACAGACCAAGCCTATGATCATGAGAAACTATTGATACCCACCAATTTCAAACAGAACTGAAATGAACTTACCTGTAATTGCTCGTGTTCCTCTTCATTATAAATAGGATCGCCTGTCACCATATCAAATACTGAATGTAGAGCACTCTCAGGACTTTGATTCCTTTTAAACATCTCAACCTACATATAAAATATGATGGTTACAGTTTCAGCTATGGGCCAATACCAAACATGCATGTAGATTCACTACTGCAGTGAAGCCACACTGACAACCTTTGACAAAAGATAAAGAATTACAAGACAAGAAGGCCTTAAAATTTATCCCGAATCATGTGAATGGATTTTCATTCTCATGAACTCCTGCTGCGAGAATCAATTTTTGGTTCTTAAATTCTTTAGAATTTGAGTGTATTGAATTAGAGCTTGGAAGTTTGGATTTTTCTGAATCGGTTTCGGTTCTGTTACAGGAAAAAACCTCAGTTTTGGTTTGTTTTTCTATGTGTTCAGAGCATATAGAAAATAACACTTCAGGTCTCATAACTTGGAAAAAATCCACAACATTTTTTTTAAGACACCACTCACCACAAAAAATCCCCTGTCTGTAAGTGATTTCTTGACAAATCCCCCTGGACAAAATCCCCATCAGACAATATCCCCATGGACAAAATACCCATCAGACAAAAGCCCAATCAGACAAAATCCCCATCAATTCTCATAACGAAATACAAATAACAGTAACATAAAGTGAAATATAATTTTATTTCCCAATGGTAATAGAACTTATTTTGGCAAAACATTTTTTTTAACATTTTACCAACTTTTTTCAACATTTAAAATAACATTGTACAACATTTTTACATGATTCACTCTATTAATTTCCTTTTGATTTTTTTTGAAACCATTTAAAGTTTTTTGAGCACATTTTAGCAAGATTGTGTTCATTATTAATTGTTTTCTTACAATTTACTGGAGGATATCCACTCATGTCTTCCAATCACAGTACTGTACTGCTTTTTTATGATAACAATCTGCTACTTACTAATTTCCATGTTGACATGTGAGTGAGAATAATTAATTTCTCAGTCCATGCATTGTTAAGTACCAATGGAAATTGATCATGGAACATTACATTTTAAAGTATAATTTTACATTCGAATTACACAACAAATCATATTCATTATTTTCATATTTTTTTCCATTCAGTAAGAAATCAGAAAATACTATAGTACAAATCAAAATAAGTTGAAAGATAACCACTACTAACTATGTGTCCTGCTTTTTCTACAGTGACAACATCTGGTTCTGACATTATTTTTTGAAAAGGCCCTCACAGAGGGCTTTCCAAAATATAATGTCAGAACCTGGTGTTACCAATGTAGGAAAAGTAGGATACATAGTTTATAGTGGTGATCCTCTAACTTATTTTCACTTGTGCTGTACAAAACAGCATAAAAAATGAAGCATGTGAATTCAAAGTGTGCATATTTGGGTAATAATTTTGTTTGTTATTTTTTTATTTTTACAAATAAAGAAATTTCTTTTCAAAAGATTTATTTCTAAGTTATCTGGTCACTTGAGTTTATAACATGATTAAAAATTATATGGTGGTTTGGGGAAAATCACTGAGAAAACAATTACCAGAGATGAAAAGGGTTCTGAAAAGGATTTATGGTAGCCAATCAGTCAATTATAGCTGTGCCAAAATTAAATTAACTTACAGATTGCATTTGAGAACTTATTGGCAAGTAACTCCTAAAATAAAGAGGTGAGCAATTCTAAATTTCAAATTCACTTCACTGTTTGTAGGAAGTAGTTTTGAAATTTAAAATTGTTCATCTCTTCACTTTCATTTTTCCACTGCCTATTATTTATTTACCATCAAGGAGGGACTGAGTTTAGTAAGAAACTCTTCATAATTGATTGTTTTGTCATAATTTATTGGAGAAGGCAATTTGGCTCTTTCCAATAAATTGCAACAAATCAATTATATATAATAATTTCTATCCTAACAGTCAGTTAACCTAATACAATGAACAAGTCCTTGCATAAATTCCTCCATAGCTTTGTCTCCAGATAATTTTTAATAACAAAAATTTTGTAATCTTTCTTGATATTCCTTGGCTTCTTTGCGTATACGTTTTATTGTTGGCTGACCTCTAGCCTCTTGCAACAATTTAATGGCAACCACAACATTTAAGAAAAACAAGAGGCCCCACGGGACCTGAAGCACTCACCCTGAACAGAACACAATATAAAAAGAGTCCAAGAATGAGTATACATTAAGCAATCCATTTTCATAGGATACAATGTCAATTATTGAGCCCAGCAGGAGTGACAAAAATAGTCTGCGCAACATGCCTTTTCTTCAGTTGGTCATAATGTAAAATGCAGAGCTCTCCTATGAAGCCCCTTGATACAACTTATGGGGATTAATCTTAGTTACACACCTCTAGAGGGTACTGAATACAAAATGTCTAATTCTTCAGCAATATGGCCAATTCCGGCTCACATAGGAAGCCCAAATATTAACCCAGGCTCTCGATTTGATCAAAGTTGAATCTGACATCCCTAGAGATATTGCATACCAAATAAGAAAGCATTCTGATTGTTGGATCTGAAGAAGAAAAATTTTAAAGACATTTCTTCATATTGCACTAAGTTAAAATTTGAGCTACCATAGTGAGCCCAAATATTAACCTACAAGCCCGATTTGAACAAAATTGAATCTGACCCCTCTAGAGATGTTGTATACCAAATATGAAAGCATTCTGACTAGTGGATCTGAAAAAGAAGATTTTTAAAGACATTTCCGCATATTGCCCTATGCTAAAATTTGGGCTACCATAGAGAGCCCAAATAATAACCCAGGGAAACAATTTGAAGAAACTTGAATTTGACACCTCTAGAGATGTTATAAACCAAATATGAAAGGATTCTGACAGGTGAATCTGAAGAAGATTTTCGAAGAAATTCCCTCATATTGCACTAAGTTAAATTTCAGGTTCCCATATGGAGTCCAAATATTAACCCAGGCCCCCCTCTCTTAGAGATATTGTATACCAAATATGAAAGGATTCCGACTGGTCGATCTGAAGAAGAAAATTTTTAAAGAAATTTCTTCATATTGCACTAAGTTCAAATTTGGGCTACCACAGCACCCAAATATACACCTAGGAACCCAATTTGAACAAACTTGAACCTGATCCCCTAGAAATGTTGTATACCAAATATGAAAGCAACCTGACAGGTGGATCTGAAGAAGAAGATTTTTAAAGAAATTTCCTCATATTGCACAAAGTTAAAGTTTGGCCTACCATAGCGAGCCCGAATATACACCTAGGAACCCGATTTGAACAAACTTGAATCTAACCCCCTAGAGATGTTGCATACCCAATATTAAAGCATTCTGACTGGTGGATATGAAGAAGAGGATTTTTAAAAATTATCCCCCATACTGAACTAAGTTAAAAATTTGGGCTTCTATAAGAAGCCCAAATATTAACCTAGGGACTTGGTTTGGACAATCTTGAATCTGACCCTCATAACAATGATGTATACCAAACATTAAAAGATTCTGACTAGTGGTTCTGAAGAAGATTTTTAAAGAATATTCCCCATACTGCCCTAAGTTAAAAATTGGGGCTCCTGTATTGAGCCCAAATAAGAACCAATGGGCTTTATTTTAACAAACCTGTATCTGACCCCCCCCCCCCCCCCCCCCCCCCCCCCGCCCCCCTATGAATGCTGTATACCGAATATCAAAAGATTCTGATCGTTGGTTCTGGAGAAAATATTTTTTTTAATTTTTGCAAATATGCTGACTCAGCATTTTTTTGATGCCCTGTACAGAACACCCTAACATAACCGATGGCAATTTTTTTTTCCATTCAATTCTACTGGTCCTAAGGATGCTTCATACTAAATAACAGCTCTCTGTTCTGTGAGGTTTGGGAAATATGGGCGTTTGATAATATTTCTATTTTGAGTTCCTGGGGTTTCCATGGGGATGCAGGAATTTTCTTTTTTGCATGAGTTAAGTACTTATGACCCAATAATACCAAATTCGGTTCAAATCAGACCATCGGTTCAGAAAATAGAAATGTTGGGCGGGGCCAAAAATCTTACCCTCCCATTACAAAGCCAAATATTGCTTCACGAACTTCATTTGAACAAATTTGATTTCACACCTCAAAAGGAAGCTCCATAATAAATATCAAGTCATTGTACCCACTGGTTCATGAGAAGAAGATTTTAAAAATATTTTGGAGCATTTTTCCCCACCCCCTTCCTATGGGGCTGGGCATGTTGAGTTGAACAAAAATGCAATGCCCCTTCAGGACCATCACTCACACAAACTTTCACTTTGATTGGCCCAGTAGTTTTGGAGAAGTCCAAAACATAGTGATGACAGACGACGGATCCCAGACGACGGACGGAGAGCGATGAGATTAGCTCATCCCGACTTTGTCAAGGTGAGCTAAAAAGCCACCCAAAGAACATTCAAGGTGAAGGTGAGCTAAAAAGCCACTCAAAGAAGAACATCCAAGGTGACCAAGCCTATCATCAAAGGTGACACCACATGCCAAAAACAAAAGAAATGACAACAGAGAATGACAAAACAACAAACACAAACCACAGACAATGTTTAAAATAACAGTGAAAAAAAAAATTGTAGAGGTCAAGAAAAAGTCAATTAAAAAAAAGAAAATTATGATAACAAAAAATGTCATTGGGATTTTGTCCATTTTACATTTTCTGGATGGGGATTTTGTCTGATGGTGATTTTTTCCATGGGGATTTTGTTTGCGCACCCTGTAAGTATCTCCACTGGGTTCAACCAAACTTCCCTTTGATCATTATTAGAGGTTCTTGGGGATCGGTTTCTATTAAGTCTGAAAAAGACACAAACTTAGTTAACAAATGAATAAGGTTTATCTAATCTATGTAATGTTCTCATTGCCACATTTTCTCCTTTATTGACTCGTCCGGTGGACGAGTCAATAAAGGAGAAAGTGTGGCAATGAGAATATGATGGGTTATTCCCACACTGCCATTTGGCAGTTAGCAAATATCTTAAAAAAACAACATATAGTCTGTTCAGTTGTTTTGTGCCTCAAAAATGATGACCGATCACGTTGTTTCGATTTGTTACTGACACCCACTCTACCAAACTGGTCTGATGATGACTGGTCACGTTTTGATTTGTTATTGGTATTTGAAGGATATAAGTACAGAATAAAGTCTAGAAATAATGAGCGAATACACTGGCGATGCTGCAAACCAGATTGTGGTCGGACAATCAACACTCAGTTCTTTCAATCTTGTAATGGACCGATCCACAGAAGCAGACAGCAATCCGGCTCCTCGACAAATATTCACAGATTATGAAGTGTCAGCCCAAAATGCCAATTCAGAGTGTTTTTCAAAATGTAAGACTAAAAGGTTGTTTTTTTTTCTGCTATGGACCACCTATATTTAAATATGTCAAAAATGTGTCTTAAAACAGCATACCAGGAGGATGAGGCAATGCAAGGACTAGTAAACCAGGCTATTGTTCTTCCATTAGTCCCATTAAATCATGTGAGCGATACATATAGATGACACTGGAAGATGCACCTGTAAATTCCAATATGGAGAGTTTTGCAGATTATGGGACAAGTTTCTGGATGAAAGGCAATCATAAGAAAATAACACTTTGGCCGGCTGCTGATTTGTCGCAGTTCTCGGAAGAGAAGGCCTTGGTTACCCCTGTACTCCCATCTGCCTCCCTATTCCAACGCTTCTTCTCTCCTCCCAACACTCGAAGGCGAACTGCTTGATGACATCCTCTGCCCCATTCTTCCCAATCTCTCCGATTGGCATATTAACCCTCTCCTTTGAGTCTCCTGCTAACCACATGTCCTTCATTCTCCCATCCCACTTCCCCATTATACTCCCAGTGAATCTTATTCTTTTAGACTGCTATTTTGGGCATTCTAGAAGAAAGTGTACCAGGGTCTCCACCACACCCAAATTACACATCTGGCACTCCTTTTCACTGTTTTTCCCAATTTTTCCCCTCAGCTCCAGGGATCGCAACCTCAGCTTGAACAACAGGGACCCCCCAAAGATGCCATCAAGGTACTCTTCAAAACCAGGCTTCTCTTTATCATGCAGGCCACCCAAAGACCTCTTTGATTTGACCCCTCTCACCAATTATGGCTACGATCCTCCATGACCCTTTCTCTGATGATTTTTTTACCACGGTTTGCCCTAACGTGTAGGTCCGAGATCTCCAATGAGTAGTTCTCTATTGGCTCCCTCACTTGGACCATCCACCCTGTCTTGATATTTGAGTTGAAAATTCTCAGGAACATTACTTGACACCATCGGATGTCAGGGAGATTTACCAAATAATGAAGATAACCGAGTTTCAATAAGTCTATCCTGTCCTTGATCCTCATCCACCCAAGCTCAACCCTGATTGCTTCTACTGCTGCGGCATTACTCGACCCCATTATCCATCGGCCTGCATCGTTCTTTAGGATTTCCAAGCTCTTTACAGCCATCTGGTTTAGGGGTACCACTTCTGTACCGTATGTTATACTTGGTAGACCCACCATTTCCCAAATGGTTATCCCCACAAAAACCTTATTGAACTGTTTCTCCCTATAAGTTCCATTTGGTTAAGGATTCGCTTCCCCTTCAGAATCAATTTATTTGTGTGGTTTCGGTAGACACCTCTTCCTGTGATGTTTATATTTACCCCCAGATACTCATAGTCACCTGTCTCTCCAACACTAAGACGTTTGCTGCTAGCTTCCGGAATACAGCTTTCCCCCTCTCTGCCTTCAAGTGGGGTCCACTTTGCAGCCCACAGGTATAACGTTGCTTTCATTAAGTTTGAGTCTCCATTTGCTCCCATATTTCCCAACAATTCCCAGAATTTTTGCTAGCCCCTCTTCGCTTTCTGACACTAGCACCATATCGTCTGCAAAAAATAGTCCTGGGATCTTCAAGTCCCCAACTGCTACCCCCTTGTCACTATGCAGGAGTTCATCTCCTAAACCTTTGATGTGCAGTGCAAAAAGAATTGGCAAAAGGATACACCCCTGTTTTAGGCCTATCTCCACAGGCACACATTTTGTTGTTATGTTTCCCAGGCTAAGTTCACTCTGTATATCTTTATATATTGCTTTCATAATTCCAACATAACTCGCCTCCCAAGCCCAGAGCCTCAAGCTTGTGCCACATGCCCTCCCTCCATACTCTATTGTATGCCTTTTTAACATCCAAAAAGGCCAAAAACATCTTTTTCTTTTTTGCTTTCGTGGATTCTATCATTTGGGATAGCGTGAAAAGATGGTCAGTGACTGTCCTTTCCTTCCTGAAGCCATTCTGGATCTCTCCCAAAAAACCCTTCTCCTCAATCACCTCCTCTAATCTCCCATACAGGACTTTACAGAAAACTTTCCCAATGTTGCTACTGACAGAGATCCCTCGATAATTATTCAAAACATCTTTTTCTCCCTTTTGTGAATAAATGTCACTTTGCTTTCTCTCCACTCATTTGGGACCTCTTGTTTTTCTACGGCTAAATTGATAATAGGTCAGTTAGGCTTTCCAAGAGTTCCTCTCCCCCTTTTTTGATAAACTCGTTAGGAATTTCATCCACCCCTCCCGCTTTTCCATTCCTTAATTTTGAGATCACTTTTTGCACCTCCTCCATTTTAATTTCGCTGCACACGAAGATTGATAGATTTTCCTCGACCTGGTTCGGACACTCCGGTGGGTTCCCCATGCCCCATCGCTTATCGTTTACCTTTTCCCAGTGCTTGACTAGTTCTAATGTGATTTGATCTTGATTGTCTGTAACTCTGCCATCTACTTTAATACTCTGTGGGTTACTTCCTTTGTTGCGTTTATTCACCCATTTCCAAAATAAGTTAGAACTCTATCCTCCTGTCATTCTTATCGTCCTAATAAGATTCCTATTTTGCACTCTCCAATTATTGTCTTTAATCTTATTTACTTTATTTCATGCTTGTTGGTATTCTTCCTTAGCTACCGTGGCCTCGTTGTTTTCCACCCCCTTAAGTTTTCTACTTCTCCAGTATGTAGCACATTTAGCTTTTCTACCCTTTATGGCCCTTTTCAGTTCTTCGTTCACTCTGTACCCAAGTTCCTGTGTTGGTGCCCTAATCTTTCCTACACTCTCCTTTCCTGCCTCCATTAGGCTCGCAACTATGGCGTCTGTCATCTTCTGGACACTGCCCCCCCCCCCTTGTGTATGGTTGCAAGCTTTGGTTTCAACCTTTCTTTGAACTTCGCCCAGTCAGCATCCTTTTCGAGTTCCCAAATCTCCTTGAAGCTTCCTTTGCTTTTTACTAGGTTTTTGGCCCTGATCGTCACTGTAATCAAGCTGTGATCACTATCCACCTCCATTTTACCCTCATCATCCACTTCTACCCCTATCACCTCCTTCCATAAATTAATATCTGTGAGAATATAGTCGATTATTGATTTTCTGTCATTCCTCTCCCAGGTCCATTTCCCCTTACACCTCGCGTCCCTGTTCAGAATCTTCAGAACAAGCTCATTTGTGAAGTTCAACAGCTTCGTTCCATTCCTGTTGACTTTCTTGTCCCCGCCCTCTATGCCTTCTTCCTTATCACCTATGGGTCCATTAAAGTCACCCATCAGAATTATATCGAACCCCCTGTTTTCTAGTTCTGTGATATTGGACTTTAGTGTTGAGTATATCGAGCCATTCCACTTGGGTTTGTTTCCCTCCACCGCACAGTACACAATCCCAAGGGCAATACTTTTGTTTCTTAGATTGATCTTTACCCATCCAATTTCTTTTGATACCTCAGCCGAGGTGCTAACATCTTCCAGGTCTGTGATCAGCGACAGTTTTAAATCCTCTTTAATGTACATGCCTACCCCTCCCCCCTTTTTCTGGCTTTCCGTTCGCCCTACACCTATCCACACGCACCCCCTTACCTGGTCTACCTATTCCTCATGTCTTACCCATGTCTCGCTTAAGCCCATGACATCAAAGTCCCCTGCCTCAATCAATGTAGCAATTTCACTTACTTTCCGGTGGAGACCCTGGATGTTACTATAACCCACTTTCAGGGTACCAAGATTCATTGGCTTCCGCCTACTGGTCCCTTTGTTTTCTGGTGCTAGCCTTGGTAAACTTATTCTGTCCCCCTCGCTCTTGTTCACCCCACCCGTGTCCACTCTTGTTATACTTGCCTCTGGCCTCCCACCCCGCTCCTATCCAAAAAAGGCTCCGCTACCCGTAGAATTTTATCCCCCAATACCCGTTTCCGCCTTCTGCTAAGATGCGGCCCGTCACATGCTTGTGTTGCCCCAAAACGTGTCCCAATGGTCAATAAAGGGTATTCCCAGGCCAACACAATAGTCTCCAACTCCTCATGCAGCACCAAAATCCTTGAGTTCTGTTCATCCCCACCTCCAAGGACAGTAAGGACCCTGGATACAACTACTCTTGCATTGCTACTTAGCAGTTTGCTGACTAAACCTATATACGACTCCACTAAACCTACTGACCTTCTCTCCATGATATTGTTGGTCCCACATGGACCACCACTACCAGTTCTGATCCTGACCCTGCCACAATACCATCTACCCGGTCCCTCAGATCCTCCACCTTCACCCCCCGGAAAGCATAAGACTGTTCAATTAGAACTATCAGGACCACAAACCACATTGTCAATCCCACGTACAATGCTACTCCCTACAACTGATTTTCTTCTTCTTCCCCCAGTTCCTATATCATCTGCAACTCACCTCATTTTGCATGCCTCTGGCCCCCCTCTTTCTCTTCACCGTCCTCCTTACCCCATCTGGCCACCTATCAACATTAGAAGCCACCGCTCCTCCCTCAATCTCCCCCTCACTCTCATCCCCAGGGGTATCGGAATCTAAAACACTGAACCTGTTCTCTAAACACCGCCTAGCAACCTTGGCAGCCTCTGGCCTGACTCTATGCAGCCTTGTCCTGACGCCACCTTCCGAATTTTCCTACTTGATCCCTCATCCTTGCTTACACCACCTACATCAAGCATTCTTCCCCCACGTTTCCTGAAGTTAGACTCAAGTGGAACCATTTTGATACGACTGGCCCCTGTGTGACAAATCATATAGAGGGATGGCATCGGAAGTTAAGCCTACTCATAGGAGGCCCACACCCAAATCTGTTCAAACTAATTGACTTATTAGAAAACTAGAAGGCTTATCAAAAAATATCTCTTATTAAGTTGGGTGCTGATGGTACATTAGCCCCCAGAAAGGAAAAGTACAGAAAAGTTGACAATTCTATTGGATATTTCAAACGTGCATTTCAAAAAGGAGAAATTGGACAAATGGAATATTCAGATGCTGTGTCATATGCTACTTCATATTAATCTAATTTTATGTATTTTATCGTTTCAATGTAAGTAGTTTTATTATATATTTATACAATAACATGATTTTCTAAGGCATTTTGCTCTTTTATCGGATTGCCATCACTGATGGAGGTCCGTCCGATAATGCAGCGAAATGCCTAAGAAAATTTTGTTATTATTATTATCAAGTTATTTGGTTATTGAAGGGTTAGTCTCCATTAGCCAGGGAATCAGGTAGGTAATCAGATGACAAGTTTAATCCTCCAACTTTTGTGAAATTAACTATAGATGTCATTCCTTTTATGTACATCCTGTTAGCACATTTGGAGAAAACAATAGCAACCGGCTAAGTGGGAAGACCCCCAACGTGATGTATTCACCTCTTTGCTGGATAGATTAAGTGACAAGAGTCTAAAGGGGTTACTCATCCAGTTCCCTCACCATAAGATAGTTTGATCAGTTTATGTACAAACACAGTAAAACCATTCTGCCGGCTTTTGCCAAGTCTTGCAGTTTGGTTTATCGGTTTGATGCAAAAAAATGGAACCAAACCAGAAAACAAAACAAAAAATGCAGTTCTATACCAACTTATACCCTTGTGAGAGCAAGCTGTACATATTCTGTTATAAAAAACAAAACTTAGGCCTAAAAAAATAAAAAATCTGTTTCTCAGGCCCTTCCGCATGGTCCTTTTGGCTGCCGCATGCTCTCTTTTTATAACCAATTTAAACTTTAAAAAAATTAAAATTAAATGGTTTATGTCTGATATTTTACCCAAGTTAAAACAATTGATGAATTTGTCCCTTGAGTGCAAGAAGGCTTTGCAATGCTTTAGCATTGCAAAGCCTTCTTGCACTCAAGGGATGAAATACACCACCACCCATGCTATTCTGTAGATTATGAGGCCTAAAACTTGAACCAAGAACATGAACTTTTGATGGCAAAGAAGTAATTACTGAAATAAAAAATAAAATAAAAAAACGCTCGCCCGCATGCAATTTCACAAATAATGGCCTGAGAAACAGAAGATCTACTTTGTGTGGCCTTATATTTACTATTATAATATTTAGCAGACTTAACCCATAAGGGCTTAGTTCCAGTTTTGATGAGTTTCTAGTCTTACATCTATTTGTAGAACATACAGGCTTTTGGTGGTCTTGCTGAAGGAAGTTCCATTACCTTGACAGTGGTTTCTTGTGATGTCTTCTCTGTTTAGGTGACCAAGACTTCATTAGACACCACTGCTAAGTCAAAGTATTACCTTATTATGATGGAGCAAACAATGAGTTAGTGCAAGGATGTTTTTTTTTCCAAGTTCGGTTTCGGTTTTATTTTTTTTAAAACCTCGGTTTCAGTTGGGTTTTTCGCTAATATTTCCAGGCCCTTCAATTAATCTAAATCACTATCGTCTTACTGAGAAAAGACCCTAGAAATGTCACCTGAGGGCTATTTAAAGTGTGCTATGTCCTACTGGCAGTACTGTGACAAAGCACACTTCACTAGCACTCAGTTGACGAAGTGTTAATATAAATTTGGGGTGGATTATATGTCTTTTGTTTATGTTCTCATTGTATATGTTCTATTAAATGCTATACATCAGCAGCAGTGCCATAGGGGGGAGGCTAGCCCCCACCCCTACTTTTCCCTCCCCCCCCAAAAAAAACAAACTTCAAATTGCTATCTGACACAATCTGGGCGTCTTTGAAGACCAGGTCAGGCATTGTAGAAACACTCAGATATTGCTCCCATGGAGTCCAAATTATCCAAAGATGATTTTTTTTTTCCCCATATCCCAAACCAATGGATGGGGGACACACCCTTCCATACCTATCGCTAGCTCAGACCTCAGGAGATGCCAAAGGCATTTTGACCTTGGACCCCCACATCTTACTTAGCCCCCCCACCCCCAATCAAAATCCTGGAACCGCCACTTCTATACATTATATACCCGTATTGTTATTTTGTGTTCAGTTTTAATTTCGATAAAATAAATAATTTGGACTTGTAACTTTTCTGTTATGTTTAACATTGAGACAATACAGCGACTCCATTCACTGTCCTGTTCCTCGAGCCCTCACTGGACCTCTCGCCTCCTTTCGAAGTACTCTCCCTCATGTTGTTATGTGCAAAATATAAAGGATTTACAGCATCAACAAGTATCACATGGGGAATAAATGATCAAAGTAAATAACACTATATAATTTATATGAGATAAATATGACTGAAATAATAAAAAAAAAACCTTCACGTGTTCCGAAATTCATCTAATTTCGTGCAGTATAACGCCCCACCCACTGGGCATAGTCATTCTTGTGTAGGCACCACTGGCTATTCTCACAGTCGAGGTGTGACTGATACAAAGTTAATAGTCACAGGGGAGGTATTTTGGCTGAAAATATTGGGTGTGACGTATACGTAGGAGCAACTTATACACAGACATATTCGGAAATAATCGCTTTTGGATTTGCCCATTCTGCTGATGTTCGCTGCCATTTTCAAAATTAGATTACGAGGGGGTTGTAAATTTTGAAGTTTAATGGCAGATTATTCAAAAAACGTGTGGCCGGTGCCTGTCAGTTTGGTTTTTGCGGCAAAAACCGAAACCAAACAGAAAAAACGAAAAACCTCCATGCTCTACAATGAACAGAATTTTCAATGCATTTATGGACACATTCAGAATCTTTGACAAGAATCAAGTGAACATTTTATGATAATCAAAGTTAATTCCCATTGCTTCTCTTGTAAGAATTATTTGTGAGAACTGATACATAAAGAAAACCTCAATTCCATGCCAATTTGTCATAACATAGTTTTCCCAAAACTGCATGAAAGAAATGGTGGAAGACAATTGAGCCAAATCCTCAGGGCACATTTAAATAAAAAACAAGAAAAATGTTACTAAGGTAACACAACCCACCCCCCCCCCCCCCCCCCCTTTTGATCTTCACCTTGCAGATGCGGCGGAAACTATTATATGCGACACACCTTCTGACTGTCCTTAACATTTGTAAAAAGTTTAACAATTGTACTATGATTCGTTTCTGAGTTATGGCTGAGACACAAATATTGACTAATTTTTAGTGTGACCTTGAAATGTGACCTTGTCCTTGAAGGTACAAACCCGGCTATGGCGTGTGACACATCCTCCCATGGTCCTTTAAAATTGTGAGAAGTTTGATGACTGTAGCCCTAACCGTTTCCGATTTCTTGGCTCGGACACTCACACACGGACGGACACACACACACTTCAATCACTATATGCCACCCGACTTAAGTTGGGGGCATAAAAATCCTATTTAGGAAATTTATATGTTAATAGTTTCTTCTCTAATGTCATACGTTCATACTGCATATGTCCATACTGAAGATCGGCCATTTGAAAATAGACTGTTATATAAAAAGGGTGGCTAATCCCCTCCAAAAATATACTCTGATACAGCAATAAATGCAAACCAGAAAACTTCAAAAGTTAAATGTCACTGTGCCCTTGACCTTTAGCACAATGACCCCAAAATAAATAGGGTTCTTCCTCTCATCATACCCAAGCCACATGTGAAGTTTTTCAAATGGCCTAGCAGAACTGTAATTAGAGGTGGAAGCCAGGAAAATTTTTAAGTCAAAGGTGACTGTGATCATGAGCTTGGGCAAAATAATCCCACAATAAATAGGTTTCTTCGTCCCTTCATACCCAACCCACATGTCAAGTTTCATTTCAATCAGACCAGCGGAACCTTAATTAAAGGGCGGAAACTTGGAAAATATATAAGTTAAAGGTCACTGTGTCCTTGAACTTCAGTTCAATGTCCCCAAAATGAATGAGGTTCTCCTCTCATCATTCCAACCCACATGACAAGTTTGGTTTCGATCGACACAGCAGAATTTTAATTATAGAGTGGAAACCAACTAAGGTCACTGTGACCCTGACCTTTGGCACAATGACCCCAAAGTACATGGGATTCTGCCTCTCATCATACCAAACCCACAGTTGAAGTTTGGTTTTGATTGGCCATGCAGAACTTCAATTGGAGAGCATAAACTAACTCTATCTTCAGACGGACCGATTGCTTAAACCAAGTTTGTTAACACTTTCTCATGAGGAGACGCCAATATGCTGAAAAAAACCCACATACAAATTTTTAGTTTATTTGGAAACAGGCTGTTCACTTACCTCTTTTTTGAAGATCAGGCAGAAACAATTTATGGATACTACAAAAGCAGTAAAGTATATAACAAAGTATACTATGAGGCATCATTATCTAATTATCCCATTAATAACTCCAGATTATTGTCTCATTACAGCCAAACACCATAAGTAATCTAGCAATAATGTAATAATTTAGTGTTCAGAGAAAATATTTATGAACTGTTGCATTGTCACCACAAAATGCCATTACAGCAATGTGTGCTAATAAATTACTTTCACATAATTAAACGTGTTGGAACCTTCATGCTTAAAAGCCTGATCAACCCTTTCTTCCATCCTGTTCTACAACTGTTTAGCCAAATTTGTGTTACTGAATACTGTCACACTGAGGGTGGTAACATTATATTACAAATATTGTTTTATTGGGGCATTAGTTGCCTCACCAACTTTATACTTTATTATAGACTGTGGTGTAGTATTATTCTATCAGTACAATTTCATTAACAATACAACTATTAAATTATAGTTTTGAATAAGATAGAGTATTGTCATAAGGCAATTAAAAAAACATACCTGTTTCTAAGGCACCTTCATCATCATTGAAAATCTGCCTCATCACTCATCTTTAACCCTTTCAACACTGGTGGTATCTTCCTTGTCAGTTAAATGGCAGAAATTGGAAGAGTCCATATTCATTATTTGGGGGTAGAGCAATTAATATTTTCAACGTGCAGCCTTCAGGCTGCATGTTGAAAATATTAATTGTTCTACCACACACATTCACTTAGTAGCCGTCCTACTTAATGAAATTATGACATATCATGTTCCTGGACCGGAAAAAACGGCCTCTCGTATTGAAAGAGTTAAACTGAAAATTGCTTCATTGAAACTATATTGCACTTGTAGGACGAAACATTTCCAACTTTATCTTGTTTGACAGAACTCATAGAGCTCTATCGAACAAGAGATAGCTGGTTAAAATTGCAACTGAAATCTTGAAAAATTTCCTCGGCTGAAAACACTGTTTTTTGAGATTAGTAAAAGGACTGAAATAAATTCCAATATTTTCAGGACTGTTTTGTGGATTAACAAAAAAAACGAAAAGAAAAGAAAATTCATAAAACCGAGGAAAATTGCCTGTGAGACAAGAAGTTGTTTTTAACTGGTTGAGTGCTAGAAGCCACTATCATGACTCTATTGAAAAGTGCTGAAAGATACTTAAGTGGCTTTACACTCTTTACATATGCTTGTTGTATTCTTAGCCATAGAAAATAAATGTTTATATAAAATTGTTTCGTTACAATTTTAACAAAACAATTGTTCGTGAACAAAATCTTTCTAAACTAAGGCTTCCCTTACTGGCTGCATGGCATCTTTGAAAAAAATACTCACATTTCAAATCGCCTTTAAAAAATAATTTAACACTCAACCAGTTAATAAAGCATAATTATAACAGGATACAGAATATACCTTGTCAGCTTGTCTTATCCAACAAAAGAGTATACCCCTCATACACTTCACAGCTACATGTGCCAGCTCTCTGGTTCGACCTTGATCATCATCAATCTTCCTGTAAAGATAATTAAAAGAAAATGTATTGACAGAGCTCATAGAGCTCTGTCGAACAAGAGATAGATGGTTAAAACTGCAACAAGTTTATTGGCTGCTCTGCATGACTTGATCCACTTTTCATCACTACCATATTTCACCTTGCTTCCTCTAGTCAAATTTATTGGCTTCTCTGCATGACTTGATCCACTTTTCATCACTATCATATTTCACCTTGCTTCCTCTAGTCAGGGTCCACACACACCTCAGAATAATTGTGACAATAATCATAAAAAATCTCCTATAATTATTTTATTGATTTATTTATTGAGGTTTAAAGATACTTTAACAGCCAAGGGCATATCGCATCGGTGACATTTTTGCAGGTGGAGGAAGCGGGAGTACCCAGAGAGAACCACCGAGCAACGACGAGCAGCTGCCAGCTCCCCAACATCGTAACTCTGCACTGTAGCACAGGCAGGGTTAGATTGGTTGAAGACATGCGCACCATCGATGTACAGTATGCCTTAGTACACAGCGTCATCGTCCCCCATCGTCCCCCATGTGGGCAATCGGGGTTAAGTGCCTTGCCCAAGGACACAATGCGGGAGTCCAAGTTGATCGCTCAGACAGTCACCCATCCAAGGACTAACCGGGCTCAAAGTTGCTTAACCCTTTACCTAACATGAAAAGCAGACGACACTTGCAAACAAAATTCTTGAATAACTATTATTTTCATTTTTTGTCTCAAAATCATAGGTTATGACCCCTTATTGGAATGAGCTCGATGAGCTCGTTCCAATGAGGAGGTCATAACCTATCTTTTAGAGACCAAAAATGAAAAAATAATGAAAATTAATTGGCGATTTTTGAGAATAGCGCTGCTGGACGGTTTTGGCCGTTACGTTAGGGAAAGGGTTAACTTCAGTGATCTGATGAGAGCCGCTTACCGCAATACAACCCCCCACCCCCCCACCCCCGAATATATAAAAAACATATTCCTCATGTTGAACTAAGTTGTAATTCAGGCTCCCTGCCCAAATATGAACCCAAGGACTTGGATTTAATAAATTTGAATCTCACCTCCCTAACGATACGGTATACAAATATCAAAAGATTCTGACTGGTGGATGTGTAGAAGAAGATTTTTAAAGAATGTTCCTCACATTGAACTAAGTTACAATTCGGTCTCCCACAGGGAGCCTAAATATGGACCCAGAGACTTGGCTTGAACAAACTTGAATCACACCTCCCTAAGGATACTGTATACCAAATATCAAAACATTCTGATTAATGAAAATTCCTCATATTGAAGGACACAATGCAGGTACCGCTCAGACGGTCAGCCATCCAAGGATTGACCAGGCTCGACATTGCTTAAATTTTGTGATCTGATGAGAACAGGTTATTGCAATGCCACCGCACCCCCACCCCCCCACAAAAAAAAAAATATTTCTTGTTTTTATTTATTGGGGTTTAATGACACTTTCGATGACCAGGGTAACCCCATGTTGGAGTAAAAAGTCTCTGAATGAAATTAGACTTAACAAGTACAATGTACCAGTATCCCCCACCAAGATAGCTGTCTGAGTTGGGTGTGATTAAAGCAAGAGTTTAAGATTTTTATCAGCGGGGATTACTGATAACAATTTGGGGTAACTTCAGTAAAAATAGTCAGACGAGACTGGAATGCAAACTCTTTTCACTTCATATGAGGTAAGAAACCCAAAATAATTGGAATCGGTTGGTAATCAGTTGGAAAATATTAAAAAAAACAAAAAAAAACTGGGCAACTTTTGGTCGAATGCCAATTCACTATAAAAAAATGTATGTAAATTTGGACAGGGTTAATTTCAGGAAAACAGGCAGGGCAAGGCACGTAAGCAAACTCATTTTGATTTATTGTCCCAGTGTGCAAAATTTCAAAAATGACTCTGACTGACCGTTGAAGTGGGTAGGATATGACTAATGAGCGCTCGGGTATGTAAAAATTCTTAGAAAACTGCTTTTTTTTATCATTAACAAGTATTCATATATTACATGGAATTGAAATATATATAGCCTCTCACAGAAAAAGTCTAAAAATCTATCAAGACACAAGAAAGGCTGCTTAACTGGTAGAGTGCTAGAAGCCCATATTCAAGCTTTATTCTGAACTACAGGTACCTAAAGTTAAAGGCTTTATATTCGGTGGATGTCCTTCATATTATCTTGTAAGTAAAATTACTTCATCACCATTGATTTGCATTGTTACAATTTATGGGGGAGTGCCTATAGAACCTCTCCCATGAATTGTAACAAGACAAAATGTGTGAACAAATCCTGAAGCAGAGAAAAAAATTTGCACTCTACCAGTTTAGTGACTCGGACTTTAACACTAAGATGCAACTTTTGGCTAGCCGGGCATCCGTTCACGTAGATTTAAATTTGCGTAACCAACAAAAGAACGAAATTAGCATTCTTATCAAATTTTGTACATTGTTGTCCTGTGAGGTCCCACACCAAAAATAACTTGATTTTGTTGGTCACCACTGGAAACAAACCTGGACAACCTTTCAAAAATATGTCAATCTGAATAATAAAAGTGTCAATGACATTGCAGCTCAACTTGTCCAAGAAGGGACTGAACTAAATAGAAAGCTCCGGTAATTCCAAGCCATTGAATCAAGTTTCTACAGAAAAGACATCACACCAAAGCTACATATGAAATCTGAAAAAGATCGGGTGTGGGATGCGACCTTAGGGTGTACTAATGGAGTTGTTGACAATTAAGGAATTTATATGCAAAATCTAAGATGGCCGATTGTGGCCATGTTTTTCAAAGAAATTCAGAAAAATTTGATAGCTCCCATGTAGACATCACATCAAAGCTGCACAGGAAATTGGAAAAAAAAACAGGTGAGAGATGTGTTCTGTTGGGTATGCTAATGGAATTGCTGACAATTTATATGCCAAATCTAAGATGACTGCTGGTGGCCATGTTTTTCAATGAAATTCAGAAAAATTTATTAGCTCCATCTAGGCATCACACTAAAGCTACATATTAAATTTGAAATAGATCAGGTGAGAGATGCAGCCTGTGGGTGTGCCAATCGAATTGTTGACAATTTATATGCTAAATATAAGAAGGCTGCTGGCGGCCATGTTTTTCAATGAAATTAAGAGAAATTCAATATCTCCCATCTAGACATTGCCCCCAAGTCATGTATGAAATTTGGAAGTGATCGGGCGAGATATGTGGCCTGTAGGGTGTGCTAATGGAATAGTTGACAATTTATGTGCCAAATCCAAGATGGCTGCTGGCGGCCATTTTTTCAACAAAATTCAGAAAAATTTGACAGCTCCCATCTACACATCACACCAAATCCACATATGAAATTTGAAAAAAATCGGATGAGAGATGCGGCCTGAAGGTTGTGCCAATGGAATTATTGACAATTTATATGCCAAATTTAAGATGGCCACAGGTGGCCATATTTTTCAAGGAAATTCAGAAAAATTCAATAGCCCCATCTCGACATTGCTCAAAAGTCACGTATGAAATCTGAAACTAATTGGGTGAGAGCTGCGGCCTGTACTAGTAGGGTATGCTAAATGAATTGTGGATGGACCGAGGAACATATGGACAGACTTACGGATGGATGACAGATCACTATCCACCCCAATAGCTCATACTTGACGTCATGTTGAGCTAAAAATATATGTCAAAGGGGTATAATTCCTGAAAAACTGGGTAGGCATAGCTGATATGCAAACATGTTTCACTTAAACATCTTGTGAGCCCACATACCAGAAATATTTTAAATCTGTTCTTGAAATTAACCCCAGGACAACTTTTTGGTCACATGCTGACTTAGTTGAAAAAATCAAAGTCAAAGGGGCACAACTCCTAAAAAACTGGATTTATTTATTTATTGGTGTTGGGTGAGAGCTGCGGCCTGTAGGGCATGCTAAATGAATTGTGGATGGACCGAGGAACATATGGACAGACTTACGGATGGATGACAGATCACTATCCACCCCAATAGCTCATACTTGACATCATGTTGAGCTAAAAATATATGTCAAAGGGGTATAATTCCTGAAAAACTGGGTAGGCATAGCTGATATGCGAACATGTTTCACTTGAACATCTTGTGAGCCCACATACCAGAAATATTTTAAATCTGCTGTAGAAATATACCCCAGGACAACGTTTTGGTCACATGCTGACTTAGTTTAAAAATCAAAGTCAAAGGGGCACAACTCCTAAAAAACTGGATTTAAAAACTGGATTTATTTATTTATTGGTGTTTAAGGTCACATATTTCTGCACAATGGCTAATCATGACCATGACAGTTTTATGGGTGGAGGAAGCCGGAGTATCCAGAGAGAACAACCGAGCAATGGACAGCAACTGTCAGCTCCCCAACATACAAACTCCGCACAAGCAGGGTTAGCATTGGTTGAAGACAGGTGCACCATCTAGGGGCAGTACGCCTTAGTTCACAATGCCATGTGGGCAATGGGGGGGGTGAAGTGTCTTGTAAAAAATCTGGATAGGTGAAGATGATATGCAAACTTTTGTTCTACTAAACATCTTCTGCGCCCACATAGCAAAAATATTTGAAATCTGTTGGTAAGGCTAAAGAAAATTAATCTTCTGATTCTCAGGCACCGGCGCATTCGTTTTCTCGGCCCGCGTTTGTCATATCAAAATGTATAAAACTATCATAGGGTGTGATTTGAGTGATAACACATCACAATTTGCAATGCAATATGTCGTATACATTGATACAGTACTGTTATTCTCTTCGCAAAATGCGACACAATTCTCATATCTATGTACAAAATAAATATTTATTTAATGGGTTGAGAGCTAGATTAGTTTTAGTGGTCTAAATTTGTTCATCAAAAATTGTTTTATTACAAATTATTGGAGAGTGCCAACAGGCACTCTCCAATAATTTGTAATAGAACAAATTTGGATAAACAAACCATTATTTACGTTTGAATGAATATGAAACATGGGTAAGGAAAATGTTGGCTTTTGCACACACTGGTTCCTTCATTTTTTTTAAAGGTCTGATTCTGGCTTCTTGCACTCAACCAGTTAAAAAACTCATTATTCTTTTTTATCTCCGTTTTAGTTGTTCTATATTGATTTTGTGTTGTATGATCACTGTTACAAAAAAACTATCAGTGAAATCAACATGGAAGCTCTAGTATTTAATTTTAGGCTCTCACAACTGGATTTTAGGCATCGGCGTCCTTTCCATCAGGAATAAAAAATAAAAATAAAAACTGCCCTCCCTCATTTGTTTTAAAAAAAGAATTGCCTGAGAATCAATTATTACATTTTGTTAAATCAAAGGGCATAACTCTTGGAAGAATGTGTGGACAAGGTCAATTTTCACTGGGCGCCGATTGCCTATCATAGATTGTATGCAGATGAAATTTCATGGATATCCATCCATTGGTTGCAAAGATATGAGCCTGGACAGGCAGATGGAAGGATGGAGCTTATCGCTGTATCTCCAGTAAACTTCGTCGGGGGATAAAAATGACATAAACTTTTGTCATTTTAACATAAACTTGTTAAGACATGTACATGTATAGTATGTGACACAGCAATGACAAACATCTAGGTAATGACCTGATAACAAAGGTACATATAAAGTATTGTAACGGTCTGTACAAAAATACTGACCATAGCCTGTAACAAATGTATAGGTAAAGTATTGTAAAGGTGGGTGACAGTCAGATGCTAAACTAGAAAAGAAATTTTTGAGTCCCAGAGTGGGTCTGACTGAACCCCAAAATATTTGTTCTCATACCACAGTGATAACAAAGGCACCCAAAAACACTTGTTCCTGTCCCAAGGTGATAACAAAGGTACCAAAGAAGTTTCGTGAAGATCGGTACATAAATACGGCCTACTGAGCCATATGGAAGTTGTGTACAAAAAACAGATTGGACCTAATTTCGGTACAAAAAGGCCACTGTCAGCCATCTTGAATTTTGGACCGCACCCAGAAACACTCGTTCTCGTCCCAAGGTGATAACAAAGGTACCAGTGTACGTAATCTTAGTACCTTCTTCGACTCTGCCATGTCTATGGACAGAAATGTTACAAATATGTGCAATAAGGCTTTCAGAGGTCTATACAAAGTTAAACAGATAAGACAGTTCCTCACCAAAGACTCAACAAAAACCCTAGTTCATGCCTTTGTAACTTCACATTTGGATTATTGTAATGCCTTACTGTTCAACCTTCCACAATATCAGTACTCTCGCCTGCAGATGGTTCTAAATGCATCAGCCCGAGTGGTATGTAGGGTATCACGATCTCAACACATCACTCCTGTTCTGAGGGATATGCACTGGCTGCCAGTCAAGTACAGAATAATTTTCAAAACTTTATTATTAGTTTTTAAGACACAAAACAACATGTCACCAGCCTACTTAGAACTCCTTGAAACCAAGAATGTGTGTCAATACAACCTGAGATTCAATGGTAAAATGCTGCTACATGTTCCAAAACATAGGTGTAAGACATTTGGAGATAGGTCATTCTCATTTGCTGGCCCTCACTTGTGGAATAATTTACCAGAACACCTAAAAAGACTGTAAAATGTCAACCTTTTCAAGAAAGATCTCAAAACATACCTGTTTCAAAATGCCTATAAGTGATGTTGTGGACTGTAAGATACTGTATATATTCCATTTGTATATTTGCACAAGCTCAGTAACATGTACAGCGCCGTAGAATATGGTTCTATATCTTCTGAACTATAATTTTGGAGCTATATAAATGTGTATATTATTATTATTATTACCCAAGAAGTTTCATGAAGATCGGTTCATAAATACAGCCTTTAGCCTGAGCCATATTGACATGTGCACTTACTGTGTGTAAGTAGCACTGAATAAATCAACGTTCATCTAATTTGCATAATTTCTGCACAAGAAAAAACCCTGTATTATATGTGATGTATTCCATGCTACTAAACATTCATTCAAAAATTTATTCAAATCAGAACCTTCATATAGAGGTTCTGCACTAAAAACTGATTGTACCTAATTTTGGTACAAAATGGCCGCTGGCAGCCATCTTGAATTTTGGACCGCACCCCAAAACACTCGTTCTCGTCCTAAGGTGATAACAAAGGTACCCAAGAAGTTTCATGAAGATCGGTTCATAACTACAGCCTCCAGCCCTAGCCATATTGACATGTGCACTTACAGTGTAAAAGCAGCACTGAATAAATCAAAGTTCATCTAATTTGCATAATTTCTGCACGAGAAAAAAACCTGTATTATATGTGATGTATTCCATGTTACTAAACATTCCTACAAAAATTTATTCAAATCAGAACTTTCAAACAGAAGTTCTGTACAAAAAACTGATTGCACTAATTTTGGTACAAAATGGCTGCTGGTGGCCATCTTGAATTTCGGACTGCACCCAAAACCACTCATTCTCGTCCCACGGTGATAACAAAGGTACCTAAGAAATTTCGTAAAGATCAGTTCATAAATACGGCTTCTAGCCTGAGCCGTATAGAAGTTGTGTACAAAAAACTGATTGGACCTAATTTCTGTACAAAATGGCCACTGGCAGCCATCTTGAATTTTGGATTGCACCCAGAAACACTCGTTCTTGTCCCAAGGTGACAACAAAGGTACCCAAGAAGTTTTGTGAAGATCGGTTCATAAATACAGCCCCTAGCCCGAGCCGTATTGACATGTGCACTTACTGTGTGTAAGTAGCACTGAATAGATCAAAGTTCATCTAATTTGCATAATTTCTGCACAAGAAAATGAAAGTGTCAATGACACTGTAGCTCAACTTGTCAAGACAAAGACATGCACATGTATAGTATGTAACACAGCAATGACAAACATCTAGGTAATGACCTGATAACAAAGGTACATATAAAGTATTGTAATGGTCTGTACATAAATACTGACCGTTGCCTGTAACAAATGTATAGGTAAAGTATTGTAAAGGTGGGTGACAGTCAGATGCTAAACTAGAAAATAAAACTTTGAGTCCCAGAGTGGGTCTGACTGAACACCAAAATATTTGTTCTCATAGCACAGTGATAACAAAGGCACCCCAAAACACACTCGTTCCTGTCCCAAGGTGAAAACAAAGGTACCCAAGAAGTTTTGTGAAGATCAATTCATAAATACGAGCTGTATAGAACTTGTGACAAAAAACTGATTGGACCTACAGTTAAAAGTAAAAGTCCTGTCCACGAATTCGCGCAAAACGCAGATTAACTTGCGCGAATGCATGCGCGTGTATGTCAAGAACGGCACGTGTAACACCCGCAATATTGCGCGAAAATTTCCCCGAAAATTTTCCCGAACATGCGTGCACGCGTTTTTGTGGGGAACCCAATATCACACGTTGGAGGACGGCGATTGATACAGCATGAAGTGTCATTTCAAACAGGACAAGTCAACAACAAATCCTTATTTTGTTTCAAACGAAAGACGAAAACATTTAATGGGAAAAATGATCTGGCATGTTACATGTACATGCTTCAATAAAAAGAACGTAGGCATCCGTCGCAAGCGACTGAAAAACAATATCAAGTTTAGTGTGTGTGTGCGTGGGGGGGGGGGGGGGGGGGCACGTGCCTTCGGCGCTCGCATCTGATGGCTATGCCCCCAGATATCGCCGCCCCCCCTCCCACCGGAAATTTTTTCCTGGCTACGCGCCCGGTCGTTTGATGTGTTCAATATTGTAATAAAAAAATTTAAAATCTTGTGTGTGTTGTAAATTTCCAAAATTCAGTCACATGGCGATGTTGGCGTCAACTATTTAAATGCCCCCTCTTCCACGAACACGACATTTGAGCACCTGGCGATTGTCGTTAAAAATGGTGATTGTAATATTTTTCCATTAATTGCACTTCAAAGTTAATTTTCAAATAATAGATAATGGGTTGGCTAATCATTTGCATCTCAATTTGAATGCACTGAAAATGGGATTAAAACTGATATATACAGCTCCTTCAGTAAGCGATGTTGGTTCGGTAAAGGTGTGATAGAGTTACGTGTGTTCTTTACCGATTTCTACAGACGGTAGGAGTTATTGGAGGTGCTACTTAAATGTATTGGGATACCCGACTTGCCAAAAAGTAATTGGCCTAATAAAAAAAACAAAAAAAAACAAAGGCTGTACAGATGAATACAGGAACAATTGTCAACCAAGTTTTTCGGGTTGTCATTGTCAAATAAATTTACAACATGTGTACGTAGTTGGGGGGGGGGGCTGTAATATTCCACCCGTGGACTACCCAATTTGTGCTGAAATGTAGGCCCACATTCTCGTGTATATTTGCAGAAAATAAAATTTTGGTCACCATTCAGCTAGCCTTTCACATGCCTTGTGGACTTTGAGAAAAGGAAAGCTTGTACGAATGACAGTAACGTCAATGACAGCAGTTTGGGGTAAATCGATATTCCCTGACTGCGCCTGCCACTCAACGTGAACACATGCAGTGGGGAAATATGTATTAAAAACAACAAACTCGACTTTTAACTGTTTATTTTACATATACGTGTTCTGAAAATAAGTGAAAAATATACGAAAAATCAATAATGGACTTAAATCAACGTATGGCTGACGAATGCGCGGTTATTATGGATTATCAGACAAAGCTACCCAACTCGAATTGGTCCATCACTTATCCGACCCGATTCTAGCATGAATAATTTGTTACAATTGTTGAGCTTGTGAATTGCTATTTATGCATTTATTGGTGGCTATTGCTAATTGTGACCACAACACAGGTGTAAAGTCAAGTTGAGCCACTCGTTTATACCCGCGTTGCCCATTTCCACTCCAGACATTGATGACTGGGGTCTATTTCACCAGGAAAGCTGAACTTGTTTACCACAGTACACAAGCACTGCTACAAGTCCCATGGCTTCCAAGGGGGTTGTGAACTGCTACTGTTCAAACGGACAGAAGTTTAGTTAACCCCATCCATCCTGATTTATCTGAGGCGTGTACATCTTCCCCAGGGACATTTTTCCCAGAGTTGTTTTTTTTTTAAATAATTTATTAAAATATACTTTTACTCATTTTTATATTGTTTTCTGTTTCTAGCACCAATATTGGGAATTCGAAGTTTCAGATGTATGAACATGTGTTTGTATACATTGATAAAATCGGGTCCTCGTCTTATTTCTTGGAACGCTCTCCGAGTCAGAGACCGTTCTGAGAAATGAACACTAAGGGGTTGGTTTTCTCAGTGCAAAATAAATTGTGGACGATTTCTGTATACATTTGTAAAATTTGAAAATCGCAACATCATTTACACAATCACGACGGCCGAGAAACCGAACCAATATTTGATAGACAGTCGTTGCCAGACAGTTAACACCTCCGGCGGTTTTGATGTGTCAACGGAGCCATAAAATGAGGCGGGCAACAGCTGTCCTGACGCTGTGGGTGGGTTTTTGAACACATGTTTTAAAAAAAAAACATTGGTCAGGGCAAATAACCAATCAGGCTTTTTGGTTTATTGACAGTCATATATACACTGGAGAAAGAAAGAACGAATTAAAAAAAATGTCTTCCGTCGTGCGTAAAAGAAAAACTACTCTGTCCACCAGACAAGAGATAATTTGTTTATACCGAGAAAAATATAGTTCACCTGAAATCGTTGCAAAATTGAAGGAAATGAATGTTAGCGTTTGCAAAAAGACTGTGGAACGACAGATCAAAAAATTTAACAGTCATGGCTCCATTGCTGACAGACCCCGGAGTGGCAGAAAGAAAAAATTAACTGATCAACACACACAACTGATAGATGAAAGTATGTATAATGATGATGAAATGACAGCAGAGTCACTCCGAAGCAGTTTAGGCCTTGATATGGTGTCAACGGCTACTGTGGGCAGAGAGAGGCGCCTTCTTGGCTGGATCAGAAAAACCGTCCAGCATTGCCAATTGGTTCGGGAGGCGAATCGCCCTAAAAGAATGGACTACGCAGTTCAATGCATTGAATCAGGAGAAAATTTCCACAATGTAGTGTTTACGGATGAATCTACAATTAAACTTGAGTGCGGCTCCGGGAAACATTACAGAAAAGAAAATGAGCCTTTTCAGCACAAAGCGAAACCCAAACACCCATACTCAATTCATGTGTGGGGGGGGAATTTCCAGACAGGGTAAAACTGAGCTTCATTTGTTTACTGGAATAATGGACAGTGATTATTACCAGCAAATATTGAACAATTTATTAGTGCCATTTGTACATCATAAATTCCCAGCTGGCCATAGACTGTATCAGGACAATGATCCAAAGCATACCAGTAAATCAACGAAGAAGTTTTTCAGTGACTCTGGTATTAATTGGTGGCCAACACCGGCAGAATCTCCAGACTTGAATCCCATAGAACTAGTGTGGGGTTCTATGAAAGTATACTTGAGGAATCATGTGCGTCCGCGAAACAAGGATGAACTTCTGAAGGGCATATGTGATTATTGGGAAAATTTTGTCACAATAGAGAGGTGCAACAACCTCATTGATCATATTCAAAATGTGCTCTTGAATGTGATTGAATGTGAAGGCAGAGCAACAGGGAAGTAAATCAATGCATTATATAATCCACTGCATGTACTGACATTTTTTCTACTTGAGTTGCTTTTTAGAGGATCTCCGGGTACAAATACACTTTTGTATGTAATTCGTATTCCCAATTATGGGGCTGAGACAGTCTCTTACCGATTCGTCAGTTCCCTTTTCGTCAATTCCCCTTTCGTCAACAGAAAATTAACCGTGTATTATTAATAGCATAAACAGAGTGAAAAACACGTTACACGTTTAATATTTATTATTTTTTTGTTTAGCCTCAGATTAAAAACAAGAACTCAGTCTGGAGGCTACATTTATCTGGATAATTTTGCAGGCAACCACCAATCTAAATAAGTGTAACCACCTAGCATTTATCTTGATAATGTTTTTACATCACTGTTGGCTGTCTGTACAGTGATGTAAAAACATTATCAAGATAAATGCAGCCTCGCGATTGGGTTAAAAAGGAAGTTATCCTGCTGACAAACAAACTAAAGACTGCGTTTTCGAAAGAGTATATTGATCAATATAATTTAGTATTGATAAAGTGATTGACAAAAAGGGAACTGAGGAAAGGGGAATTTCCACAGCATAATTTGCAATTAACAGTGGGTGGGGACTCCACTCTACGAGAAATTGAGTGACAATACAGTCAGCATGTCCTGAACAATCCGCAGTGACATTTCTGGCGTTTCGCCACTTGTTAAATTTTCCTAGCCGTCGCCCGTGAGAGATTGCGATACCTGTTTCAAAATGTGTCGGTATTCACCAATTCTCTCACCACTGACGGCCGGGAAATTTTAACAAGTGACTGAATTATGTTTTGTTCACAGCATAATTAGCATTGAACACTAGGTGGAAACTCTACTCTATCGACATACCCCTTATAAAAAAAGGACAATGCTAATACCAGGGTATTTATGTGGGTTTAGGCCTACATGTATTTTGGGACATACCTAACGTGTACTGTACACATCATAATTAGCAATTAACACTGGGTGGAAACTCCACTCAACGACCGATCGAGTGATAATACACTCAGCGTGCACATTAAGCTGCACTCCCCGAGAAAGTTAGGTAAACCAACTATCGATATATCCTTTATAAAAAAATCCCATGGCAAACTATGGTAAGTCCCAAAATACCATAGTAATACCAGGGTATTTTTGGACTTACCATGATTTACATGTACCACGGTACTTTTTTTATAAGGGCATACATATATTGACTATTCAGTATGGATATTGACAATCGGAAACACATGAACATGTGACTGCTGAATTAACCAAAAAAGAATGCTATTGATACATGTATATAAATTTAACATGTAAAACTGGTGCCTCAGTGCATTGTGTCGGCTGGAACAATGGCTGAAATGTCAAATGACGATGCAATTTTGGAAAAAATGTACCTGGAGTACGTATCTATCACTTTTATTAGGTCTTTCCAAACACACAGTTCCTTCTGTCCCTGATCACATGGGATGGCACTGAAAACACACGCCCGGATGGCCGAAATTTTATATTTATTTAATTGTCCCTTAGGAGCATACATGGTGCCATAAACCTTTCCACTAACGTTCCTATTATACAGTTCCCCCAAAGTAAATATCTTTCCGAGTAGGACTTTAGACAGTTCATTTCTTGAAAGTTTGCACTCCTTTACAGCTGCGGTTGTGGTATCTGTGTTTATTGTGTAGCCTTCCACTGCCAGGATTTGAGGCTTTCCAACAGCGCCAGCCATAGCTATCAAAATGTTCTCCTCGTTTAACGTTTGCGGTAAATCGCTCAAATAAATTCTCCAGAAATTTGTATTATGTATTTTAAATTTGGCACCCTCGGTTGCAGGAAGTTTCCTCGTCGTCGGTTGTCTTTTATGAGAATCCAGCTCTTTCTGTTGCAGTTCTATTTTATTGTTTTGATTGTCAATTTTTAGGGACTGTTCCTGTACAACAGAAATTAGCGTATCTAACTCGTGCCGCATTGATAGTAAATTGTCAAACTTTGTTTCCAGTGTTCTGACTCTTTCAACCAGGGAACAATCAGACTCATTCGTCAAACCCATTGGGAAAACCGATTTTTCGAGCACCACAATCCTTTCTTGTAAATTGGCCGAAACCATCTGCTTCTCCGTAAATAAAGGCACTGCCTCCAAAAAACCTTCATTTTCACGATTTACCATGAAGGGCGTTTCTTGAAACGAATACTCTTCTGTACAAATATTATCGCCATCCATAACACAGTCTAAAGCCTGTTGGAGAGGGGGGTACCGATGTTGCAGTGTTTTTGAGGTCGGTGATTTTTTCCATTATAGTGTCACTCGGGCTGTAATCATGTTGTGTTGGAATATCTGTGTAAACGTCCGTTGTCCCCTTCGCATTAATCAGTGGCATTGCCTATAAATGATAGAGATAAAGAGATGAGATACCAGGAAAAAAGTGTTTTTCTGTATGTGTGGGGATGTGGGGGGGGGGGGGGCAGTGGCGGATCTATGATTGTCTGAAATAAGGGGCTCTTCCCACAGTTAGTCCAGACATGGATCCAAAGTCCGCAGAATAATTTTTTGATTTGGTTGTCCACAGAGCGTACCAAACCAAAGAATTATATTGCTGACTTGGGGTCCAAGTTTGGACCACCATAGTATGATACGCAGCATGATCCGAGGTTCGCATCCACAGGTCGGCCTACATTATATTGTACAACCAGAAAAAGGCCGTTTTCTGTATATTGGGGTAGGGTGGGGGTGGTGCCGGATCCTCGATTGTCTAAAAGAGGGGGCGCTCCCCAAGGTTAGTCCAAACTTGGACCCAAGTCTGCAATATACATGTATGTATATAAATGTTAAAAAAATTAATGTTGGAGTTTACATTACATTCAGGGTACAATTTCTCGCACCGACTGAAAGCTTCAATTTGATATAATAGATTAATTGCCAATATCAGGTTAAAAAATGCCTGTCGATGCGACGAATTGAATGGACGCCAAGTCGCCTTATTCCTTATTGCCTGGACAGCTCACCTTGCACCCTATTCCATGTGCAACATTACACTATTTTGAACCCCAAACAACAACAAATACAGTACGTGGAGAGTGGGTTGTAACTAAATCACCCGCGGAGTGGAGTTATCACTCAAGCTATAACTTTCAAATTTTGTATATATATCGTCAAAAAACACAAGCAATGTTTCAGCCAATGGACCTCCGGGTTTAACCCGGAAGTCCATTGGCTGAAACTTTGCTGGTGCTGGTTATGCTTTGCAACAAATTTAAAATTATTGATTTAGTAATAATACACTCTCCACGTACTGTAATAACAAGTAAGTTACAAGTTCCTGTTACTGACAGACACCCCCCCCCCCCCCCCCCCCCCACCTCCAAATAAATAAATAAATTGTTAACTGAAATGTATCTATCAGTCTGCACCGCTTGGGAAGAGTAAACTTTTAACGATACATTTAAGTATACACACCTTTGACTTTTTGACAGTTGTTGTTTTTGTGGCTCTCTTTTCTTTTACTTTTTCGGCTTTCTGTTCAGTTGTAGTAGAGATAGTCTCAAGTTGTCTGCTTGAAGCAGTGTCCTGCAAATTCAAGTATATACTTTAAAACCACTGAGCTAAATAAACCTTGCATACACGTGTTTTTAACCTGAGGTCGACTTTTGGGGCGGGGGTGGGTAGTGGAGAACCCTGCCCGTAAAGAAGTCGCCCCCCCCCCCCAATACGACCAGACAGAAGACCCCCCCCCCCCCCTCTCTGGCCCCGATTCGGGTCATTTAGTCTACTATCCGGGAAGCACGGTGACTGCAGCTCGAAAGGTCCTCGGTTCGAATCCCACCTGCGACACTTCATCCCCACTGCCTTCTTGGGGGCACGGTGGTGCCGTATACTAAGGCGTATTGCACGTCGATAGTGTACC
>CM062295.1:249836851-250075341 GCA_031216915.1 Pictodentalium vernedei
CTGCGGCAACCGCATTGTGTCCTTGGGTAAGACACTTCACCCCTATTGCCCACGTAGGGGCACGGTGGCATTGTGTACTAAGGCACACTGCACGTCAATGGTGCACCTGTCTTCAACCAATGTTAATCCTGCTTGTGTGGAGTTATTCTGTTGGGGAGCTGACAGTTGCTCGCCATTGCTCTGTGGTTCTCTCTGGGTATTCTGGCTTCCTCCATCTGTAAAACTGTTGTGGTCATGATTAGCCATTGTGCAGAAATATGTGACCTTAAACACCAGTAAATGAAATTGAATGAAATGAAACAGAGTATGGTCAGGGATGAAATGAAATGAAACAGAGTCTAGTCAGGGATGAGAGTGTAAAGTATCTAAATTATCTTAAATTAGGCTGAAACTCTTATAATTAAGCCTGAACATTTGTGAAAATGATGTTTCTTTGGAAAATAAGAAGACCTATAGTTAAGGTATAACTTTGTAAACATTTTATTTCTGTAAAGGACTATTGTGATGGATTTGTTTTTAAGTGAAAACTGATAAGGCCCTGTGAAGCCTCCAAAATATTTTGTGTGCAAAACCTATTGGTTGGTAAGCCATAAAATTTATTTTTAGTTTGTACTTACTTACGGAGGATATACAGTGGAACCCACTTAATTGTATATCTTTTAATTCAATAACCCTGTTAATTGCATATAACTTCCAAACTATTTACCATTCCTTAAGTGCTTATTTGACTTGTTAATTTCCTTATAGGTTATAGAGTAAACTCCTGTTAATTGGATTAAAAATCCTTTAATAAGTCGAGAAATTATGTGAACACTTATCTCCAAATTCCACTTGTTTACAGCCCTATTTGGTCTCATTACAACCAAAACAAGCATTTAATCTATTATTTTTTCAAATTTTTCTTGAAAATTCATCAACCCATATCATGTGACACCTCATTGGAAAGAGCTTATTTCAATGAAGGGTCACATGATATACTTTTGTTGAGATTTTTAGCTCACCGAAGGGAGCTTAACTTATCACTTGCTGTCGTCCGTCACCATCCGTCGTGAACTTTACATTATCAACTTCTCCTCACAAACTAACCACCAAATTGAACCAAATTTTGTGTGCATATTCCTTATCACATGTCAATTCAAGTTTGTACAAATAAACTTGCCACGCCCACAGGGGGCACCAGAAGGGGCATAACTCTGATAGCATCCATAATTTTTTTCAAAAATTCAAAAAAATCTTCTTCAGATCCACCAGTCAGAGTCTTTTCATATTTGTTATACAACATATCTAGGGAGGGGGGGTGGGAGGGGGGGGGGGGGGGGGGGGGGTGTCAGATTCAAGTTTGTTCGAATCGAGTCCCTGGGTTAAGATTTGGGCTCTCTATTGGAGCCCAAAGTTTAACTTGGTGCAATTTGAGGAAATTTCTTTAAAAATCTTCATTTTCCGATCCACTCGTCAGAATCCTATCATGTTTGGTATACAACATCTGTAGGGGGGTCAGATTCATGTTTGTTCAAATCCAGTCCCTGGGTTAATAATTGGGCTCCCTGTTGGAGCCCAAATTTTAACTTACTGAAATATGAGGAAATTTCTTTAAAAATCTTCTTCTTCAGATCCACCAGTCAGAATGCTTTCATATTTGGTATACAATATCTCTAGGTGGGTCAGATTCAAGTTTGTTCAAATTGGGTCCCTGTGTTTGTATTTGGGCTCTCTATTGGAGCCCAAAGTTTAACTTGGTGCAATTTGAGGAAATTTCTTTAAAAATCTTCTTCAGATCGGCCCCTCAGAATCTTTTCATGTTTGGTATACAACATCTATAGGGGGGGCCAGATTCAAGTGTGTTCAAATTGAGTCGCTGGGTTAATATTTGGGCTCCCTATGGGAGCCCAAATTTTAACTTTGTGCAATGCGTGGAATATTCTTTAAAAATCTTCTTCTTCAGATTCACCAGTCAGAATCCTCTCATATTTGGTATACATCATCTCTAGGCGGGCCAGATTCAAGTATGTTCAAATCGAGTTTATCGGTTAATATTTGGGTTCCCTATGGGAGCCTGAATTTTAACTTAGTGCAATATGAAGGAATTTCTTCTAAAATCTTCTTCTTCAGATCCACCAATCAGAATCCTTTCATATTTGATATACAACATCTCTAGGTGGGTCAGATTCAAGTTTGTTCAAATCGGGACTCTGGGTTAATATTTTGGCTCCCTATTTAAGCCCTAAGTTTAACTTAGTGCAATGTGAGGTGATTTCTTTAAAAACCTTCTTCATATCCATCAGTCAGAATTCTTTCCTATTTGGTATACGACATCTCAAGGAGGATCAGATTCAAGTTTGTTCAATTTGAGTCCTTGGTTTAATATTTGGGCTCTATGGGCAAGGGTGGGGTGGGGTGGCATGTTACGTTCAGGTTTGTTCAAATCCATTCCTTAGTGTTTTTCCATAAAATTTGCCTCTCATGACTTCATTCCTTTGCAGTGTTGATGAACCATGTCTAACTGAATGTGACCCCAAATACTTCTTTGAACCACTTTGGGCAGTGAGCGATTAAGGCCCCTTTGGGCCTCTTGTTTGAAAAATAACTGCTAAATTTGCATATTACATGGTGGATGTGGCCGCTTCGTTAATTGAATAATTTTCTCTGGCAAAGTGGCTATTCAGGATACCACAGTACTACACTGGAAAGGATTTTATGGCCTTACCATCTAAATTTCTTTATAGGGCTTAGCCAGGGTTTCCGCTAGGGGAAATTTTGTGGGTCCAGTAGCTTAAAGAAAGTGAAACTCAGATGCCAAAGGCGTCTGCCGCACGTGCCTTCACGTGCGTACAGAGGGGGGGGGGGGGGGGGTGGCTTCTCCCCCCCATGAAAATCTGACAGTGAATGTGATGCTTGACCTCATTTTTTTTTATACAACCCGATACGTGTCAACGTAAATAATTGGAAATGCAGAGAGAACGAAATATTCGAAAAGAACCATTATGCGGACGTATGACGTCATGTACATGCAATTACATCATTTATCGCTCAAAATAAAAGCCAGTGATTTTGGACCAAACACGACAATTTGGGTCCGAAATTTTATAGGCGCGTTTAGGATTTGAACTTTGTTTCCCCCTCTCGTCTGGGGGTTATAAAGTATCAGGTTGTCGCCAGGAATAGTAGGCATAGTATACAACATAATTATGCCTATATTACATGGAAACAAAGGATCCTGAGTGTCGTTACGATACAGCATTGTACTCGACATTTTAACAACCAGCTTTTCTGACTGATCATAGTATGATCGGCAGGGGGAAGTTGTCCGGTCGACGGACCTGCAGCCGGTCTAGCAGAAACCCTGGCTTAGCTTACCCCAGAGAATTTGAAATTTGATGCACCATGGCATTATATTCTGGTGCTCAAGGAAGTTTTTTGGAATTCAAAAATATCTAAAGACCTTCATCATGTGTCCTGGTTTTTGTTCTCAATTTGGGCCCCAAATTTTGATAAAGTTGTCTCTGAACTTATGTCTCCCAAGTACCCACACTCCTTGACCCTCGATTAGACTTGTAAGTAGTTTGGCCACATCATATGCTCATATTTTGGATTTCTTATCTGATTAGCATAAAAATATGTACGTAACAGAAGTAACGGTACATTGAGTATCATCCAGTATGTGTAAACTTGAGTGAAGGACTTTCTAGTCATTCCCACACTGTTCAGATGAGTTACACATCAGTTCACTTATCTACATCTAGTTAGTGATGGGGGTCAGTTTGTTTTAACTTTCTGCACCCTGATGATAAGATTTTAGCAGTAAAATTTTTCTGTAATGAAATTGGGTAGTAAGCCAATTATATCTTCTCTGACAGAGCTCATTGAGCCCTGTCAGAGAAGAAATACTTGGTTAGGCCCCTCAAAGTAGATCTTTCTAAGGCCATTTTTTGTAAAATTGCATGTGGGCGGGCATTTTTTTTTATTTTTGTAATTTTATCTTTTCCATCAAAGATTCATGTTCTTGGTTTGTTTTAGGCCTCATAATCTACAGAATAGCATGGATGGTGCTGTATTTTGTCCATTGGGTGCAAGAAGGCTTTGCAATATGCCTTCTTGCACTCAAGAGACAAATTTATCAATTTTATTAACATGGGTAAATCATACATAAACCATTTAATTTTTAATCTTTTAAAAATTTGCATTGGTTATAAAAAGAGAGCATGCAGCAGCCAAAAGGACCATGTGGGAGGGCCTGAGAAACAGATTTTAAATTTGTTTAGGCCTTAAATATTTATTCTTAACTAGAGCAAAATAGATCATCCAAGAAAATTCTTTCATGATGTCAGATTCTTAGGTGTTAAATTTTCTCAATTCTCTCACTTGATAGAGATTCTTTCAGTGACATAGAAGGACCAGTCTGCTTCGGTCCCGGCAAACTGAGTCTGGCTTTACTACATAGGAACAAACCTACAAATGTTTGCCGAAATGACTTGTTGATAGCACAATAAAGAACAAAATTGAAGGAGAAGTTCACAGCCTGCATGAAGTTAGTTATCCAGTAGACGATTTGCGAGTTACCATTATTACTATCAATATGCTGTATAACAAACTTGATGATTTCTGAGGGTGTCACAAAGACTAGAAACATGATCACCACTGCAATAAGGGTTGCTGTGACACTGTTCAATGCTGAGTCAGTTTTGCTTACAACCTGATTTCTGCGCTTACATGTTTTTGTCGCATTGAAATCAAAACTAGATCTTGCTGAAGATTTACTATTAACATTGTTTGGTTGTAGCAGTTTTGTTTCACTTTTTGCATATGGTGCCATTGTCTGACGTAACTTCTTTGATTTGTTGATGCTTTGGATAAGGCAAATATTCAAGTAGAAAAGAGAAATACATGGTATTAAATCCGCAATTATTGACCACACCAGTTGTCGTGTACTGGCATACTCGTCATTTTGTTGAAATGTGTATTTTGTTTTGTTTTCACACATCACTTCTTCTACTCTGGTATCAAAGAAAATGGCAGTAGAACACAGTGCGCATATCAAATACACCAAAATGATGCTTATGCGTGTACGATTCAGCGTCAGTATTTCTCTTGCCTTGAAAGGGTGACAAACTGCAACATAACGCTCAACTGCCATGACAACAATTAGCCATGTACTTGTTACAATAAAATATGTTATAATAGAAGGCCCTATCATTCGAAAATAGAATGTGAACGATTTTGTATCAAAATCCCCGATAAGAAATGTGTAGGTAAAAGCCAGTGTACAAAACATAAAGTCTGATACTGCCAAAGCTATTAAACCCATGTGTGCAGATTTTTCCATTGTCGTTAATGTTGATGTCATCTTCTGTCGAGTGAGAACGATCATGTTTAGAACATTTCCAAGAACTCCAAAGGCACAGACAATTCTGACTCCAATATCCATCATGATGAATCGGATGTGCTCTGAAATTTCCGACATTTGCGTGCCATTTGATGAGGAGGAGTTATAACAGGCCATGGTGTCTGAAAAAGAAAGCATGAAAATTAGGACTATGAAAAGAAAGTAGCTTAACCCTTTACCTAACATGAAAAGCAGACCCTTTACCTAACATGAAAAGCAGACAACAATTGCAAAAAAAATTCTTGAATAACTAATTTTTTGTCTAGAAAACATAAATTACGACCCCTCATTGGAACGAACTCATTCCAACGAGGAGTCATAACCTATGTTTTTGAGACAAAAAATGAAAATTAATTGGCAATTTTTTAGAATAGCGCTGGCCGGTTTGGGCATTTTGTTGGGCAAAGGGTTAAATGTCTTCTCAATTGATTCCTGAAGTGCATATTAACCCTCCACACACTCACTTATAAATAACAAAAGTTCTTGCAGCAAATTTTTCCCACAATAAACTAAGAATTTAGTTAAATATAAGTTAGAAATCCTTCTTGTTCCTTCTGATAGGTGTGAGCATGTGTACTTCATGATTATGGCATTATTGGGGTCCAATACCAGAACTTGGATAATTAGGTAAGCTATCTCGAATTTCTTAATGAATGGCATTCAGCATTGAAGTCTCGTTCTCAATTTTGTGTTAGAGGTTACAGTTGATATCATTAATTTGGGTTTGTTTTTGTTGTGTTGGACCCTTTTTCTGTCTCTTTGCTCTCATTTGTGAGGTAATGATTACAGTCCTGTTACTTTCACTGGCTCCTAAGCTCAGGTTGCTAAAGGTGATGATGGTGATGTGTCAGCTCTCGGCCCTGGTGCCTGAAATGGTGGTGGTGGTGGCAGGTCAACTGTGAATTTAACCAATTCAGTCTTGTTTAACAGAGCTCTGTGAAACAAAATTGAATAAGTAATTCCTTGTTGCATTATGTGAAAATTTGCAATTTGAAATTTTGATATTTTCATTGTTCAAAGGTTAAGGTGTATTGTCACTTTCAAACTCTTTTATTGCCCTTTACCTAATATACTACTCAAAGTTTGCTGAGCTCCACATATTTGACACATCATTGTGAAATTTTCTTGTGACACATTTGCAATATTTTTGGTGGATATGATTGAGGAATGTATTGAGATGGTCCCCAGTGTTTACATTAGCTCTTTTGACAGGCAGACGTTTCATGACAGTCATGGAAAGCATGTACCCCTTGATTTCCTTGATGTTTTCATGTACTGTCTACATGTACATGAGATGTGTAGGGTATTCAGTCTTCATTTCAACACAAACCCTTGTGATTTACTGATTGAATATGGCAAATGCAAATGTAAGAAGACATTTGTCTGAAGCAGAAATGTGGTGTGCTGTAGGGATGGTGGAACAAGGGGCTACCCATTGTCAGGTTGGTGAAGCCCTTGGTGTGCACCATACGGTCATCACCAGAGCCTGGGCAAGATTTCAGCAGTATGGCACACCAGTCAGAAGATGTGGTGGCAGAGACAGGGCAACATCTGCAACTGAAGACCGTTTTTTGATCATTCAGTCCCGTAGGAACTGCTTTGACAAGCAACCCAGCTTTGCAGTGACTTTCAGAATGCATCCGGGGTAAATGTTTCGATGTAGACTATCCGGGCAAGGTTGCACGAAGGTGGTCTCCGATCGAGAAGACCAGGTATTTGCATTCAGCTGTCCCAGAACCACCGCCAGGCATGATATGATTGGGCCATGTATCACGTTGGATGGACCAGAGAAGATTGATGACCTGTCCTTTTTACAGATGAATCAAGGTACTGCCTAGACAACACAGATAGGCATTCTAGGGTATGGAGAAGACCAGGAGAGCGGTTCCATGCAGCCAACATTGCTGAGCATGACCGCTATGGTGGAGGGTCAATAATGGTCTGTTGTGGCATCAGCTGGGATGGACGTACAGAGCACTTGTGTCCTTGACCGTGGTACATTGACTATGCAGCGGTATATTGGGGAGATCCTGGATGCCCACGTCAGATTGTATGCAGGTGCAGTGGGTGATAGATTCATTCTAATGGATGATAATGCCCATCCTCATGTTGCCCATGCTGTCCGGGAGTACCGACAGAGGGAGGGGATTGAGCGTATGGACTGGCCAGCAAGATCCCTTGACCTCAATCCAATCGAATATGTCTGGAATGAGTTGCAGCTTGCAATTTCAGTCCATCCAGTACAACCAAGAAGTGTCCAGGAGCTTGGTGCCATGCTGGTCCAAGAATGGAACAATATCCCACAAAGGACCATTTGGAACCTGAATGGGAGCATGAGAAGACGTTGTCAAGCTGTAATTAACAATAATGGGTCTCCATACTCGATATTGAACCCATATCAGTTCGCTCTGTCAACTTTTTGGCAAATTTGAAAAATGTCCTCTTTTTACCAATAATATGCATTTTCCATGGTTATCGTAAGACACAAACAAAATCTCAATTTCTGTGCTTAAATCATTAAAGATATAATTAAATATAAAATATATACACTTTTCATAACCATATTCAACTAAAATGTAAAACAGGTAGTTGGATATACTTGGTGCTTAGCAAACTTTGAGTAATATATTACTGAGACATACTTGCAAAAAAAAAAAAAACAACCACTGGTAAAATGGTTCATTTTTGCTCCTAAAACATGATCTATGACCCTCTCATTGGAATTAGTTGACTGAGACTGTTCCAGCAAGCGGGTTATTATACATGATTTTGAGGCTCAAAATGAAAAAATAATAAATTTTGAATGGCAATTTTATAGTACTGGCTGGTTTGTGCTGTTATATTTGGTGAAGGGTTAATTAAACCAGAATGGGAGATTTTCAAAAATCGTATTTGAAACATAGGGTTATTAGGTTTTCCCAAACCCAGTTTGGGAAAGATTCTTGTTATTCTTCTTTTTCTAAATTTTTCTTCTCTTATTTTTTTTTTTTTTATTTCACAATTGACTATCGAGCATATTTGCTGTTGTAAGTTTGGTTGTAAAGTTTAACCCTATCCCATTCTGGTTGCATAAAAGTAGGTACCATCCAAAAAACTCCAATTTTTTCAGAATTTGGTAAGTTTAGGTGATGATTTACTCCATTTTTAATTGATTGAGCGCTGAATGTTTTCTATAGCTGCATGCAGCAGTCAAAGTATGATAAATTTTGTTTTATATGTTATTATTAAAAGTTTAACCCTTGGCAGATTTGAGACTTGCCATAAGGGTACTGTCAGAATATTGTTATTTTCGCCAACCTTTACATGCGATGTCCCAGCACTGGAGCCATATTTTCTCAAAACGTTTCCCATGAGAAGGTAGGGCATTCATCCAAGAACAATTTGCTGTTATATGTTCTATTCAAAGTTTTAACCCTCACCCAGTTGTCAGCCTTGAATAGGAGCACCCTCAAATTGTACACGGTCATTCAAATACCAAGATTCAAGATTCCTTGAAGCCTCTTATCATAAACTCAATCTGTGATTTATGTCCACACATTTAGAGCATATTATGATACACCATTGCAGTAACTGGTTCTCATCAGATCACCGAAGTTAAGCAACATCGAACCCGGTCATTCCTTGGATGGGTGACTGTCTGAGCAAACGATTCAGAATCCCGCTTTGTGTCCTTGGGCAAGGCACTTCACCCTGATTGTCTGCATGGGGGCACGATGACGCCATGTACTAAGGCATACAGCACGTCAATGGTGTGCATGTCTTCAACCAATCTAACCCTTCCTGACACTTTAATATATGCAGATATGTTTAATCAATAAATCCGGTTTTAGTTATTCTCTGGGACTTAATGAACCCTGTGTTTTGGCTATTTAAAAATAGTACTGCCTGCAAAAAAATGCCTGAGTGAATTTTGCGAATTTCTGTACTCACTTGTCCAAAAACAAAAAGGAAAGAGCACTTTGTGCTTTCCATAACTGCATTCAAAAATCAGTGGGGAACAAATTTTGTGTTATATGTTTTGGTGTTCCGTGTTATCCAACACCAGTTTGGCCGTACAAATATGAGTACCGCCAGGAAAGGGAGCACAGTGGCTCAGTGGTAGACTGTTTGACTTCTATGATAGAGGTCCCAAGTTTGATCGCTGTCTGGGACTACCGACGTAATGTCCTTGGGCAAGGCACTTTATCCTGGTTGCCAACATGGGAGCACGATGATGCCATGTACTAAGGCGTACTGCATGTCGGTGGCGCACATGTCTTCAACCGCTGGTACCCTGCTTGAGCGGAGCTTGAACATAGTTAGAATGTTGAGCTGACAGTTGCTTGTCGATGCATGGTGGTTCTCTCTGGGGCCTCCGACTTCCTCCACCCGTAAAACTGTCACTGTCACGATTAGCCATTGTGGATAAATATGTGACCGTAAACACCAGTAAATAAATACCGTCAGGGAAACCATCTGTGAAATCCTTCTGTCAATAAATAGCAAAGTAGTAATGTAATGCAAGAAATATTAACAAGCTGTTCAACATCCCTTTAATCAATTCATTTTGACTTGAACTGTACCTCTCACTGTGTATTCTCGCTCTCTTGATGGTTTAAACCGTATCAAATAAACAACTAATTTGTGTGTGACAGTAACTCATATTACACGTATTTCATTGTATCTGAAACAGATATGTTGGAAAAATTGTGAAATCATGGAGTAGGAAGCTTACCCTCGTTTGTTGACAAATCCCACGCATTCACAAACAGACAGAATGATAGAGAATAAATTTATTATTGATATCTAATGTCCCTTTCATCATCTACAGCTATATCATGACTATAATATAGGTATTTATTCAAGTCCAGGTGGGACTCGAACCGAGAACCTCTTGGATTCCAACAATCATCTCTACCTTCTGAGCCACTGCGCACCTGTAATATGCAGTGATAGAACTCTTTATATGTACTTGTGCGATTATAAATGAATAATATTAACGTGGATACGGTTCCACTGAATCAACTTGTACAGTATAATGGTCAGTTTACTTGCAAACTTTTAAGTGATGAGATAGGAAAACAACATTTTGTGTGGAAAACCAAAATGTTTTGTGGTCATTTCTGGCAACTAAATTGTCCGAAATTTTTTGGCATATTGGCTGAAAAATCAGCTCCTTCCCGACTCAGGGGTAGGTTGGGGCACAGTCCTCCATGAAACCCTGGCCGTACGCCCATAATTCATATGTACTTATTTTTTCCAAAGCACAAAGGACATCGATTGTTTTGCTTTCTTTGAAAATATTCTGTAATTATTGAAGAGCAAATTTTGTGTTAAATGTTTTGGTGTCCTGCTGTATCTCAAATATCTGTTTTGGCTGCATAAAAACTAGTAGCATCACAAAAACTTTGATTTCCACTAAATTTTCTGTTTTCAAAAATGATTGATAGTTTTGTGTACAATACAGTTTGCCTTTTCACATTAAAAAGTTGGGAAAGCCCGTAATTTGTCCAACAAATTACAATGCTCTAGTTTTTACCATTGGAATTTATTTATTTTATCAACTGAAGAACATTTATTTATTTAAACCTGTAACCTATTGTTCCCTGAAATGTTTCTTGAAGTGGTAAATTAATTTTTCATGGTAATTTGAAATAGCTATTTATTAGATGGCATTCGACCAACTTTCGATCTAAAGGCTATTCAGAAAATTTGGAAATTAGTTTTGTTGCAATTTATCATAAGAGTGCAAAGGATTCATAACAAAACAATTCAAATGAACAATGTGTTGCTCACTATTTAGTCATTAGTGGAACTAGGTTCATTGAATAGCCACTCCTGTCAACTGAATAATTTTGTTTGGCAAAGTGGCCAGTAGGGTTCCATTGTATCAGGAAGTTCCTGGAAACTCCATGAATTTACTACTCATTAAAGTGTACTGTGGCCTGAGCCCTGATTGAGGCTTCCATCACTAAGACCAAATATTTTCTGCTCACAAACATGAAGTTCATTTGTATAATGAATCTGTGAGTATTATTGTAAATTGATATGCAGCTGAGTATAATATTTAACTCACATTTTTCTAAGGATCACATGTTACTCATCAGCATGTTTGTATATAAAAGATAAATGTGTACACTTTATGTGTGTTTATTCCTTGGGCTTTGATGACAATTTCAGCAGTCTGGGCCATATCCTGTAGGACTTTTTTTGGGTGGAGAAGGCTGTATCACCAGTGAGAACCATCAGACAATGGTGAATAACTGTCAGACAGACCAAGTAACTATCCCTCCACAAGCAGGGTTAGCATTGGGTGGAGACAAGTGTACCCTAGGCAGACATACAAGACGTTGATGCCACACTTGCCTTTAACCAATCTAACCCTGATTGTGCTGTGATACTGAATTGAAGAGGCTGACAGTTACTCCCTCATTGATTAGTTGTTCTATCTTGGATTTTTGGCTTCCTCTACCTGAAACATTGTCTGAAACGACATGGCCCAGGCAGTTTACAGTGTCGATAAATCACAATGAACAAATAAACAAACATAACAATGTTTATATTTAAACTTTTTATGTGCAAATATGTAGACGGGTAGAAGTGACCCTTAGCAAAATGTGAGTAGTATATAGAGGATATCTACGCTGTTTCAGTGAATATCGGGAATTATCTCATGAGTGTGGACCTGAAAGTCTTATTTAAACTTTAAAATAATACTTTCAGGTCCACGTGAATGAGATAATTCCCGATATTCACTAAAACAGCATAGATTTTGAGCTCACCTGACTGAAAGTCAGGTTGAGCTTTTCTGATCACTTTTTGTCCGTCGTCTGTCGTACGTCGAGAAGGTGGTGTTTGGGTCATTTTCTACCAAGCCACTGGCTGATGTTCAAGGAAAATTCACATGAGTAGCGGTTATATAGGGGCATTTGGGTTTTTCTTCAAATTGGGTTTCTGCTCATATTGAGGAGGGGGTGGGGGCCAAAATGCACAAAATTTGTTAAAATCTTCTTCTCATGAACCAGCCGTAGCAGAGACTTGATATTTGATATGCAGCTTCCATTTGAGGTGTAGACTCACGTTTGTTCAAGAGAAGTTTGACGGGCAATATTTGCCTTTGTTCTGGGAGGGTCAAGAATTTTCGCCAAGCCCAAAATTTCTATTTTCCAAAGCGAGAGGCAGATTTGAACTAAATTTGATATGAGGGCATATTGTGTCATAAGTACTTAATTTATGCCCAAATTTTTTTTAACGTCTCCCCATGCGAAACGCAGGAGCTAAAAATAGAAAAAAATTATCTCCAAAGCTACACGGCACTGAGAATTCTTATTTGGTGTGAAGCTTCCTTAGGACCAACAGAATGGAATGGTCAAAAAAAATTGCTATCGGTTTTATCATGGGGGTACTTTTTGGGGACTTTGAAAAAGTGCCGAGTCAGCATTTTTTAACACTGTGGGTAATGGGAAAACATTTTACACTACTTTTCTCCCAAACCACTGCTCCAAAAGCTTTCAAATTTCACATATAACATCTTTGGAAGATTGTTTCACATGTTTATTGAAATCAATTGCCTGAGTCCATATTTGGGCTCTCTAAGGGAGCCCAAATGTTTAAATTAGTGCAGAATGAGGAATGTTCTTTAAATATCTTCTTCTTCAGATCTCCCAATAGGAATCTTTTGATGTTTGGTTTGCAGCATGCTTAGGGAGGTGAGATTCAAGTTTGTTCAAGCCAAATCCCTGGGTTCATATTTAGGCTGAAAATTTGGGGTCCCGGTCTGGACTTAGAAATTTTGGACCAAAATCCAGAAATTATTTTTTTGGTTTTTTATGCGTTTTGGTCAATTTTAAGACAAAAAAATTGTTTTGTTTTTTTACACTGAAAATTTGGGGTCCGGGTGGGACTTAGTGCAGAATGAGGAATATTCTTTAAATATCTTCTTCTTCAGATCTCCCAACAGGAATCTTTTGATGTTTGGTTTGCAGCATGCTTAGGGAGGTGAGATTCAAGTTTGTTCAAGCCAAATCCCTGGGTTCATATTTAGGCTGAAAATTTGGGGTCCTGGTCTGGACTTAGAAATTTTTGACCAAAATCCGGAAATTAGTTTTTTGGTTTTTTATGCATTCTGGTCAATTTTAAGAAGAAGAAAACAAAATTTTAGTCCGAAAATATTTTGTTTGGGACTTCGAAAATTTCCGAACAAAAATAAAAAAAATCTGGTTTTTTTGCATTTATCTCGATTTTAGGACGTAAAAGTGCAGGAACTGAAAATAGAAGGAAAATCTGGTGTATTGTGTGGGCACAATCGCTTCATCTAGTTGGTATATGTTTTTCTTAGGAGGGGCGTATGCAGCTTATTCAAGTCAAGTCCCTGGTTTGATATTTAGACTACCATGTCAGGTGAGCACCTTAAGGCCCCTTTATTCTAACCGTGGCTTATTACTCCTTATTGGAACAAGCTCATCAAGTTTGTTCCATTAATAGGTCAGGAGATATGTTTTGAAGTAGAGAAATGAAAAAATAAAACTTGAATAGCAAATTTTGTTTATCATAAGTGCAGATATGGCAGATTTGTTAGGTAAACTGTTAACAAAAAATGGCTCCGACTATTTTGCATCTAAGCATTGCCATTCTTGGGACAGTCGGGCTGCATGCGTGACATCACTCTAGTCTTTTTTGTTATATGCTATGAGACATTTTATTGCACAATATTCAGCCCAATTCGACTCCAAATGCTCATGTTTCAAAACAATAACAAAGATCAGCTGATCGTTCCTTCAAGGCGACGTGACATAGGAAGCTACTGAGGGATTTTCCTCGATAACCATCGATGAGAAATATCCTTTTAGATAATTCGCAATACTTCACAGGCGAGCATATAATAAATAATTGTTATCATCATCTAAACCTATTGGGCTATTAGTACAGAGGAACCCTGTAAACTCCTCGAACTCTGGAAACCTAAAAGCATTTTCTTCTATTTTTTATTTATTTATTTTTTATCTAAAACTAATTATGTAACCTTTTGTATCATGTTTACCAAAAAAAATTGTATCATGGGTAAATCATATTTCTTGGTTGCCGGCTGGTAGTCCAATTTTTTTTTTTTTGATGTATGGGAACTGCAACTTAAAAGCGCAATGTTCTGTAGATGTGCTTCAGAAGATCTCTGAAGTGCTATACAGGCTTGGCATTCTTTAGGAGTGCAGGAGTGTTGCATGCCTACTGCACGCCTAGAAAAAATTGAGGAGGGCAATTTTTTGCACCCCTTGATTTTCTGGACCTGTGTGGGACTTCCTTTAAAATCTATTATCATTTCATCCCCGGAGTTCCAATGTGTTCTATGTGCCTACTGGTACATAGAACACATTGGAACTTAGGGGACAATTTGTCAATGTTTCATTGATTCGCAATAATTCATGACCCATTCTGTGTCGCATTTCGATACATTTTGAGTTCAGAAGGCAGTCACATAAGAATTGAATGCAACATTTTGAATAATGAGAAGATGTGTGTGTCAATTTTTCCACTATGTAGCTGAATGTAGTACAATTTTTCAGTCACAATATTAGTCACCTTGAAGTGAATATAACCAAAATAGCATACTAGTTTTTGCATTAAAAATTTCAGTTGCAATTTCACTCCCAAGCAATCTAAGGAGGGCAATTGTTTTGCACTTCTTGATTTTCTAGATTGCCAGGCCTGGCAATATTGTGAAAAAAATTAATAATTGCTCGAGAACTAAAGATACTTTTTGATTTGGTCTAAGATGGGAATTAAGGAACAGAAGCTTCATTCATTGATTTCATTCATTCAAGTTAGGTCAGAGGTCCAGGTGCATTGTATGATTAGTTCAACTTGACAACGTTAAGTTATGTATGAGCAATTGGGACGGGTTGCGATTCATTGTATGTCTGTCCATACCTCTGTCCATCCACAATTCCTTCAGCACACCCTACAGGCTGCATCTCTTACCCATTCAATTTCAAATTTTGAATTGGCTTTGGGGTAATGTCTAGATGGGAGCTATCAAATTTTTCCGAATTCCATTGAAAAACATGTCTGCTAGTGGCCATCTTGGATTTGGCATATAAATTGTTAACAATTCCACTAGCACACCCTACAGGCCACATCTCTCACCTGATCTTTTTCAGATTTCATATGTAGCTTTGGTGTGATGTCTAGATGGGATCTATTTTTTTTTGCGAATTTTTTTTTAAAAATGTTGCCAGCATCCATCTTGGACTTGGCATATAATTTGTCAACAAATCCTTCAACACACACACCACACCCTATGGGGCACATCTCTCAGCAATATTTTTCAACTCCCTTATGTGGCTTTAAGGTGATGTCCACATGGGAGGAATCATGTTTTTTTAATTTTGTTAAAAAACATGGCTGTCAGCAGCCATCTCAGATTTTGCTATTAAATTGTCTACAATTCAATTCCTATAGCACATCCTGGAGTTAGTTATGTAGTTCAGTATCTTCTTGGTGAAGTTGAACAGCAGTGTCATTGACACTTTCATTTTTACTTGGTCAAAGAAGACCATTAAAAAATTGTCTGAAAACTCCATGGTATTAATTTTCAAGTTAAATTATCCGTGCAATTTTCCATAAAATCCACTGACATTTTAACGGCATGGTAAACATTCTCGAGTTTGCCGAAAAAATCATATTTTTAAATCTCCACATAAATGGGTACAAGTTATTCAATGATTGATATTCCTCTTGGAAACCTGGAAGTGGATCAGTGCCAGTTTACTGTGGTAAACAAGTTCTATTTTATTGATTAGATAGGACTTAATGCAGTATGGCCGCCGTGGACTGGTCACATAACATGGGTGGGCAATATTTTCACGGACGCAATGATATTTTATTCCGGACACTAATTATAGGAATAATCATCAAAAATTTAATTAATGAAACACCGGGTACATTAAGTAAAATTTTGCTGCTGATGATTTTTATGGACATCACTTCCCACTCGTGGATTACTAGTCCACGGCAGCTGTACTGTAACCAATGCCTGATGTGGATGTCATCACATGTACAAATGATAGCCTAAACTGGACCTGTACTCTTAATATATTCATAGATGCTGAAAGTAACCTTAAATAGCAATAAATATACAATAAGGGTAAATCAGTTGGTTAGAATGGAATGAGAGTGGAGATTAGATTGATATATTCTCAGGTAAATACTTTTTGGTACTGATTATTCCATGTATGAACATTCAGTGCCTCATATTCCTGTTTTAAATCTTTACCTAAGGAATGGGCCATGTAAAAATTTACTGTAAAATTTACAAATTCAGCAGAAAAAAAACAAAAACATATCATGTGGCCCCCTCATTGGAAAGAGCTGGTTGAGTTTGTTTGAATAGGGGTGGGGTTTTACTTGATATGGTTTTGTGGAAATGTTTTGAAAAATTAAAAAAAATATTTAAAATAATAAATTTTTATATCATCTGTGTTGGGTAAAAGGTTAAGAGAAAGCACCTAAACCTGTTAAGATGCTCTGTTAGGGGGATCTAAAATTGTTACTGAAGATGTTCAAGAAAAGAGATTTGGGAAAGTATACATAATTTTCTTCATAAAATGTATTTTATGTAATTCCAACAGGTTTACTGATTTGTTTCTGTATCATTACAGCTGTTATAACAGAGCACATCAATAAAATGAGACTGCTTACATAAGCTATAGCTTGCTGCTGAATCCTCTTTCCTCTTTCACATTTATAGCGAGCAAAAGCGAGCTATTAGGCAACACGTATGTACCGTTTGTATGAACTCAAATAGAAACTCATCACAAAGGCATCAACTTCAAAATTTTTCAACAGAAGTGGTACACAAGGACACTGACATGTTTGCGCATGGCGGAAATTGACATTTGCAATTGAAGAAATGATTTATTTACGTAGAAAGTAGTTAACGAGATGAGACTTCACGACAATGACTCTGGCTGATTAAACTTTTAGGGATTTTCTCCAAAGGAACCGGGGACAAATGAGGTTACATTTTTTCAAGGATACTCGGAAGCTAGAACAAGTGATGGCTGTCCACCATTGCTTTCACCCTCATTGGGTCAAGGGATCCTTAATATATTGGGTGTGGGGGTGGGGGGGTGGAGAGGGGGGGGTGGTTTTGTCGGTAATGGGTCACTGATTATGTCAAGTGACGTCCATAGCAAGTAAAGCACACCCCTAGCAATGGGAAAACTACTGGACCAATTTTGACCAATTTTGATACATGGACCCAACATGCATTGCAAACGAAAACAGGCGGGTCAATGGTGTCGTCGCGTGACTTTCCTAGCAACCAGAGCGCCCCCTCAGCAATGGGCTAACTACTGGTCCGATTTTGACCAAATTCAGTATACGGACCCAAAATGCATTGCAAATAAAAACAGACATATCAATGTTGACGTCTCGTGACTTCCCTAGAAACCAGAATGCGCCCTTAGCAACGGGCTAACTACTTGGCCGATTTGGACCAAGTTCGGTATACGGACCCAGAATGCATCGCAAATGAAAATGGACAGATCAATGATGATGTCACGTGACTTCCCTAGCAACTAGAGAGCCTCCTTAGCAACTGGCTAACTATTGGGCCGATTTTGACCAAATTCGGTATACGAACCTAAAATGCATTGCAAATGAAAACAGACAGATCAATGTTGACGTCACATGACTTCTCTAGCAACCAGAGCACCCCTTAGCAAGGGGCTAACTACTGGGCCTATTTTGACCAAATTTGGTATACGGACCCAAAATGCATTGCAAATGAAAACAGACAGATCAAAGTTTACGTCTCGTGACTTCCCTAGAAACCAGAGTGCCCCCTTAGCAATGGGCTAACTACTGGGCCGATTTTGACCAAATTCGGTATACCAACCCAAAATGCTTTGTAAATGAAAAAGATAGATCAATGTTGATGTCACGTGACTTCCCTAGCAACCAGAGCTCCACCTTAGCAACGCGCTAACTACTGGGCCGATTTTGACTAAATTCGGTATACGGACCCAAAATGCATTGCAAATAAAAACAGACAGATCAATGTTGACGTCACGTGACGTCCCTAGCAACCAGAGCCTCCCCTTAGCAACTGGCTAACTACTGGGCCGACTTTGACCAAATTCGGTATACGGACCCAAAATGCATTGCAAATGAAAACAGACAGGTCAATGTTGATGTCATGTGACTTCCCTAGCAACTAGAGTGCCCCTTAGCAACAGACTTGAAATTGGCACATAAAGCTCTAGGCCTATTTAATTCAAACGACAAGTCTGCGCTGTCTTGTGAAGTGTGTATGTCTGTGCTGGCTTGTGTAGTTTGTGTGTCTGTTGGGCAAATTGCCCAGAAACCTGGTCCAAATCGTCCACAAACATGGTCCGAATCGTCCAATAGTCTGGTCCGAATCGGCCAGAAATATGGTCAGAATCGTCCATAGATCTGGGGTCGAAACGTCCAATATAAAAATCTGGTCCGAATCATGAAACTGCATTTGTGATACTCAGTCTTTTTATTTTAAAGATGGTCTTTTCAGTAAAACTTCATTGGCATGTTACCATTGTCCTTTTTTTGCACAGCACTGCTGTATTTTCTTGTTGTGGCTACTAACAGTTGGTAATAGTAACAATAAATGATACACGCTATTTGTGAAAAAAAATGAAAATGAACGCAGCAATTTCCGTAACACCTCGGATAAATTCTGGAAAACAACGACACCATAAATATATCTTCCAATCAAAGCAATGATAAAATTATCTTTCAATCAGAGCATTGGAAAATAATATCTTCCAATCAAAACGAGGATAAAAGTAGTTATCTCAAAATTTGGTTGGTCCCCTATTCTTTACCAGTAAATGTAGACCTACAGCACTTTAGGCCTAATGCATCATTTTCGCTCGCTTTTAGGTTTGCCTAAATTTCATATTATATCTTGATGAAATGTATCATAATTTTCTGTCAAATTAAGGAAATAAAATATTGTTTAAATTAAAATCACTCTTGTATGATAATTTAATCGCAGAATAATTTGATGTCACAGCTCAGACCTGCATGCATTTGGAGCTCAGGTAGACATATAGCCAGGAAGTGGAAATTCTAGTTTTTGGCAACAACAGTGTGATGCCTATTTTACTAATAGACTCTTCATGACTAGACCTCATTTCCTTTTCTTTCTGTCTGACGACCCAGCTACTAACCGGCCACTTTGGGCCCCTCTCACATCAACTATAACTTCAAACCCACAAAGGTCTGAGTTGAGGTGTATAAATTATTTGATATATCCCACTGCATTTATTTTAAGAATGCAAAAAGTATACCAGAATTTCAATAAGGTGCCTCACAGTAGTAACTGAACACAGGTGGGGGGGGGGGGGGATTAGTTAGTATGTTGGGGAGCCGGACAGTTGCTCGCTATTGCTCGGTGGTTCTCTCTGGACACTCTGGCTTCCTCCACCCATAAAACTTCTGACATGAGGTGACCTGGCAGTCGAAAGTGTCATTAAATCCCCCCCCAAAAAAAAAAAATAAATAAATAAATAAATAAATAAATAAATAAATAAACAGTATGATGCTACCTTTGTTTTCACATGTTATACAACAGTAGAGCGTATATTTAATGTTACCTCATACAATACAGATATTGAGAAATGTGTTCAGTGCACCATGCGTGTGTGGACTCTGGTCTGCGTGTAAGAATGTAATGTAAGAACATGTGATTGGTCATCATTCATCTGAGTGTTGTTATGACATCGGTGAAATGCTGCACCACAAAACAGTGTTAAGCAAGAATGTAAACAGACTGCCGAATGTGATATTTTTCTTTGAAAATATCAGCTTCATCCTCTTAAATCAAGGTTTAAACCTTAACCCTTTGCCTAACATGAAAAGCAGACGACACTTGCATCAAAAATTTTTGAATAACTAATTTTTTTCATTTTTTGTCTCAAAAACATAGGTTATGACCCCTCATTGGAACAAGCTTGATGAGCTCATTCCAATGAGGGGTCATAATCTATGTTTTTGAGACAAAAAATGAAAAAATAATGAAAATTAATTGGCGATGTTTTAGAATAGTGCTGGCCGGTTTTGGTCATTACGTAAGGTAAAGGGTTAAGGGCCTTGAGATTTTTACATATATTTGCTATACTTTAATAGTCTATGTGCTGTGGCTTTGCTGGTGTTTTTGGTAAGACTTGGCTGCCCTAACGGTGGAATCCTGTTAATTGAATAGCCACTTTGCCAATGGTATTTATTCAATTAACAGTGATTGTGTCACTTTCCAGTATTCTGGAGATAAACTCCATGACCTCTGTCAAACAAGAAGGAGAGTCAGGGTAATTTTGTGACAGTTTACAAGATTTTTTTTATTCATTTAACAGGAGTTTACTCTATAACTTAGTTTAATTAACAGGTCAAATTTGTACTGGAGGTATGGTAAATGGTTTTGTGCTGGGAAATTATTTTCAGTTAACAGGGTTATTCAGTTATGAGATATCCAGTTAAGTGAGTTCCACTGTATAGGCCTAAAAACAACTGCCAAGGTCTTTAAAATGTAACTTGTGAGTAAACCCAAAGACTGCATGTAGGTGCACCTGTTTCCTTGCAAAAAATGTGATCAACGTCAGAATTGGGCCCTAAAGGGTTAAATCATGTTATAAATACAGAACACAGCTCAGGTTGAGTACGGGGGACAGGAAACTATCACTCTCATTGAAGTTTGGTGCACGCGAAACAGTCTTTCGATTTTGAAGTTTGTTGAATTGCGTTGTTCACATACAAATTCTCAGAAAGTGAAGTTTGATTATTTTGAAGTCGTGGAATGCTGCAGCTTGCAATTCATGGTGTATTGTTCACATTTTCATGCATGTATTGTATTCAGGCATGTTAACTCTCACGGAATGCCCGGGAAAATCTCGGAAAATCAGTGCAGATTCTGACCTCCCGGAAGGGAATTTATGAAGCAGTTTTAGGCAAAAATCCCGGAAAATTGTACAGTCAAAACTTTTTCAATTTCCAGACGTTCCGTGTCAAATCAGAGGCCTTCAAAGCTCTGATCACAATAAATAAAACCCCAAAAATATGCATACAAGTGAATTATATTTAATAAAAGAGTCCTTTATTATAAATATTTCACTTATATCCACGTTTTTTTTTCTGTTTTATTCATTTCAATTTTGCAGTGTTATCAATTTATAGATACGTTTCAGTGAACTATTCCGGTTTACTTGGTTTACTATTCCATGTAAACCTAAACTGTGGATTAGAAATCCCAATGGAACGATATGTTGAATGCAAGTACTATTCTACGTAAACCCTGCTTGACGTCACTAGGAAACGCGAAGCATGAACGCATTGTTTGGAGGGGGATATCCAAAGCGTGGGAAACATATCCCTGCTTTCATTTTTAGCTCAACTTTGGCGAAGCCAAATTTGAGCTTATGCCATGGCCCATCGTCCGTCTGGCCGTCTGTCCGACTGTCCATCAACAATTGGATACGGCTCGGGCTAGAGGCCGTATTTATGAACCGATCTTTACGAAACTTCTTGGGTACCTTTGTTATGACCGTGGGACGAGAACGAGTGTTTTTGGGTGCGGTCCGAAATTCAAGATGGCTGCCAGCCGCCATTTTGTACCGACGATGCAGAAATCTGTTTTTTGTACAGAACTTCCATATGAAAGCTCTGATTTGAATAATTTTTTGTATGGATGTTTAGTACCATGGGATACATCACATATAATACGGGTTTTTTTCTTGTGTGTAAATTATGCAAATTAGACTAACTTTGATGTTTTTTGGTGTTACTTTCAGCACTTTAAGTGAAAATGCCAATATGGCTCGGGCTAGACGCCGTATTTATGAACCGATCTTTATGAAACTCCTTGGGTACCTCTGTTATCACCGTGGGACGAGAACGAGTGTTTTTGGGTGCGGTCCGAAATTCAAGATGGCCGATGGCAGCCATTTTGTACAAAATTTGGTGCAATCAGATTTTTGCACAGAACTTCCATATGAAAGCGCTGATTTAAATAATTTTTTGTGTGAATGTTTAGTACCATGGGATACATCACATATAATACGGGTTTTTTTCTCGTGCAGAAATTATGCAAATTAGATGAACTTTGATTTTTTCAGTGCTACTTACACACAGTAAGTACACATGTCAATGCAGCTCGGGCTAGAGTCTGTATTTATGAACCGATCTTCACGAAACGTCTTCGGTACCTTTGTTATCACCTTGGGACGAGAACGAGTGTTTCTGGGTGCGGTCCAAAATTCAAGATGGCTGCCAGTGGCCATTTTGTACAGAAATTAGGTCTAATCAGTTTTTTGTACACAACTTCTATACGGCTCAGGCTAGAGGCCGTATTTATAAACCGATCTTTACAAAACTTCTTGGGTACCTTTGTTATCACCGTGGGATGAGAACGAGTGTTTTTGGGTGTGGTCCGAAATTCATGATGGCCACCATGCAGCAGCCATTTTGTACCAAAATTAGTGCAATCAGTCTTTTGTACAGAACTTCTGTAGGAAAGTTCTGATTTGAATAAATTTTTGTCTGAATGTTTAGTAAGATGGAATACATCACATATAGTATGGGTTTTTTTCTCGTGCAGAAATTATGCAAATTAGATGAACTTTGATTTATTCAGTGCTACTTATACACTGTAAGTGCACATGTCAATATGGCTCGGGCTAGAGGCTGTATTTATGAACCGATCTTCACAAAACTTCTTGAGTACCTTTGTTATCACCTTGGGACGAGAATGAGTGTTTCTGGGTGCGGTCCAAAATTCAAGATGGCTGCCAGTGGCCATTTTGTACCGAAATTAGGTCCAATCAGTTTTTTGTCACAACTTCTACACAGCTCATATTTGTGAACTGATCTTCACGAAACTTCTTGGGTACCTTTGTTTTCACCTTGGGACAGGAATGAGTGTGTTTTGGGGTGCCTTTGTTATCACTGTGCTATGAGAACAAATATTTTGGGGTTCAGTCAGACCCACTCTGGGACTCAAAGATTTTTTTCTAGTTTAGCATCTGACTGTCACCCACCTTTACAATACTTTACCTATACATTTGTTACAGGCAACGGTCAGTATTTATGTACAGACCGTTACAATACTTTATATGTACCTTTGTTATCAGGTCATTACCTAGAGGTTTGTCATTGCTGTCTCACATACTATACATGTACATGTCTTTGTCTTGACAAGTTGAGCTACAGTGTCATTGACACTTTCATTAAACATTCTTAGAAAAACATCATTAAAAAGGCCCTCATAAGAAACTTTCCAGTGATGGTGTCAGAAATTGCATTACTGCTATCATGGAAATAAAATGGCCAAAAAGGATCTTAAGTTGTAACAATTTTTCTCAGAGCACAACACCAAATATTTTTGAAAAGTGGCTTTTATGGGCTAAATAAAACGTTATTAACAATTTTATAGTTTCTTTCTCTTTAGTTACAGCATTTTTCATGAATCTTGCACTGTTTATTTTTCGACACTCGAAATCAGAATATTTTTAGCTCACCTGACTGAAAGTCAGGGTGAGCTTTTCTGATCACTTTTCGTCCTTCGTCCGGCGTCCATCGTACGTTGTGAAGGTGGTGTTTGGGCCTTTTTCTCCCAAACCACTAGCCGCATATTAATGAAATTTCATGTGAGTAAGGGTTATATAAGGGCATTTTGATTTTTTGTCAAATTAGGTTTCGGCTCATATTGAGCAAAGGGATGGGCCAAAAATGCTCCAATTCTTAAAAAATCTTCTTCTCAAGAACCAGCAATAGCAGAGACTTGATATTTGGTATGGAGCTTCCTTTTGAGGTGTAGACTCAAATTTGTTCAAGAGAAGTTCGAGGCACTATATTTGACGATGTTAAAGGAGGGGCAAAAATTTTGGCCCCACCCCAAATTTCTATTTTCCAAAAGGCGAGGCCGATTTGAACCAAATTTTACGTGAGTGCTTATTGGGTCATAAGTACCTAATTTATGCAGAATTTTTTTCCCCATAGCCTCGTGGGAACCACAGGAGCTAAAAATAGAAAAAAATTAAAACGCCCATATGTCCAAAACTACACGGCACTGAGAATTCTTATTTGTTGTGAAGCTTCCTTAGGACCAACAGAATGGAATGGTAAAAAAAAAATTGCCATCGGTTTTGTCATGGGGTACTTTTTGGGGACTTTGAAAAAGTGCTGAGTCAGCTTTTTCTAACACTGTGGGTAATGGGAAAGACATGTAAGACTACTTTTTTCCCAAACCACTGCTCCAAAAGATTTCAAATTTCACATATAACATCTTTGGAAGATTGTTTCACATGTTTATTGAAATCAATTGCCTGGGTCCATACTTGGGCTCTCTATGGGAGCCCAAATGTTTAAATTAGTGCAGTATGAGGGGTATTTTTAAAAAATCTTCTTCAGATCTAGCAATAAGAATCTTTTGATATTTGGTATGCAGCATCCGTAGGGGGTTGATATTCAAGTTTGTTGAAGCCAAATCCCTGGGTTCATATTTAGGCTGAAAATTTGGGGTCCCTTTGCAGACTTAGAAATTTTGGACCAAAATCCGGAATTGTTTTGTTTTTGTTTTTTATACATTTCTGCCAATTTTAAGACAAAAAAAAAAAAAAAATTTTCCCATTAAAATTTGGGGTGCAGGTGGGACCAAAATCCGGAAATTTCCGGATTTTTTTTTTTTGTTTTTTATGCATTTCTGTCAATTTTAAGAAAAAAAAAAAAAAAAATGTTTACGCTGAAAATTTAGGGTCCGGGTGGGACTTAGAAAAATTTGGACCAAAATCCGGAAATTTTTTTTTTGTTTTTTATGCATTTCTGTCAATTTTAAGACAAAATTTTTTTTTTTTTTCCCCTGAAAATTTCGGTTCCGGGTGATACTTAGAAAATTTTGGACCAAAATCCGGAAATTTTTTTGTTCTTGTTTTTTTATGCATTGCTGTCAATTTTAAGACAAAAAAAATTATTTTTTTCCCTGAAAATTTGGGGTCCGGGTGATACTTAGAAAATTTTGGACCAAAATCGGGAAATTTTTTTTTTTGGTTTTTTATATCTGTCAATTTTAAGACAAAAAAAAAAAAAATTTCCCCTGAAAATTTGGGGTCCGGGTGGGACTTTTGGACCAAAATATGAAAATTTTGTTTTTTATTCATTTCTGCCAATTTTAAGACAAAAAAAAAATGTTTTTTTCCCCTGAAAATTTGGGGTGCGGGTGGGACTTGGAAAATTTTGGACCAAAATCCGGAATATTTGTTTTTGTTTTTTATGCGTTTCTGTAAATTTTAAGACAAAAAATTTTTTTTTTTTTTACACCGAAAATTTGGGGTCCGGGTGGGACTTCGAAAATTTTGGACCAAAATCCGCAATTTTTTTTTTGTTTTTTATGTGTTTCTGTCAATTTTAAGACAAAACAAATTTTGGACCAAAATCCGGAAATTTTTGTTGTTTTTTATGCATTTCTGTCAATTTTTAGACAAAAAAAAAAAAAAAAAAATTTCCCCTGAAAATTTAGGGTCCGGGACTTGGAAAATTTTGGACCAAAATCCGGAATATTTGTTTTTGTTTTTTATGCGTTTCTGTCAATTTTAAGACCAAAAAAAATTTTTTTTTTTTACACCCAAAATTTGGGGTCCGGTAGGGCTTCGAAAATTTTGGACCAAAATCCGGAATTTTTTTGTTTGTTTTTTATGCATTTCTGTCAATTTTAAGACAAAAAAAAATTTTTTTTTTTACACCAAAAATTTGGGGTCCAGTGGGACTTAGAAAATTTTGGACCAAAATCCAGAAATTTTTGTTTTGGTTTTTTATGCATTTTGGTCAGTTTTAAGACAAAAAAAACAATTTTTTTTTTACCCTGAATATTTGGTGTCCGGGTGGGACTTCGAAAATTTTGGACCAAAATTCGGAATTTTTTTTTTTTTTTGTTTTTTATGAGTTTCTGTCAATTTTAAGACAAAAACAAATTTTTTTTTTTACACCGAAAATTTGGGGTCTGGGTGGGACTTCGAAAATTTTGGACCAAAATCCGAAATTTTTTTTTTTTTTTTTTTTATGCGTTTCTGTCAATTTTAAGACAAAAACAATTTTGGACCAAAATCCAGAAATTGTTGTTGTTGTTTTTTATGCATTTCTGTCAATTTTTAGACAAAAAAAAAAAAAGTAAACCGGAATGGCTCACTGAAGGGAGCGCTGTGGCTCAGTAGGTAGAGGTGCAGGCTGCAAGCCGAGAGGCCCTCGGTTCCCTCCTGCGGCAACAGTGTTGTGCCATTGGGCAAGACACTTCATCTTCATTGCCTGCGTGGGGGCATGGTGGTGTTGTGTACTAAGGCGTGCTAAACGTCGATGGTGCACTTGTCTCCAACCAATACTAACCCTGCTTGTGTGGAGTTCATATGTTGGGGAGCTGACAGTTGCTCGCCGTTGCACGGTGGTTCTCTCCGGGTACTCCAGCTTCCTCCACCCGTAAAACTGTCGCGGTCATGATTAGCCATTGTGCATAAATATGTGACCTTAAACACCAATAAATAAATAAATATGGCTCACTGAAACATATCCTACGAGTGTCGAAGCAAAAATAGGTGACTAAATTACATCACCAATTGGCATCCACCTTCATTTAATTAATGATTCCTGGTAAATAAAATGTACATCTATTAAAGAATATATATTTCTATATTTGGTTCAAACGTCCGCTCATTTTTAGCTCACCGAAGGGACCTTAACTTATCACTTGCCGTCTGTCGGCGCCTGTCGTCATCCGTCGTGAACTTTACATTATCAACTTCTCCTCCCAAACTCCTGGACCAAATTTGCTGTGCATGTACCTTATCATATGTCAATTCAAGTTTGTACAAATAGACTTTCTGCGTCCACAGGGGGCACCACAAGGTCATTACTCTGATAGCACCCATAATTGCTTTTTTAAAATTAAAAAAATCTTCTTCTCCAGAACCATCATTTAGAATCTTTTGATATTTGGTATATAACATTTCTATTGGGGTCAGATTCAAGTTTGTTCAAATCGAGTCCCTGGGTTAATCATTGGGCTCCCTGTAAGAGCCCGAATTTTAACTTAGTGAAATATGAGGAAGTTTCTTTAAAAATCTTCTTCTTCAGATCCACCAGTCAGAATACTTTCTTATTTGGTATACAACATCTATAGGGGGGTCAGATTCAAGCTTGTACAAATCAGGTCCCTGAGTTAGTATTTGAGCTCTCTATTGGAGCCCAAAGTTTAACTTTGTGCAATTTGAGGACATTTCTTTAAAAATCTTCTTCTTCAGATCCACCAGTGTGAATCCTTTCATATTTGGTATACAACATCTATAGGGGGGGGGGGTCAGATTCAAGTTTGTACAAATCGGGTCCCTGCATTAGTATTTGGGCTCTCTATTGAAGCCCAAAGTTTAACTTCGTGCAATTTGAGGAAATTTCTTTAAAAATCTTCTTCTTCAGCTCCACCAGTCAGAATCCTTTCATGTTTGGTATACAACATCAATAGAGGGGTCAGAATCAAGTTTGTTCAAATCGAGTCCCTGGGTTTATACTTGGGCTCCCTATTGGAGCCTGAATTTTAACTTAGTGAAATATGAGGAAATTTCTTTAAAAATCTTCTTCAGATCCACCAATCAGAATGCATTCATATTTGGTATACAACATCTTGAGGTGGGTCAGTTTCAGGTTTGTTCAAATCGGGTCCTGGGGTTAATATTTTGGCTCCCTATTTGAGCCCAAAGTTTAACTTAATGCAATGTGAGGACATTTCTTTAAAAACCTCCTTGTTCAGATCCACCAGTCAGAATTCTTTCATATTTGGTATATACATTTGTAACATCTCAAGAGGGATCAGATTCAAGTTTGTTCAATATGAGTCCCTGGCTTATTATTTTGGCTCTCTATGGCAGGGTTGGAGGGGGAGCGTGTTAGGTTCAGGTTTGTTCAGATCCATTTCCATAAAATTTGCCTTTGCATGGCTTCATTCATTTGTAGTGTTGATGAACCATGTCTAACTGAATGTGACCCCAAACACTTCTTTGAACCACTTTTGGCCGGTGAGCGATTAAGGTCCCTTGGGGGCTCTTGCTAATTCAATTATCCACTCGAATTGTGATCCATTTTGGCGAAGTTAAAGAATTCAGTTTAAAGTGGGTCAATTTGCTCGGAAAAATTCACCTTGCTTCCGTGGTATGCCGAAAAAGTATGGCTGAAAATAGATACACAATGGACGTAGCTTTTGATATACCAATAACATGATTTTGGAGGGTGTTACGGTTTATTGACAGCCCGACAGGAATGATTAACAGCCAGAGGGTCAATTAACAGCCCGAGACGAAGTCGAGGGCTGTTAACGGCCCAAAGGCTGTTAATCATTCCTGAAGGGCCGTTAATAAACAGGGGCGCCGAACAAAATCTTGTTATTACTATTATTACCACTTCTAAAATGGTTAAATCCAAAGGTTTCTTATCAAGTTCACAAGTGAAGATTGTGACATCCCAAGTTTTCGCAATGACATTTAACTAAAACACATGTGTCATCTGTTTCTAGATAAACAAAACATCACATGGTCAGTCACATGATAGCTTAATTTAAATATTTTTGTTTGCCACGAAAAATTGGCCTTCTCCCGAAATCTACTAACAAAAACCTACCGTAATGAATTAATTACACTCACCTTGACAATTCGAATGCTTCATCACCGAAGTAATGGGGAAATCACACAAATTTCACGTGTTTTTTTAACATTCATTGCAGTTAAGCATGTTTCATCATCTCGGAACCAGTGGCGCGTTTGGTATGACGGATTACATAAACTGTAACCAGAGCCGGGGCTGTTAACGAAACATTTAGCCGGAAGCAGGCTGTTAACCACGTTAACACACAACTTCCTGTTTGAGTCTGTGCATTATGCACTTTTACCGTAAAGGTAAAATTGTGTTAATATACTAGAGAACACACGCTAAAGTGGTAATAATAGTCAATAACGCTGATTGTTCTGCTTTGCGAATCACAGTTGAGGCATCTATTCCCTGAGAGCTCTGAATGGCATTTGAACTGTTCGAAACAGAATTATGAATTACTGATTAGGATAAAAAATCTTGATCCCCAAAGGCTGAAACGTCCCCTCACAGAAATTGGTGCATATATAGAAACACCACAATCAACACTAAATAAGGGGAAGTTGGATTAAATTGCATGAGTCATAAAAAATGAATTTACATTTTATTTCCCATTTCAGAAGGGAATAATTATATGACTATACAATTTGGTTCAATTATAACCAGAGGTTGTGGTGTGTGTGTGGGGGGAGGGGGGTAGTGGCAGGAAAGGGTGGGAGGGCGGGAGATGAAGTATTTGAACCAATGATTTTTTAATATGGCATTAAGGGCATAAGCAAAATTTTAGACCATGAACTACTGGGTGCAACCTTGTGCCAGTGGTGGTCCAAGAGCTGAAATCTTTTAGTTCTTATGTATATTGTTCGTGCACATATATTTCCCTGAAATTCATCCAATTTCCCTGAAAATTGCCCTCATGTTCACTGAAAATGTTTTTCTGAGGTTAGCATGTCTGATTGTATTATTTGCCACAAACATATTTTAACCCTTTACAGAAAACACATGATATCACAATTTGTTATTTTAATATTTTTTTCCCCCAATTCTTAAGAAAAAATTCTACAAAACCATATCATGTGGCCCCTCAGTGGAATGAGCTTGACAAGCATCTTGTTCCAGTGGGGCTGGGGTGGGGGGAAAGAGGCAGGGGGGGCATGATATGGTTTTGTTGACTTTTATTCTACTTCACAATTGTGGCCGATAGATAAAGGTTAATCACTTGATAGGTGGAACTGAGGCGCAGTGTTGACGCTCACAAAAAGGAAAAATTGCAGGTGTGATGGCATGCAGGAGTAACAGCTCACCTTAAAATCGAAAGACTGACGTGAAATGTGAAATACTGGAGATACTCCAACTCAAGTTGTTGATTCCAGTCCCCCATATTCCACCCATGTTGAGTTCTGTATTATTACTCTAAGTTCATAACAATAAATTAATGAATGATAATCTGAGTCTGTCACTGTCATTCCTTTTATCATTGTTTGTCTGATAATTAATGTCCTTGCAATTTAAGTGTATTTTTAATAACTCGTGAAAAGGGTGATCACGAGTCTTGTTGGTCTAAAATCTAAACGGAAAGCTCTCTGCACCCTCAAAAAAGAAACTGACCCCAGCAAGAAAACCGAACTCAAAAAAACATACAATCGCCTTCATGGCGAAGTCAAAGAAGCCCTCAAGGCTGAAAAACAAGCCAACTGGGAAAAGGCAACAGCCAACCTAAACGGGACCCAAGATGCAAAAAAGTTCTGGGACTCTTTCAAAATTCTCACTGGGCAAAAAAACAAGGGCGGGAAAGCCGCAGCAAAACCTCTAAAAAAGGAAGATGGCTCATTTACTCGCACCGACAAAGAGAAGGCCGACACCTTTGCCGACCTCCTAAGAAAAACGCATCGCTCGTATCAAGGTAGGGCAATGATGACGTCGTCATCAACGCGATTGATGACTTCATAAATGAACACCCCGGTATCTACCGGGACTCCAACTTCGAAGATGAGCCAGAAGAAGTGGACGAAGATGACCTCGTCACCCCCATCACCAATGACGAAATCATTAATGTCATAAAAAAATGCAAAAACTCCTCCTCACCCGGCGAAGATGAAGTAAGCTACAAAATTCTAAAACAGAGCCCTAACTCCCTAATCGAAAAACTAAACAAACAATTCAACGCATGCCTCACCCATGGCTACTTTCCCAGATGCTGGAAAAAAGCCATCGGTGTCATGATACCAAAACCCGATAAGGACCCCTCCGATCCTGCCAGCTACCGCCCAATCAGCCTGCTCAGCTGCATTGGTAAGACTTTCGAAAGAATCCTTACCAATCGGCTCAGGGGGCACCTTGAAGACATCGACTTCTTCAATAAATGGCAAAGAGCCTACAGAAACTGTAAAGAAGGCATCGAACATGTCTACCGACTAGTCAGCCAAATGAAAACCGCTATCAACAATCAGCAAATAGGCGCGGCAGTCCTGTTAGACGTCGAAAAAGCATTCGACTCTGTTTGGCATAATGGAATGCGCTACAAATTATCAAAAATGAGACTCCCCGTGAAACTGATTAGATTACTATCCTCTTTCTTAAATGATCGCGAAATTAAAGTCAGAGTGAACAATGAAATGTCTGACAGTGTCCCCCTCGAAGCAGGCACCCCCCAAGGTTCCGTCCTAAGCCCCCTCCTATATATCTTTTTCGTAAATGACCTTAGCTTCTCCGAGGATCGCGTTCAAGTTTCCCAATTCGCGGATGATAAAGGCCTCTGGGACTCTAACAACACGGCCAATCTGCTCCAAAAACCCCTGCAACGCGCTCTCGACGAGCTTGAAGAGTGGTGTGCCAAATGGAGAATTAAGCTAAATGCCAATAAAACCCAACGAATCACCTTTACTCGCAAGAAAACTAAACGGGATTTTGACCTAAAACTTATGGATAACACCCTCCCAGAATGCAAAGAAGCGAAATTCCTGGGCATCACCATCGATCAGAAACTGTCCTTCAACAAACATACCGACGATATGGCGAAAAAAGCTACTAAACGAATTAACTTACTGAAAATGCTCAAGGGAACGTCATGGGGGCCAACCAGTCCACCCTACTCAAACTATACAAATCCTTTGTGCGCCCAGTACTCGAATACGGTGCAATAATACTAACTGACCTCAACCAAACTAACATGGGAAAACTCCAGAGGGTCCAGAATCACGCGCTTAGAGTTGCCCTCCGCGCCCCATGGGATACACCCATAAAAACACTCCACGACAAGGCCGATATCCCCACCATTAAAGACCGCATAGCCACCCTGGCCGCGAAAAATGAAGACCGGTTAGCCGACAGCGAACTAATCTCCGATCTTGGAGTAATTTGCGAAAGCCGACAAAAACCCAAAAATTGCAATCAAAACTAAGACCATTCGAATAAAAACTAGGGAATGACAAGGTGAACTGCGATCTCCGACGCCCCGATATACCCCTAAACTAAATTAAAATAAATAATTCCGCAACCAGCGAAGGGTACAACAGGAAAGAAACACCCCCGGGTGTGGTCTAGTGTGCTAGACCTGTTGCCCTCCCGCTGACAGCCTCGGAAGCTCAACCTGCATTAAACAATCGCGATCCCCGGCACCCTCAACTTCAAATAAACTTAAACTAACCTAAATAAGGTCACTTCCAGCTAAGGACACAACAGGAAAGAAACACCCTCGGGTGTGGTCTAGTGTGCTAGACCTGTTGCCGTCCCGCTGCAAACTAGGAAGTTCAGCCCACTTAAAACGCTCGCGATCCCCGGCACCTTAAAACTAAATAATAAATAGGGAACGATTGGGGTCCCAAGCACGAGAGTATGTTACTGCCCTTACGAATGTAAAGATTCGTGCATTTCATACTCTCCCCCATTGCGACAAGCGCACACACAGCACAATACCACACGAGAGTATGTTACTGCCCTTACGAATGTAAAAATTTGTGCATTCCATACTCTCTCCACACACACAGCAGATACCACAAGGACACGCAACTAAAGAGGTGCCACTTTTATCTTTACAGTTCATATATTCTAATGAAAACTAATTCTACCTTCTTCTTTTAGCAGGTGCACAGAAGATGTTTTTTTGTTTTTTTTTGACCAGCACCCCAATAACCGCTACAGACAGTCTAACCGTTATGGAAACAGTCACCCCCGTGGTTCCTGAACATCCTCCGCTCCATCCCTAAAAGTGGTCAGCCACTTTAAGGGAGGTGAGCGCAGGTCCTGCGTCCCGCCTCTGCCCCTTTTTGTAAGCGCATTGCGCATCTTTTTGTCCCAACCCAATAGGATTACAATGCAGGCCTGCCCCCGAACCAGGGAAGTTCGGGTCTTCTTCTTGGTGGTCCCCGAAAGGGGTCGTTGTTGTTTTCCTTCAAAGAGTCCAACTATAACAGAGACAGCCTGAGGCAGATTATACTTGCCAGTGATGGCCATCACTCATTATCATCCTCGAAGCGGCAGACTATACTTGCCCGAAAATCCAGATCGACTGCACCCTCGGGGAGAGGTAGTACCTTTGTGAGAGGACCCAACCTCCCACACTGGTCCTCACCCGAGGGTCCAACCGACTACAGTCAACGAGACCGCCTACCCACAACTGGAGACACCTGCTGAGTACCGGATCCTTGTCCTCCTTCCACACGCCTAGACATGTGACAGCCATCATATACAGCTACCGAGGGTCGAAAAGGGCTTGTCCCCCATACCGACCCTGCGCGCCTTCGGCGCGCGAAATCATTTCTCTTGTTGGTCTCATTTATCAAATGATTGCACAATGGTGTTCATACTTTGATTAATGAATTCTTTCTCATATCCTTATGTATGGGTGGATTGGCAGTGATTACTCACAAGAAAAAATAGAAACCACACAGTTAAATGAAAAAAAGTCTGTACCATGTTTAGCTGATTTTTTACCATGTTTATGTCATCCTGTGTCTACCATTTTCCTTCCATCGTTGATCGGAAACTGTTGGAAAGCTGTCAGAGAGCCTTTGACAATAGTATGTGTCACATTTAAGCACTGCATTTGGCAAAGAAGAAAACAAGAATTTTAACCTCATTCCAGAAAAGATCTTGGCCTTGAAAGCATTAATAAAACAATAAGAAACCTTGTTTAACTGGTAGAGTGCTAAATTTTTTCTCAGCCTCAAGATTTGTTCACACATTTTTGTCTTGTTACAATTAATGGGAGAGTGCCTACAGGCACTCTCCCATAAATTGTAACAATGCAAATCGATGGAGATGAGGTAATTTTACTTCCAAGATAATATGAAAAACATCCACAGAATATGAAACCTTTAACTTTGGGTACTTGCAGTTCAGAATAAAGCCCAAATATGGGCTTCCAGCACTCTACCAGTTAAACAAACAGAGTTTTATTGTAACTAAACAGTTTTGCTTAGTGAAGTCAAAAAAGAAAATGGAATTATACATCATCTGTAAACAATGTAAATAATTTAACATTGTTTCATTGTAAACTTTTGTGGCAGTACAAATACTAATTTTCATGACAAACAGTTTTAAATTGAATTCAGTTCCAGTATATAATAGGACACTTTTGAGGTGATGGCGAGGAATATTGTAAAGACCTGTAACCTGCCTGATATGGAAAAGTTTTTGGGGCATATCGACATCAAATTTCATTCATGCCTCTGCTTGGGCATTTTCACACACAGTGTTTGTGTGGAACTTGCTCCTCAAAAAATGTGTGAAAACTCCATAGCAAGATGTAGATGCAACCAGTGCATTTAGGATAGGACAGTGAAACAGTGCAAGACAGCTTTGCTTGTACGGGGTTAAACTTTCCAAGCTGGTTGTTCACATATATTTCTTCGTGGACACCTAAGCCCAAAATGTACTATATAATGTTCAGTTTTATTTGTAAATTATTATAAATACAGGTAGTTAGAAAACAAATGAGATTTTGTGCATTGTTTTCAATAATTATATGCAATAAACAATTTAGCATATTCTTTCATTTCTTTTTTTAATTAAAGATTATGAATTCTCTCGGAAACCCACCTTCAAATATTTGTGCACCCATCAAATACAACAACACAATATGTGGATTGGTCGGTGCCACTTGTTGTGCTTTATTCCAATACAAAATTCTGAATTTTATGACACAGCTCCAATTAAACATACAATCTCATTAAGATGACAAAAAACATACATGATTTCAATAATGGCGACAACCCGACTTCTTGTTTTGAAATACAAAACACTACGTATAATTGGACAAAAAAGAGGAGATTTGATGTGCACTCCACAGTGATAGCACCTGAACTGATTCTATTGACCAAACAATCAGCAACTCTGATTTCTGCACGTGCGACTCCGTGCTCACAAATGTTCGAAGACACCCGAGGGAATACAATTTCTTTCTTATTCACCCTGTTCAACCGAAAGAAATTATTATGTACTCTATTACAATTCAGACATTAATTTATAGTCATGCTGAAGGATTTAGCATCAGGCTTGTGCCTTATGTAAGCTGTTTCCTTTGTAACAAATTATACAGTACAAAGTAATGTGAAGTATTCAGCCTGGATCGTAGGATTATACAGAATCTGAGTAGTTGAGTAGATCAGAGACAGAGGAAGAAAAGAAGATTGTGGTGCAGAATCAATAAGCAGGAGAATTTGATGTGATGAACTCTTAACTGGGAGAGTGCTAAATTATTTTTTGAAGGTAATTTGAAACATACGGCCTAAAAAAATAAAAAATCTGTTTCTCAGGCCCTCCCACATGGTCCTTTTGGCTGCCGCATGCTCTCTTTTTATAACCAATTTAAACTTAAAAAAAATTAAAAGTAAATGGTTTATGTCTGATATTTTACCCAAGTTAAAAAAAATTGATGAATTTGTCCCTTGAGTGCAAGAAGGCTTTGCAGTGCTTTAGCATTGCAAAGCCTTCTTGCACTCAAGGGATGAAATACACCACCACCCATGCTATTCTGTAGATTATGAGGCCTAAAACTCGAACCAAGAACATGAACTTTTGATGGCAAAGAAGTAATTATTGAAATAAAAAATAAAATAAAAAACCGCTCGCCCGCATGCAATTTCACAAATAATGGCCTGAGAAACAGAAGATCTACTTTGTGTGGCCTAAGTACTTTTTTCAGAGATAGTATGCTACCAACAGAGGGGGGGGGGGGGGCTAGTTTAGCAAGATTTTGCTTGGGGGGGGGGGGCCTTTGTGTAGCAAGATTTTGCTCCTAAACAATTTTTTGTTACAACTTATTGGAGAGTGCCTGTTTGTACTCTCCAATAAATTGTAATAATGAATTTTATATAAATATTTTAACCTACTGTTGTGCAAATGGTAAGCTTATGCAAAACTTCCGTGCTTTTCAATAGAGCCATGATGGTGGCTTCTTGCACTCCACGAGTTAACTAACCATTATAGAGCCAAGACAGTGTCCTCATAGAATGTTGGCGTCTAATAAGTTGTGATGCTTGAGGTATGTTTGCAGGTTCAGCTTAAATAAGGCTCCCAACTCATGACCTGAGTACCTGTAACACTTCCACATATCAAAGTCAATAGTAAAAGAGTACCGGGTACTAAAAAAAAGCTTTTGAAGGTGTTACTCTCCATGATCAGACTGCCATCACCGACAAGAAGCTAGAGATCCAATAATAGAAGTGTCGTGCCCAAGAAAATCATTATATCATTTTCAGTTCAGGTAAATTGCATTTCCCACTGGAGTATGCAGTATGCAGTATATATCTGAAAGGAGACAAATAATCTTATTACTATTTTATTGAATACCAATCACATCACTTATTTTGGAAGATTTGCGAGTTTTCTGTTGTGGTTTTTGAAACACAATACATATTTTCCATATCATATGCATTGAACTGGAACAGGATAGTACTAAAACATGTTAAATAAGGAACAAGTGAACTACAAATGAAATAAAACTGTGTCACGATTGTTTCTTGTAAATTCGGTGAACAAAACGTTAACATCTGCAATCTGCGTATGCTTTCATAAAGGTCATTTAACCCCAAGGACATAGATACAGGAGTCGGGAGTGTGTGTGTGGGGGTGGGTGGTGGGGCTCAAACATTCAGTCGCAAAGATGCCATTTGAGATGTATAATTTATGATTCAACCGTCATGTCAAATTCGTTTTTCATCTGAGTTATTATCAGAGAGTATTCACTGAATTCTGAGAATCCCCATTACTTCAAAAAAATAAAACACAGCCACTTGTGTTTCGCACATATAAGCATATTTTTGATTTTCAGTTCTTATCCTTTTCAGATTTTCCGTTGACACTCTGTATTAAAGGTATGTGCAGCTAACTTTTTATTATCGCAGGGGATATAGAAATAGGCCCCCGTCCATTCATCCATCCATCCATCCATCTGTCCAGTTGTCTGTCCATCTCTGTCTGTCCATCCAACCGTAACAACTTTGGACCTTATCTCAGTCAGTGGATGTTGGATTTAAATGATCTTTGGTATACTGATGGACCACCATGGGGGAAAAGATATTCACGAGTAACAGGTTTTGTCCGGTTTTCTTTCTAGAGTTATGGGCCTTTTTCCACTTTTTTTCAAATTAGATGATACCCCTGGTGGAGGATACCAGTGACGCTACATCTTGTTAATATTAATTAACCATTTCCCTGCAATCCCAGGTTTACCAACATTAATGGAGCATCAAGCAAACTGATACTTTTCTCTTACTTTGACACCAAATCGCTTTGCAGGTGTCACAGTCCATTCTTTTTCAAGAAGAGTTTTGTACTCTTCGGTGTGATGATTGTGTATGTGGCGACGTAGATTGGAGGTATATCCGAACTGGATGACAACTGACTTATTGCATAATTGCCATTTCTATCATCGCTTCTTAGAAAATATTGATATATGCAGCAACACGTTTCAGCTAACATTTTGTTGATTCTACAAAATATTTGACGTGAATATTCATGTGAATATTCATAAGTTAAGCAAAACCAAAAATATACATTTTTAAATCTCTTTTCGGTTTTGATTTCCACTTAAAAACTGAGTTTTGGTTTTGGTTTGTTTAAACTGACCAGCTCTGTTACAGATGTATACAGAAGTTCATGGGTGATGTAACAAAGCATCGAACATGCATGCCAAGCCTCAGGGTGATGATTATTTTTATTCATGAGCATACTGCAGAAATTTCCAATATATGTTTAGTTGAGTTGTGACGAAGTCAAACTTGACTTACATTTATTTATTTATTGGTGTTTAAGGTCACATACTTATGCACAATGGCTAATCATGACCGTGACAGTTTTACGGGTGGAGGAAGCTGGAGTACCCGCAGAGAATCACTGAGCAACGACGAGCAGCTGCCAGCTCCCCAACATCGTAACTCCGCACTGCAGCACACACAGGGTTAAATTGGTTGAAGACATGCGCACCATCGACATGCAGTACGCCTTAGTACACGGCATCATCATGCCCCCATGTGGACAGTCGGGGTTAAGTGCCTTGCCCAAGGACACAATGCGGGAGTCTGAATCGATCACTCAGACGGTCACCCATCCGAGGACCAAACTCAACTTATAGTTTGATGAAGGGCGGGCCTTGTAAACAATTGGTTTCTGGACGATAACTTCATACATAGGTTGGCATCAGTGAGAGGAAGAGCCTTATTTATTTTGGACTCACTAGGTCAAAGGTCAAGGTCACAGTGACCTTAAAACATAGTAAATTGTAAACAATTGGTTTCCGGATGATACCTTGACTATGATTCAACCCACATTCATGAAACTTCATGTGTAGGTTGGCCTTTGTGAGAGGAAGAACCCTATTTATTTTGAACTCACTAGGTCAAAGCTCAAGATCACCATGACCCTGAACATAGTAAATCAAAACAGTTGGTTTCCGGATGATAATTTGATAATGGTTCGACCCATGTTCATGAAACTTCATAGGTAGGTTGGCATCAGTGAGAGGAAGAACCCTATTTATTTTGGACTCGCTAGGTGAAAGGTCAAGCTCACAGTGACCTTCAACATAATAAATCGTAAACAATTGGTTTCCAGATGATAATTTGACAATGGTGTGACCCACAATCATGAAACTTCATAGGTAGGTTGGCATTGGTGCAAGAAAGAGCCCTATTTATTTTGGAATCACTAGGTCAAAGGTTAAGGTCACAGTGACTCTTCAGATAGGAAATTGTAAACAATTTGTTTCCGGATGATAAGTTGATAATGATTAAACCCACTCTTGTCGTGTCACAACTCGACATTGGATCGGTGATCCTATTGGCTTTTTATTTATACATTACTGTCATTATCATCATCATAAACTTATTTTAACCCTTAAAACCTCAGATTAATTTTATGTTCATAACCACTGTATATACATTTATTACCCTTTTAAAATTATACACGCTTCCTGATTGGTTGGTAACCACTGCATCCAGTATGATACATTTAACACCAATGGGGTGTGGGAGTTCAAAGGGTTGTATGACAAACCTGGAAATGAGGCAGGTGCGTGTGCAATTTTTCCCGTCAACACGCGTTTTCTATTTTACGGGAGCTAAAAAATGCACTCGTTGAAAAATATTGTGGAGCACAAATATACTGTGAGGGCATATAAATGTGTGTTGTTAGCTCAACTTAGCTGAGCTATTGCCATCACTTCTTGTCCGTTGGTGTATGTACGTCCGGGCGTATGTACGTATGTCCACAAGTTCCTTTGGCGCACCTCACAGGTCGCATTTATGATCAGATTGCTTTGAAACTTGGTATGCTTGTTGGGGTTGACCTCTAGATGGGAGCTATCAATTTTCTTCAATTTCCGTCAAAAAGTGTTGCCGCTGGCAATGTTCTTAGAACTTAATTTAGTCAGACCTCAATATTTCTCTTTGGCACACCCTACAGGGCACATTTATGATTGGATTGCTTTGAAACTTGGTATGCTTGTTTGGGGTTACTTCTAGATGGGAGCTATCGATTTTCTTAGATTTCTGCCAAGAAATGTTGCCGCTGGCAACGACCTTTGATGAACTTAGTGCAGTTCTGCATCAAAATTTCCATTCGGCACACACTGTGGGGCACATTTATTATCAGATCGCTTTGAAACTTGGTATGCTTGTTTGGGGTGACCTCTAGATGGGAGCTATCAATTTTCTTCCATTTCTGTCAAAAAATGTTGCCGCTGGCAACGTTCTTAGACCTTAGTTTAGTCAGACCTCAATATTTTCCTTTGGCACACTCTACAGGGTACATTTATGAATTGATTGCTTTGAAATCTGGAATGCTTGTTTGGAGTGACCTCTAGATGTGAGCTATTGATTTTATTCCATTTCCATCAAAAAATGTTGCTGTTGGCAACGACCTCTGAACTTTGTTTAGTCAGGCATCAATATATTCTTTTGGCATGCCCTACAGGGCACATTTATGATCAGATCGGTTAGAAACTTTGTATGCTTGTTTGGTGTTACCTCTAGATGGGAGCTATCGTTTTTCTTTGATTTCCGTCAAAAAATGTTGCCCCAGTGGGCAGCCACTACGTTCTGACAGCTGAACTACAACTGTCATCTGCTTTGTTGTCGAACAGTCACGTGGCTATCACATGTGTGGCATACAGAGATTTTAGGAAAAGTGGTCTAACAGTTTGTGGAAAACATGGTTTAAGAGACCTTATGTCTATCAAAATCTCTGTGTATAATCCCTCCATAAGATAACAAAAACACTACCAAATGAAACTTGTTTACTCAATGTCACAGGCGATCAAATTTCAAGTGAATAGGAATGTGGAGAACTGTGGATCAGACATCTCAGTTTCATGGTATGTTGGGCTGTCATCAAGATGCTTACTCATTTACAGCCCAACATGTCATGTGATTTGTCGAGCTTTACACCGTTTTAAAGTTCGAGTACAACTCAGTTAATGCACTTGGAATTCCCTGCAAAGTGGTAATAATATTGAGACTATAATTCAGTGCCTGAATTTCTGCCCCATTTCCAATGCAAAGAAGAAGAAGGCTGGAAAGTTTCCATTTGAAATAGCCATGATTTCCGTTACTACCTACCAATAATCCAATCCAATGAACATTGAGTCCAACTCCTAAACAAATTAAGTGGAATCTCATTAACCCTCTGCACTCTGATGTCAAAATGCTAAAGTTTTCAGCAGCAGATATTTCTGATAATAGAGTTTACTATTAAACCAAACATACCTTGTTTGACAGAGCTCAATGAGCTCTGTCAAACAAGATATAATTAGTTAAATTCAGACTTACGCAAGAGAAAAAACAGAGTAATTGGAGAAAATTCTGTTGCACTACAGGAGGGCTAGGAGTTAATTGAAGAGCCATTCTACCTGAAAATATTCAATTAACAGGTGTTTTCAATAAACAGGGATTTGGTCACTTTTCTATATTCTGGAGATAAATAAAGTGAACATTTACTTTTTTGTATCTTGTTTGACAGAGCACAACTGATCCTTTGGTGGGGGGGGGGGGGGGGGGGGGGAGGGGGGGGGTTCATGGAATTATAATGCAGTGTTCTGAAACATGACAGATTAGGGTAACCCTAATGAATCCTCAATCCCGACCCAGCTTAAACTCTGCAATGAAACTGGCAAGTGAATATGCATAAATTTATTACTTCTTCTTTGAGTTTCTAATCCGTGTACATGTTTAGGGACTGACAGTTTTCAGGCAAATTATCATCTATTTGATTTGGATTTTTATACGGCATTTCATATTGTGAAATTATAAGGTGTCCAACTCCTATGGTTATAAAAGGATTTCATTGAAATTTGTTAGACATTATCATTACCATGTGGAGCCTAAATGTTTTAGTTCCATTAATTTGCAGATAAATTGTCTCCTCTCTAACTAATGGCAAATTTTATCACGATGACGTTATTTATTTCGACATCAGTGTGCAGAATAACGAAATTTCAAACTGCAAAATTTTCCATTATGCAACTGGGAAGTTAACCAGGGTTATAAAAGGATTTCATTGAAATTTGTTAGACATTATCATTACCATGTGGAGCCTAAATGTTTTAGTTCCATTAATTTGCAGATAAATTGTCTCCTCTCTAACTCGATTATAATGGCAAATTTTATCACGGTGACGTTATTTATTTCGACATTAGTGTGCAGAATAATGAAATTTCAAACTGCAAAAATTTCCATTATGCAACTGGGAAGTTAATCAGTTCAATCTTTCTTGACAGAGAGCTCAGTGAGCTCTGTTAAACAAGATTTAATTGGTTAAACTAGCCTTTGCATTATGGGAAACAGTTGCAGTTTAAAATTTTGATATTTCAGCATCTGAGTGTGTAGGGAGTTAAATTTGCTTCGCGCACACATCAACCCAATTTGTTTATTTTCTAATAGTGTTTCCACTGCTGTGCAGGTAGACAGGGTCTTTTCTGTGAAAGGGCTTCTGTTCAGTGGAATACAGATTTTGACGCCACTATTATTAAATGGAATATTGATGTATGGGACAACAACATCTGCCATTAGCATATTGGGAGTTTATCATCAATCATATTTTTTTATTATGTGGAATGGTTTTTTGATTGTGTGTACTGAAGATTGTGTTGTTAGGTTCTAAGAACAAACTTTATCTCCAATGATAACATGTTGACTTTCAGTCTCTGTTAGTTTCCTTCAATAATCAATGCAGAAGAGACCAATTGTTAGGTCTTTGATTATGTGTGTTCTTTGTACATCTGAGTTGAGAACAATCATGTGCTCTTGTCTTGAATTCGATTTAATAAATGTGATATACAATAGTTTGTTATTTAAGTTCTTTATTGCATATTCATCACTAATAGCTGGCAGCCATCAAGGTCACTAGATAGAACTTCCGAGTGTCAGTAAGTTTCTTTATCACTTTATCACCATCAAATAGGCCATGTCGGAAATATCGTTCACAACACTTACAATAACATGGGGTGTGATTGGTCAGCAATTAACATAGATGCCGTAACGTTGTGAGTGAGTTGGTTTCAGAAGTAGAATTGAATTGATCTTCTTTTATATTTCATTATCTGTTCATCTAATACAAATAGCAGATGACATTTATAAAAACATAGCTTATGACCTCTCATTTGAACAAGCTCGATGAGCTCTGTCCAATGAGGGATAACTATGTTTTTGAGGCAAAAAATTAAACACATTTTAAATGTGATAAGAATAGTCTCAAATTCATCACAATTTGACATGGAATTTCTGAACCTCATTCACTAAAATTTATCTGAGCCTCGATAAACCTTGGCTTAGGTTAATTTCATTGAAGGCAAAAAATTAAACACATTTTAAATGTTATAAAAAGAGTCTCAAATTCATCACAATTTGTCATGGAATTTCTGAACCTCATTGACTAAAATTTATCTAAGCTTCGGTAAACCTTGGCTCAGGTTAATTTTAGTGAAGTCAGCTCATATATTTTGTATCAAATCAAGAATTTAAAGATCCTCTATGTATGGAATATAAAATTCAAAAGTAGAGGAACTCGGATAAGTTCTCATATGATCTGGAATTTATAAACTGAGGTCACCAGTTTAATATGAGCCTCACATCAGATTTGATGGAAGAGAATTATAAATTCCTTGTGAAATAGGATAATTTTAAGATTTCTTTAACTCTTCACCGCCTGAGTATTTTCAAGATATTTTTCATCAAATCTAGTCAAGGCTGCTGTAGAGCAGCCATAACTAGCTAGATTCGATGAAAAAGTAATCAAAATGTAACACAAGTAATGACTGGTGAAAAATTCCATTCAGTTTACAAGGGGGAAATATGATTAAATGTGCCCAAATTATACTTATTTCATTGACAAGAGAAACCCTGTGCTGGGCAGGAATATCAGCATCCAAAGAGTTAATTACATGATCAGGGTGTGTGATGGCCCATTGGTTAGAGCATTAAACTTGATATTGATGGTTTGACCCAGACCTGTGTCTTCTGCATTAAGTCCTTAGGCAAGACACTTATCCTGATTGCCCAAGTGGGAGCATAGTGGCACAGTGTACTAAGGTGTAGGGCAGTGCCCAAGTAGGAACATGGTGGTGTGGAATACTGAGGCATAGAGTATTGCCCAAGTGGGAGCATTGACTGGTGCTGTGTACTAAGATGTGAGCATGACAATGGTACTCTTGCCTTCAACCGATGCTAACCCTGCTTGTGTCTGGTAAGTGTGTCAGAGAGTGTGACAGTTACTCACCATTCCTTGGTGGTTCTCTCCTGGTATTCCAGGTTTCTCCACTCGTAAAACTGTCCAATGCGATATGACTGTGAATGTTGAAAATGTCATGAAACTCCAATAACGAAACAATGCACATGGATTAAAGAATTGATAATATTTTGCAGGGTACTCAAATCACAGAAAAACTGCCAGGACATTATCGCATTTGACAATATTACAGTACAGTGGAACCCTGTTAATTGAATAGTCCCCCGTGGGAACCCCGGGAAATGAAGCAGTGCCTGTTCACTGCATTAAACAGGCTCTGTTTTACTGGTAAAATGGGGCCCAGTCACCAATGCTTGGGAGGTGCAAACCCTCTCTAAAATAAAAAAACGCTCACCCCTGGTCTTGAGTTTGATACTCATGTTGTGGTCATGATTAGCCATTGTGCAAAAATATGTGACCTTAAACACCAATAAATAAATAACTGAATAGTCAGTTTATCAGTGAAAAATATTCAATTAACAAGAGAATATATTTAACAGGAATTGGGTCATTTCCCTGTCTTCTGGTGATAAACTAACTATTTATTCTATTACTAGTTGTCCAACCTGTTCCAGGACGGGAAGCCCCACCCTTGTGACGGTAAAATTGTATTGCATTGCATGTCAAGGGAGATAATCAAAGCTTGAGTTTCTCACTGTATGAAATGAATATCTTGTGAAAAACTCATTGAGCTCTGACAAACAAAATTTAATAGATTAAGTCATTGGTAAATGCTTATATTTGATATTCTTAGGCCAAAAAACACTTTAGTGGATGTCAGAACAGTTATTTGGCTAACTGAAAGATTTTTTATTCAATTAACCGGATCGAGGTTACTCTATAACCTATATACAATTAACATGTCAAATTTGTAATGGAGGTGTGGTAAATGGTTTGGTGTTTTGATATCTTTTTTCATTTAACAGTGATATTCAATTAATTTCTTGCATGCTGCTGGCAGATATTCCTGCCCAGGACGCGATTTCTCTTACCACTGAAATATGTATAATTTGGGTATAGTTAGTCAAATTTTAATTCCTCCTGTAAATTGAATGGATTTTTTCTCCAATAATCACTTTAGTTGAATTTAGATGAATTTTTCATCAAATCTAGTCATGGCTGCTTCACAGCAGCCATGACTAGATTTTATTAAAAATATCTTGAAAATACTCAGCAGGTTGAGAGTTAAAAAAGATATCCATGTAAGTGGGTTCCACTGTACTCTGATTACAAAAGTAGAAGAGCTATGTAGTGACCTTAATGGCTGGCAACTACAAGAGAATTTTAATCATCGCAATCTGCTCAAAATTTTTTGTCTGCTTCCCTCTTTACATTTCAGTAGAATCTCACCTGTCGAAAAAGAAATTCGACGGCATTTATATCAGATGCTGCTTATTTTTATTTTCCTTGCTTTGGGCTTAATTTGCAATATTTTATTTGTGATATTTCAACCCATTGATGTATGTGTGTCCCAACTGGATCACAATCTGATCGTGAAAGTGACCTCTTTTGCGATCACAGCTAGCATCGTTCCTAGATATGTTCTGGGATATAACGATGAAGTAAGTGGTATCATGAGATAAATACGGAATATTATTATATAGTGTGTTGAAGTAAATTTTTTATCCCACAAGTAGGATTAAGGCTTGCAGGTTAATTAATGAGTAGGATAAAAATTTTATTTTGAAACACTGAAAATGTATTCTCTCTTTCCCATAACATTTGTTTTGTCCGTGGTCCCCATTGATGTTGTCATGAGGTGTGTGTGTGTGGGAGGGGGGAGGGAGAGCTATCTGGGAACTCATTACCCCCACCCCATCAACTTTTCCTAAAAAACTGTAAACCAGTCCCTAAAACTGGTTCATGTACTCTCACCCAGATATTTCTTGGGACATTTTGCTATAGTTACGCCTCCATTTTCTTGTTACTTCCGCATTAAAAAAACGGTATTCTGGGTGCTCCAGTTTGCGTGACCCTGGACCTTTGCATCTATGTAAAATACACACTCTTAAGGTAACCCATCACAAAATTAAATGAATTGGGGAGACAAAATTAAATTTTTTTCTGCTGCCAATGGCCCCCTACTTCATTTAGCCTCAATTGCCACTGGTTCAAAACATTAAACATTTCTGATAAAAAGGTTGGAGACTCTTTGTTTTTCACTAAAATAGTAGTAATTGCATTGTAACATGTTTCTATAAGTGTAATGCCATTAGTGCCAACTCAGCTTCTATATATGTTTTTTCATTGTTGAAGCTATGGAGAATTTATTCTTCCAGTGCAGAATAAACCAAAAATCTATCCCGACACTTATTAATTGAAAAACATCTATTTATGGGATAAATTATAATATTGCATCCACTTTCATATCTCTGACATCTTGAACGGGGGCAGGATCATTCATAGCGCTAGGTGCATTGTCTCAGAGCTTCAGATAAAAGTTTTTTTTTGAGGTATCAAGGGTATAGATTTGTAACCAATTTGAACCACTTATTGAACATCCTTTCTGTTCAAGCCCAGTGTTTGTAAGGTTTTCAATGTGAATATCAGATGTATTTCACAAGTGCAATGCAGTTCCATCATATTAGGTCCTCAGGTCCTGAGATTAATACCTGTATAATTCCTGTATAATGCGGTAGAACAAATCAGATATTGTGTGCTGGCTTTGATAAAGTATATGGCAATTGGAACTTGTTTGCTGCCAGATTGTGACAGTGTTGGTCTGAGTCTGGTGGTGGACAGAATGTTTGCCATACATTTTACCAGGAACATGGCCCAAAGTTCGATTTTGAGTTGTTAACAGGTAGAGTGCTGGAAACCCATATTTGGGCTTTATTCTGAAGTGTGAGAACCACAATTTAAAGGCTTCATATTCTGTGGATGTGTTTCATATTATCTTTCAAGTGATATTATTTTATCTGTTAGGATCAGCCTTGTTATAATTTAAGATGGAAGGCACTCTCCCATAAATTGTAATAACGCAAAGATGCACAAAGAAATTTTAAGGACCAAAAATAATTTAGCACACTACCAGTTAATGCAAATGTTGCGTATAACATGGTAGGCAGGTGTTTTTTCTGCTTGCACAAGTGTCACTGGTGTTCAAGCTGAATTATTATGTTGTCTTTTGAGGTGATGTTCATATCTGTGGATGGAATAACAGTAGAAGTGCAAACACTGTTGCCCAGGGCAATCCTGCTTTTCGAGCTAACCGTATGATCTGCCACAACTGAGAAGCAGGTCTAAGTGTAATATAATATAGATCCACTCCAAGGAGTTCAAGGGAACTTGCTCCCTGTTTATGGCCTCTGGTGAAGTTCACGTATGGGTGAAACTGTTTAGACTAGACTGTTATGCAGGATAAGTAGGGAGCAAGTTCCCATGAACTCCTTTGAGCTGATTTATATTATGGTGTTTATTAGCTCACCGAAGGGAGCTTAACTTATCACTTGCTGTCTGTCGTGAACTTTACGTTATTGACTTCTCCTCCCAAACTACTGGACCAAATTGAACCAAATTTGGTGTGCATGTTCCTTATCATATGTCAATTCAAGTTTGTTCACATCACCATGCCGCGCACACAGGGGCACCAAAAGGGGCATTAGTCTGATAGCAACCAATTTTTAGCTCAACTTTGACGAAGTCAAATTTGAGCTATTGTCATGGCCCGTCGTCTGTCTGTCCGGCCGTCCATCTGTCCGTCTGTCCGTCTGGCCGTCTGTCCGTCTGTCTGTACGTCAACAATTGGCTATGGCTCGGGCTAGAGGTCGTATTTATGAACCGATCTTTACGAAACTTCTTATGTACCTTTGTTATGACCCTGGGACGGGAACGAGTGTTTTTAGGTGTGGTCCGAAATTCAAGATGGCTGCCAGTGGCCATTTTGTACCGATGATGCAAAAATCAGTTTTTTGTACAGAACTTCTGTATGAAAGTTCTGATTTGAATAAAGTTTTGTATAAATGTTTAGTACCATGGGATACATCACATATAATACGGGTTTTTTTCTCGTGCGTAAATTATGCAAATTAGACTGACTTTGATTTATTTAGTGTTACTTTCAGAGCTGTAAGTGCCAAGCTGCTATGGCTCGGGCTAGAGGCCGTATTTATGAACCGATCTTTACGAAACTTCTTGGGTACCTTTGTTATGACCGTGGGACAAGAACGAGTGTTTTTGGGTGCGGTCCGAAATTCAAGATGGCTGCCAGCTGCCATTTTGTACCGACGATGCAGAAATCTGTTTTTTGTACAGAACTTCTATATGAAAGCTCTGATTTGAATAATTTTTTGTATGAATGTTTAGTACCATGGGATACATCACATATAATACGGGTTTTTTTCTCGTATGTAAATTGTGCACATTAGACTAATTTTGATGTTTTTTGGGGTTACCTTCAGCACTGTAAGTGCAAATGCCAATACGGCTCGGGCTAGAGGCCGTATTTATGAACCGATCTTTACGAAACTTCTTGGGTACCTTTGGTATCACCGTGGGACGAGAACGAGTGTTTTGGGTCCGGTCCGAAATTCAAGATGGCCGATGGCAGCCATTTTGTACAAAATTAGGTGCAATCAGATTTTTGCACAGAACTTCCATATGAAAGCCCTGATTTGAATAATTTTTTTGTGTGAATGTTTAGTACCATGGGATGCATCACATATAATACGGGTTTTTTTCTCGTGCAGAAATTATGCAAATTAGATGAACTTTGATTTTTTCAGTGCGACTTACACACAGTAAGTACACATGTCAATACGGCTCAGACTAGAGTCTGTATTTATGAACTGATCTTCACGAAATGCCTTGGGTACCTTTGTTATCACCTTGGGACGAGAACGAGTGTTTCTGGGTGCGGTCTAAAATTCAAGATGGCTGCTAGTGGCCATTTTGTACCGAAATTAGGTCTAATCAGTTTTTTGTACACAACTTCTATACAGCTCAGACTAGAGGCCATATTTATGAACCAATCTTTACGAAACTTCTTGGGTACCTTTGTTATCACCGTGGGATGAGAACGAGTGTTTCTGGGTGCGGTCTAAAATTCAAGATGGCTGCTAGTGGCCATTTTGTACCGAAATTAGGTCTAATCAGTTTTTTGTACACAACTTCTATACAGCTCAGACTAGAGGCCATATTTATGAACCAATCTTTACGAAACTTCTTGGGTACCTTTGTTATCACCGTGGGATGAGAGCGAGTGTTTTTGGGTGTGGTCCGAAATTCAAGATGGCCACCAGCAGCCATTTTGTACCAAAATTAGTGCAATCAGTCTTTTGTATAGAACTTCTGTATGAAAGTTCTGATTTTAATAAATTTTTGTATGAATGTTTAGTAACATGGAATACATCACATATTGTAAGGGTTTTTTTTTCGTGCAGAAATTATGCAAATTAGATGAACTTTGATTTATTCAGTGCTACTTACACAATGTAAGCACACATGTCAATACGGCTCAAGGTAGAGGCTGTATTTATGAACCGATCTTCACAAAACTTCTTGGGTACCTTTGTTATCTCCTTGGGATGAGAATGAGTGTTTCTGGGTACGGTCCAAAATTCAAGATGGCTGCCAGTGGCCATTTTGTACCGAAATTAGGTCCAATCAGTTTTTTGTCACAAGTTCTATACAGCTCGTATTTATGAACTGATCTTCACAAAACTTCTTGAGTACTTTTGTTTTCACTTGGGACAGGAACGAGTGTGTTTTGGGGTGCCTTTGTTATCATTGTGCTATGAGAACAAATATTTTGGGGTTCAGTCAGACCCACTCTGGGACTCAAAGATTTTTTCTAGTTCAGCATCTGACTGTCACCCACCTTTACAATACTTTACCTATACATTTGTTACAGGCAACGGTCAGTATTTATGTACAGACCGTTACAATACTTTATATGTACCTTTGTTATCAGGTCATTACCTAGATGTTTGTCATTGCTGTGTCACATACTATACATGTACATGTCTTTGTCTTGACAAGTTGAGCTACAGTGTCATTGACACTTTCATTTTTTTAAAAATGAAAAAAATCTTCTCCAGAACCATCATCTAGAATCTTTGGATATTTGGTATATAACATCTCTAGGGGGGGTCAGATTCAAGTTTGTTCACAAATCGAGTCCATAGGATAATAATTGGGCTCCCTGTCAGAGCCCAAATTTTAACTTAGTGAAAAATGAGGAAATTTCTTTAAAAATCTTCTTCTTCAGATCTACCAGTCAGAATGCTTTCTTATTTGGTGTACAACATCTCTAGGGCAGTCAGATTCAAGTTTGTACAAATCAGGTTTCTGAGTTAGTATTTGGGCTCACTGTTGGAGCCCAAAGTGTAACATCGTGCAATTTGAGGAAATTTCTTTAAAAATCTTCTTCTTCAGATCCACTAGTCAGAATCCTTTCATATTTGGTATACAACATCTATAGGGGGTTCAGATTCAAGTTTGTTCAAATCAAGTCCCTGGGTGTATATTTGGGCTCCCTGAGGGAGCCTGAATTTTAACTTAGTGAAATATGAGGAAATTTCTTTAAAAATCTTCTTCTTCAGATCCACCAGTCAGAATGCTTTCATATTTGGTATACTACATCTCTAGGGGGGGGGGGGGGGGGGGGGGGGGGGGGGCAGATTCAAGTTTGTACGAATCGGGTCCCTGAGTTAGTATTTGGGCTCTCTATTGGAGCCCAAAGTTGAACTTTGTGCAATTTGAGAAAATTTCTTTAAAAATCTTCTTCTTCAGATCCACCAGTCAGAATACTTTCATATTTGGTATACAACATCTATAGGGGGGTCAGATTCAAGCTTGTACAAATCGGGTCCCTGAGTTAGTATTTGGGCTCTCTATTGGAGCCCAAAGTTTAACTTAGTGCAATATGAAGGAATTTCTTTAAAAATCATCTTCTTCCAATTCACCAGTCAGAATCCTTTCATATTTGGTATACAATATCTTGAGGTGGGTCAGTTTTAGGTTGTTCAAATTGGTTACCTGGGTAAATATTTGGGCTCCCTATGGGACCCCGAATATCAACTTAGTGCAGTATGAGGAATTTAAAAAAAAATCTTCTTCTTTTGTCCCTGTGGTCAGAATGTTTTCATATTTAGGATACAACATCTCTAGGAGGGTCAGATTCAAGTTTGTTCAAACCTAGGCCCTGGGTTGATATTTTGGCTCCCTATGATAGCCCAAATTTTAACTTAGTGTAAAAAAAGGAAATATCTTTAAAAATCTTCTTTTTCAGATGCACCAGTCAGAATCCTTCCATATTTGTTATACAACATCTCTAGGAGGGGCAGATTCAAGTTTGTTCAAATCTGGTCCCTTGGTTGATATTTGGGCTTCCTATGGGAGCCTGAATTTTAACTCAGTGCAATATGAGGAAATTTCTTTTAAAATCGTCTTCTTCAGATCCTCCAATCAGAATTCTTTCACATTTGATTTTCAACATCTCTAGGTGGGTCAGATTCAAGTTTGTTCAAATTGGGTCCCTGGGTTAATATTTTGGCTCCATATTTGAGCCCAAAGTTTAACTTAATGCAATGTGAGGACATTTCTTTAAAAAACTTTCTTCAGATCCACCAGTCAGATTTCTTTCATATTTGGTATATAACACCTCAAGGGGGATCAGATTCAAGTTTGTTCAATTTGAGACACTGGCTTATTATTTAGGCTCTCTATGGGCAGGTGTGGGGGTGGGGGATGTCGGGACAGCATGTTAGGTTTAGGTTTGTTCAAATCCATTTCTTAGTGTTTTTCCATAAAAATTGCCTTTTATGACTTCATTCCTTTGTTGTGTTGATGAACCATGTCTAACTGAATGTGACCCCAAATACTTCTTTGAACCACTTCGGCAGTGAGCGATTAAGGCCCCTTGGAGCCTCTTGTTTATATACCTCAACCTTTTTTTGCAGCACATATTTTATCACTTGTAAACTTTCACTAAATATGTTTTAGTTTTCACAGTCCAGCAAAATACTAGATTTGTTTCACAGTCCAGCCAGCAAAATACTAGATTTGAGCCATAGATGGTGTGCATTGATCTGGTGGTTTGGGTATTGGACACCTGATAGCCAGTCAGTGTTTCCAAGTGTTTAGTTCCTGGTGGGGAGTTCAGAAACCCAACATTCTAAATTCCTTAAAAACAACATGATTGTGTCCTTCATGACTTTATACTTGTGCTGGGGTCATGATATAGACACAGATGCAGAAAGTGACCTTAAAAAACACAAATAAGTAAATAATAATAATTGAAATAAACAGAACTGTATTATTTTGGGGGCATTTCTGTTTGGAATATTTTATTGTTTGTTGCATCTTGTACAAGCCTCAGGAAGTAACAGTTAATTTATTGAACATCACATACTTCTCAAGACTTTTGGCCTAGCATATGTTTCTAGTCAAGTGCCTCAAGGTCTCAAGCCATCAGTTGAATTCTGTAAGGAATTTACACTGTTTTGGCCTGGAGCCAGTCTTGTCTTTAACCCTTTACCTAACGAATCGCCCGTATCCGCCCGTGTAATATGCAAATTGAGCAGTTGAAAAAATAAAATTTTTCGAAATATTTCAACAAAACCATATCATGTGACCCCTCATTGGAACGAGCTCATTGAGCTCGTTCCAATGAGGGGTCCCATGATATGGTGTTGTTGAAATTCTTTGAAAAAATTTAAAAAATGATATTTAAAATAATAAATTTTGATAAAGTCTGCGTTGGGTAAAGGGTTAAATAGTTGATTCCCTATGTTTTATGTTCCTGACGTTTAAATCTAATTGTACCATAAGCATTCATTTTTTTAATCAATGAAAGAAATGTTTTTCAATCTAAAACTGATTTGGCCACATATTTAATGACCGTACAATAGTGTTAAACATGTTTGTAAACTAAATACTTATGAACAAAGACACACTACAGCTGTTGCTTTTTGATTATGCTATGTGGTTCCACCAATTGTGTTAATAGTTTGGTTTCAATCCAAAATAAAGATTTATTGATTGGAGAATTTGGAGTATCAATAACTGGAGCATGAGAGAATATCAAAATATCTTTTTGAATAAAGGGACATCACACATGCAAACTCCTTGAAAAGTGGATAAATAAACAATATTATAACAGTAACAGTGGCAGATTCCTCATGGAATTGGACTGGTGGACTGAGAGTGGAAATTTCCCACTTGGTCTACTCCCAGTTGGTCTACGATTATATTGTTCCCATCTGGTGTACTCCCATTTCATCTACTGTGAAAAATGGCACCTTTCTCATTTCGTCTACTATTAACAGATAATAATTAATGCCAAAAAAAATTTAACTGCAAAATATTTTTTTTTTAACTAGTAGAGACAGCTAAAGTAATTTTGGTCATCAAATCTTGTACACATGGCTTTGCATTGTTACAATTTATGGAAGAGTGCCTAGAGGCACTCTCCCATAAATTGTAACAAGACAGACCCTTACAGACAAAATAATATCACTTGAAAGTAGACCAAAAAAGTATGTAAAATAATTTTATTTTCTAAAGTTGATCAAAAAATATGTAAAATAATTTTATTTTCTAAAGTAGACCAAAAAAAATAATTTTATTTTATTTTCCGGAGTAGACCAATTGCAACATATAGAATATTTTTAAATAGATGAAATGGGAACAGACCAAATGAGACTAGTCCAGCTGAGAGTGGACCAAGCGGGAAAAAACCCTCACAGCTTGGTGTTATTAGCCTGTTCAGGAAGAAAATGTTTTGCTGGAAACTGCCCAGACTTTTCGTCATTCCCAACTCACCATTATCTGGACCATCAGTGCCACAGCACCTGCTGTATTACATCACTTCAAGGGGACTCACTTTGGTTTCTGAGTGTTAATCCAACAGAGTTGGTTTTCCTAATTTTGAGCAAATAATGTTTGCTTTTTTTATAAAATAAAATGACAGTTATTGTGGGTGAAAATATTTATTTTGTAATTGGAAGTATTTGTAGCAGAGTTGGCATGCGTCAAGTGGTAAACATTTATAAATACCATTGCTGTCACAACAATGACATATTGGTTTAGCGGGATTGGTTAAATGTATAACTAAATCTCCAAATAGAAGATTTTAGGTATAAGCTGATTTTCGGTCTTAAATTGTCACTGTGTTTTGAGAGATTGATATTTGAACTCGACAGATTTATGTCTTAAAGATTACTTTTTTGTGGGATAAAAACTCAGTGGAGATGTACTTACTCTTGAGTTCTTATATCCTGATGTCTGCTGAGATGTTATTAAATCAGGCATGATAAAAATTGATTTCTTGTTCCCCCACCTTTCGACCCCCACCCCACCATATACTGACATACTGAAAAGTTTAATCGCATTAAATTTTTATGTGTCTTTTTTTTTTTAAATTGTGTTTCTGTACTCTACATGCAGTGTGGTGGAATCCCTGTTAAATAAATAGCCACTCTGCCTGTGAAAATTATTCAATAAGCCTTTTTTGAAACTGCTATCTTGGACTTTAATCTATGCAAGGTCATAGATCGCAGGGTGTAAACAAAATGATTTCTATGTTCATCGCGTTGAGTTCTGTGTCATCCAAATCAACTAGTTTTGTGAAATATCAAATTTAAATTTGTAAAACCGATGCCGTCATTCGAATTAACTGAAGGGGCAACCCAAGAAGATGTTAAACGGTGGAATATCGCAGGTTTACAGGGTTTTTTATGGAGACAAGGACTTGTTTTGAATGGCAACAAGAACATGTGTTGCACTGAATCCCCGTAGTTGTTGAAAACCGTGCACATGGACACAGAGTAATGACACAGTATGCAAACACCATTTATGTCGATAGGAACTCAATTCGAAATAATGAAAGTTCTTGAACAATATTGCTATTGCCTTAAACAAATGGTAACCTTGGCTAAATGTTTTTTGAATTCGCACTAATGAACGTAATGGGGTCCGAAACACTTCACCCGCTCTGTTCTCTCATTGCTCTCAACATGTTTTCTTGAAATGTTTACACCTCACATCCTGTGACCTTGCATAGATTAAAGTTCAAGATGGCAGTTTCAAAAAAAGGCTTATTAACAGGGATTAGTTCACTTTCCTGTATTCTGTGGATTATAAGCATTTATTCTATTATATCGTGTTTGACAGAGCTAAATGAACTCTGTCAAACAAAATATAATATATTAAATGCCTGTTTTGGATATACTGAGACCAGATAGGTCTATAAACAAGGGAAATTTGGAGATAATTATAATAGATGGGAGCTGTCGATTTTCTTTCATTTCCGTCTAAAAATGTTGCCGCTCGCAATGTTCTTAGAACTTAGTTTGGTCAGACCTCAATATTTCGCTTTGGCACACCCTACAGGGCACATTTATGAGCAGATTGCTTTGAAATCTGGCATGCTTGTTATGAGTGACCTCTAGATGAGAGCTATTGATATTCTTCCATTTCCATCGAAAAATATTGCCGCTGGCAACAACCTTTGAACTTAGTTTAGTCAGGCATCAATATATTCCTTTGGCATGCCCTACAGGGCACATTTATAATCAGATCGGTTTGAAACTTTGTATGCTTTCTTGGGGTTACCTCTAGATGGGACCTATCAATTTTCTTCCATTTCCGTCAAAAAATGTTGCCACTGGCAATGACCTTCGGTGAACTTTGTGCAGTTAGGCATCAATATTTCCCTTTTGGCACACCCTGCAGTGCACAGTTTTGACTAGATCACTTTGAAACTTGGGTTAGCTTGTTTGGGGTGAGCTCTAGATGGGAGCTATGGATTTTCTTCCTTTCCATCAAAAAATGTTGCCGCTGGCAGCGTTCTTAGAACTTAGTATAGTCAGGGATCAACATTTTCCTTTGGCACACCCTACAGGGCACATTTATGATCAGGATGGTTTGAAACTTGGTATGTTTGTTTGGGGTTACCTCTAGATGGGGGTTATCGATTTTCTTCCATTTCCGTCAAAAATAGTTGCCATTGGCAATGACCTCTGATGAACTTAGTAACAACTTAGTGCAGTTAAGCATCAATATTTCCCTTTGACACACCCTGCAGGGCACATTTATGATTGGATAGCTTGCAAACTTAGTGTGCTTGTGTGTGGGTGACATCTATATGGGAGCTGTCAATTTTCTTCCATTTCTGTCAGAAAATGTTGCCGCTGACCTTAAGTTTAGTCAGACCTCAATATTTCCCTTTAACACACCCTTCAGGGCACAGTTATGATCGGATCATTTTGAAACTTGGTATGTGTATTTGGGGTGACCTCTAGAGGTGAGCTATTGCTTTTTTTTCAATTCCATAAAAAATTATTGTCGTTATCACCAGCCTTTGAACTTACTGCATTTGTGCATCAACTTATCCCTTTTGCACTCTCTGCAGGGTATATTTATGAATTTCCATAAAAAAAAACAAAACAAAAAGCATTGCCACAAGCAATGACCTTCAAACTTAGTGCATTTGTGCATTAACATCTTTCTTTGGCGTGCCTCAGAGGGCACATTCATTATCAGGTTGTTTTGAAACTTTGTATGCTTATGCAGGGTGACAAAGATAGGAGTTATTGATTTTCTTTTCTTTTCCATCAAAAACTTGCTGTTGGCAACAATCTTTGAATTTATTGCATTTGTGCATCAACATTCTTCTTTGACATGGCCTACAGGCCATATTTATCATACAATTGTTTTTGACCTTGGTGTGCCCATTAGGCATGACCTTGAGATAAGAGCTATTGATTAGCATTCATTTCTGTGAAAAAAGTTGCCATTTACAATAACCTCTGAACTTACTGCAGTTGTGTATCAACATTCTTCCTTTAGCCAGTCTTACAGTTTACATTTAAAAATGCATGGATTACTCTGACATTGTGCAGACACAATGCAGTTGAAATTTCACCAAATAACATTGGTATCAATGATCTTCAATTTTGCCATTTCATTTATAACTTACCAAGTTCAAGTTTGTCAAGTTGAGCTACAGTGTCATTGACACTTTCATTTTTATTATGCTCACAGTATTGGGAATTAGTTTACTATGTTCATAAAAGGTGAAAAATTTATTTATTTATTGGGGTTTAATGACACTTTTGACAGCCAGGTCATCTTGTGTCAGCTGTGTTACGGGGGGAGGAAGCCAGAGTTCCCAGAGAGAACCACCGAGTAATGGTGAGCAACTCTCAGACTTCCCAGCGTCTGAACTCCTCACAAGCAGGGTTAGTATTGGCTGAAGACAAGTGCACCAGCAACATCCAGTACTCCTTAGTACATAGTGCCACCATTCCCCCACATGGGTAATCAGGAGAAAGTGGCTTGCTCAGAGAACACAAAGTAGTTACCCCTGGCAGTTATTGAACCATGGATCTTTCAGCTTGAAGTCAAATGCCATGACCACTGAGCTCAGACGCTCCCTCTCACTTGATTGAAGTCATTCGTTGATGTCTGCTCCAATACACTCCTTCCCGTAAGTTGGAGAGTTTGACAGTTGCTCACCTCTGGTTTGTGGCTCTCACAGGGTACTCCAGCTTCCTCCACCTGTAAAATTGTCTGACACATTATGACCCTGGCTGTTAAAGGGGTATCCCCCCCCCCCCCATTAGTCAGACACCCCAGTTGTCAGGCAGTTTAGAATCACAGATTATTGGGTTGTTTGAACAGCAAATCCCTTACTTATCACCTTCAGAATAAAGTGGGATGTTCCAATAAGTCAGGCAGAAAAGAAACTTTTAGTGATTTATTTCTTCACCAGTGTGTTTTAGAAATAAACAGAAAATAAATAGAAAATAACTGACAATAAAATTATGAAATAAGTGTCCATAACATGAATAATCACACACATAAATAGTTTTTTTGTGATAATTAAACAGAAAATCATATTTTATGAAACAAAGAAAATAAATAGGAAATAAATGACAATAAAAAGAAAAATATGAAATACAATAAGAAAAAATTTCTGGACATGAATAATCATACAAAATAGTTTTTTGTGTTAAATAAACAGAAAAAAACAATAAAATGAGAAATCTTAAGTACAATAAAGAAAATATTTAGATTTGTTTTATAGTAAATAAATAAAAACTCATATTTCGTGATAACTCATTTTTAATGTAAATAAATAGAAAACCGTGTTTTATAAAAAAAAATGAAACAAATATTAACAAAATGAAAAATGTGAGGTACACATCATAAACATAGGTACAACATTACGATGACAAAAAAATGTACAAAACAGTTCTTTGATATACATCTCCAGTGGATACAGGTCTTCTGTACAGCATTCTTATTGTAAATAATGTTTTCTACTCGCTATAAACTTGCCATTTTGATGCCTATTGTTGAATGAGTGAATGGTTATGCCTATTGTTGGGTGCATTCAGCTATATATAGACAAGCATAGTTGTTACAATGTAAACAACAGCAAAACATTTGAAAAAGAAAATTATTTCAAAGAGATTTTTGTTTTTACAAAACTTATGTGTGATTCTTTAATTTTGATTCATTAACAATAATTAGTGAAACATCAATTTTACAAGAAAATGAAAAAAAACAACAGCAAACTGTTTTGAAAAAAAATATTTTATTTTCAAATTTTAGATCAAAGTTATCAGTGTTATTACACAATATATGTACCAAACAAAATGTTGAAACTAAATTTTATTCGGATTGTACACATCTGGGTTGTTCCGTTTATAACAATAGGTAATCATCTATTTTAACTTCAGCTAATCCCTAATTAACTGTCTGACAGCTGGGGTGTATGACAATTAGGTGTCTGACTAATGAGGATAAACCGTTAAAGGTGTTGTTAAAACTCAATATACAAATAAAGAAGCACTTATACATTGAAATTGGAAAGAGCTTAACAAAATAATTCTTGCGTGAGGGTTATAAGCAAAGCATTGTAGGTAAAAATTGAAATAAATAAGATTTAAATGATGATTCCAAGCTGTGACCAACATGTCAGCTGTTCAAGAAGTTTTTCCATTCATTTGTATTCTCATGATCAACCCTGGTAATTAGGAAAATACGCCTTGGCAAAAAAATTGCCGTGGGTCAGCTATTTTCCTCGGCAGTGCCACGGCACTTTTTTTTTTTTATCAAAGTTGACCGTCATCAATATGTAGTGTTTATGAGGAATAAAGCTATTATAACTTGATAATAAATAACATTTTAGGAGAAAGTAGAGGTTACCGTGTGTAAATGAATGCTATGAAATGGGAGTTTGTGCCCTAGCTTTATTTGATCGCAATAAAATTGGTCACAGATCATAATTAAGAACTATGCTGACTGGAAATTTTCCAGGTCAAAACTTGACAAAAACATGCATCAAAACTATATTTAGGAAAGAAATGCATACATTTCCTCGTGGACAATGTTAAATTTACCATCATTATGAACACAATGAATCATTAAAAATGTTGAAATTTCTCAAATTTGAATGATTCAATTGTTGACAAAACAACCGTGAAAATCCAGTTAGCATAGTTCTTAACGAAGTTGGCATTGTTCAAAAGACAAATGGCGACTGTGATGTTTTCATCGCTGAGAACAATGATTTCTGGGTACAAAACATCAGCTGTTTATTTATCGGAGGCGGTACTTGTAAGAGCGACAAGCTGTTCTATCAAAGCAGCAAAGCAACACATTAGGTTGTGTTTGAGTTTTCACATGTGAGTTTCTGTTTTATCTCGTCGGATTATTGTGATCGCTGACCACTGTCCTTTGATATTAATTAAAAATAAAACTATATAAGACCTGTGTACCCCAAACCTCTTGAATCAACTTCATTACACTCAGTTCGTTTATCATGGCAACCAAAAGAAAAAGAACAGACTTCTCGCTTTCTGACAAATTGAAATATGAAGTTGTCAACCCCCTGGAAACAGAGGTACCACAGATAGAGATTGAAAAGAAGATGGGTTGCTCACAGCCTCAAGTGTCCGGGCATCTCCGTAAAGAGGGAAGAAATAAAGGAAGAATTTCAGTCCAATGCCAACCCGGACCGTAAACGCCAGAGAACAGGGAAGCTATCCAATGCAGAGTCAGCTTCAACTAAGTTCCTGCAAACACACAATGCAACTACAACGTTATTATAACGTTATAACAACGTCAAGCCGTTGTGACGATGCTATAACAACGTTGTAGTTGCATCGTGTGTTTACAGGGGTGGTTCAGTGATGGCAGGTCTCGTGTCACTCCTTTGCTTGACTCTTTTTTGCTTGACCCCCCCCCCCCCCCCCCCCCACACCTGCGTACCTATCCGTTCAGTACATGTAAGACTTCACATCTCTTCGGGCCTAGCAGGTATCTACGCTGGCGTGTCACATCATTTTCCTCCATTTAGTACAGACTTCACATCTCCTTGACTCATTTTCTTGCAAACCACAGCTTATTACCCCTCACTAGAACGAGCTCGTTCCAATGAGCAGTCATAAGCTACGGTTTATGAGAAACTTGTGTGCCCCTCATATTTGTCAATTGTCCATTTTCTCCATTCATACAGTACAGACTTCACACCTGGACCCATTTTCTTCCAAACCACAGCTTATTACCCCTCATTGGAACAAGCTCATTCCTATGAGGGGCCATAAGCTGCCGTTTTAGAGAAACTTCAATCCTTTATAATGAAATTGAAATTTAATTTACTGTAATTAAACTTTAATGAAACAGAATGAAACATTTGGGGTGTAGACATGTTTTTGAACGCGAATGTAAGAATGTAATCGTTAACTTTGACCACACGAGCTTGGAACTAGCCCAAAGCCCCCCCCCCCCCCCCCCTCCCCCCAAAAAAGAGAAAAATATAGCTACTATATATAATATATTGTATATAGTAGCTATATATATATATATATTTTTTTTTTTTTTTGGGGGGGGGGGGGGGGGGCTTTGTGCTAGTTCCAAGCTCCTGTGCTCTGACCACACGTAGAGTCCTCATTCGAATAATTCGCTATCCGTGTCACTGTCACTAGTGTCAGTGTCTGAGTCAAAATGGTCTTGAGAAATATCATAATCATCATCTGAACTGCACTCATCAACTTCAAGTTCCTGATCAACATTCTGCGTCTCATTGTCATCAGTTTCAAGGAACAAGCAGTTCTTTTTTGCACCGTCTTGAGAGTTATTCTTTCTCACTCTCTTAATTGTGTGGCCTGTGCCCAGGAAGGCGCACTGGTCGTTTTCGTAATGTCCCATCGGGGAAATATTTTAGAAAACGTTCGGCGATATCAGTGTACATGTTTGATTCAAAGTTATTGAAATCATTAGATCTTATTATCAACAGATTTTCAAGTGTTTCGTTTTTCAAGGAGAGACGTTCTTTTGACAAAACCCTTGCGAACAAACTGAATACTCGTTCGACATCCGCACTACTAATAGGAAGAACTATACAAATTTCTGCAATGTGGAGAATATTTGTGATAGCTAGGTCGACTCTTGCTGCGAACAGTTGTTGCCATACCTTCTCGTTTGTAGACTTTAAAAGGAATGTTGTAACATGTGTATGTAGACAGGATAGCTCCTGGTTCAATTTCGTAACATCACATGAATTTGCCTGCAGTAAAGACTTGAAGTGTTCTGTTAGAATCGCCACACTCTTATAAATATCCTCAACAGACTTAAATTTGTAGGTCTTGGCATCCAAGAAAACAGCAGCCGCATGAAATATGGGCCCATCAATGAATTCCGCGAAACGAGCTCTTAGATTTTCTTCAAGTTTTTTCACAATTACTACAATGTCACTGAACACTTTTTTGATAGCACTGTCTATCCCTGTAGTGAGGGAGTGTTCATGAAACATCTGCCGTTTGTCGTCACATATAATTTGGCGGCTACTGGATTTCTCTCGGGTTTCGCGCACATTATAGGGCGTTTCGTCTTCTTTGAGAAATGGCCACATCAGTTTAGCCAAAGTGGGGAAAAGTTTGCCGTCATAGAAGCTAGCATCACCTTTCTCATTGAGGATTGCGGATATTCACGATAATACATGCAGAGCATTTTTCATTGCACTAATTGCCTCAGATGCGAGTAGTCTTTGACTTTCCAGTGCTTGTGAGAATGGCGAAACGTAGGCCAATATATCCTGTCGAACTGCGATGAACAATACCAATTCTAATTTTGAAGCGTTCTTCAGGTGGTCTTGCAGGGTAGGCTTGGCGTCTGACATCGTTTTATTATATGGAGAATTTATGTTTTGATGAAGGAAAGAAAGTAGTATCGGTAAATTTCTTAGAAAGTTATCCGACGAGTCCACTTGGTGAGAAACCCAGCGGGAACCACTAGGTCGCTTATATTTTTATACTGTACCAATGACCCAGACTTAGCTTAGCTGGTGCTAACTCTAACAAAACCAGGGCCAAACACAAATTTTGCCCCCCAATCCCCAAAATTTGCATCCAAAACAAAAAGAAATCATGTCCTAAAGGACCTCCATACTACGCCTCTACTGCGCATGCGCAGTGACGCAGACGTCCTGAAATTGGCGCCAATTATCATTCTCTGTTTGGCCCTTCATCAGTCAACATCTCACTGATCTTTGTGCTTGTAAATCTCAGTTTAAAGGATGCCAGACACGTAATTCTTGGAGAAAATGTGATTCTAAGGAGGATAGAAGGAGGAGAGGAAAAAGAAGTGACAAAAAATAATCAGGGCTGTACTTAAAATTTTTTGATGAAATTATGTTAAGTTGCCTATTTTCGAGGCATGGGCCTCTTGTTGTCATTCTTGCTAATTGTTGCACTGCTTATTCAGTGTTTCCTCTCCCCTAGCCTTCTAAAGTCCCCCCTTGCAATTCTCCCATGCTTTTGGCATATTTTTGAGAAATTTCATTTCTAAAATTTCCTGGGAGAGTTGCTTGGTTACAGAATGTTTTCTGTTATTTTCCCCATAGTTACGTTTTCACCCATGGGTGTATAACGTTTGTGTTCTGCATCTTCCATCTGATGTTCTACAGATTCTCCCCTGGGAGTCTCTGTTTTGCATCAGATAGAGTGTAATTGATGACTGATTCCGGGCCAGTTTTTTCAGTGCCTGGAGTCATGTTTTCTGGTGTTTTTACACTGTTTGTTTTCATTGGCAACAGCCTTTTTTGAGGGGGGCTGTTTGCCTTTGCTGTAGTTTATCTCACTATAAGATACATTTGTATTATCCGAAAGTGTCTCATTAATTATTTAATATAAATTTAAAATTTTTGACCACACTTTGCCATCGGATCCATCAGGGCTCAACGTTACTTTTCAGCAACTTGGGCTTCGCTGAAAAAATATTTTTTCAAAATCATTTTGTTTTGCAATTGTTTTTTCATTTATTAATGGATCATGTTATTATGTATCTTTGTGTCAGGGGTTTTTGCGAGTAACTAGGACTTATTGTTGTTCTTTCACAATGAAGGGACGTTGTTCAAATTGTAATAGGAAGAAATCTTCCTCTGACTTTCATGATCATTGTATTAATTGTAGTCAGTGTTCTCGCATTAATCCCTGTCCTATATGTGAACATTGAGATGAGAAACATTGGAAACGTGTCACGATATGTTGTTTCTGGAGAAAGAGCGATTCTGGCTCTTTCTCCGCAAGGTCACTCTACTCTCTCAGTTTCTATTTCAGAGGAACCAGAACAGGGTGATGTTTCCATGTTATCTTCTTCAAGTGTGCGTCGGTCGTCACAAATGAATTCAGAGCTAGCGGCAAAAGTGCTCATGGAGATTAGACAAATGTCGTCCGCTAGCTCGCCCGGTGTAGCGTCCATTCACCGCATGGTTCGGCAGCCGGGTTCGTCCGATGCGGTCCAAAAGGAAATGTTGGGTGATGCGAGCACTATAAACATAATAGATGCACACCCAGTGACGGCGGATAGTAAGCGAGAACGGAGGAAGCCTTTGAGTCCGGTTCCTAGCTCGTCCAGGTCCAGCCGGGCCGCGAGCGAGAGAGGCCCCTCTCTCGTACAACAACATCTGGGACCAGATGTTGTGGTACAAAATGTGTCTTCAGCGGAGCATACGTCCGTCGCTCGGGACGCTCCGTTGTATAAGCAGTCCGCAGAGACTGTTAAGGCTTCCTCTTCTCGTCAGCGCACACGACCGCACCTTGGCTGCGTGACCGCCAATATATTACCAGCTTCGCGGATCAAGGATTCTTCGGCGACCAGGTCACACCATCCGGCAGCCAGGGATTCGAGACCGATGGACTCCGGACGTTCGCATAGGAAAAGTATGCGGGAGCCATCTGATGCGGAGCTGCCCTCGGCGAAGCAGCGAAAGACTGCGCCTCCGCAGGTCTCGACGCCGGACATTCTTGTGCAGATAGCACAGCTTATCGCAGCATCCCAGCAACCGACACAAACGGTGTCGGATCGAGAATTATCCGACGGCGCTGGGTCGGTACGCTCCGCCGAAGCATCGGGGGCGGACGACCGGGAACATCATGAGGTCCGACCGGATGGTGAAAGGGATACGGATGACTTGGAGCTATCCCTTTCGGAACAACATAAAGCTGCCGTGGACTTCATCCGGCACTTTCTCCCTCAAGTTGTTCCGTCGGGCCAGACTGCTGCGCTTCCGGACAAGAGAATTATAGCGTCATTGGACTCTGAATTTTTTGAGCGGTTCAGGGACATCGCTCCCGAGTTTCCGTCGCAGTCCAATAATGTTGCAAGAACATTTGAATTATTGAACGACGCTATATTTAAACTTGCTTCCAGGACGGGGAAAGCAGGTTTCTTGTCCGCTAATACTCTCAACCTGCCTTTCATTAATGCAAGGAATAAATTCGATACGGCAGGACAGGGTATACCGAGAGTTCCTCTGCGTATGGACGACGAGGCGGAAGACTTAGAGCTATCATTACCGTCGTCAGCTTCTATTCCAACCGCGGTGTTGGAAACAGCTATTGCGTCTAACAGAGCCAATTTAGATGCCTTATCTTACGCAGATCACCTTACTAAGGCGTTATCACTGCGCCTTCAGGGGAAAGAGTTTCAGGATATACAATCCTCTTTAAGACTTCTTTCAAGGGCAGTAGCTTATTCCACGTGTAACTCCGCCCTTTCAGTGGCAAATCTGGAGTTGGTTAGACGTGACGCAGCCCTAGCTACATCCACATTAGTGGATTCTAAGGTGAAGAACTCTCTTAGAGTCGCTTCGGTCTCAGGAGAACTTCTCTTTGACGGCAAGCTTTCCGCTATTTATGATAAAATTACAAAGAAAGCTAAGGATTCTCTGTTGTTCAAATCTGCTCCTAAGAAGTCGGATACAGCAGACACGAATAAGACAGGCACTTCTGGGTCTAATGCGCCCAAGAGAGTTCCTATAGAGGTTCCGGTGCGTCCTCTTGGTCTTATTCGAGAGACCGTCAGGATAGCGACTCTCGTTCGGGACGTCCTTCAGGCCGGGACAATCGGTCGGACGCCCCGAGGTCGACGGGGCGAGGTGCGGGTCGTGGAAGACGTGGTTTCTCCTACCGCAGGCCTCGCAGGTCCAGGAGGTGATGGCTTAAACCTCTATCGCGTTCCGGTTGGTGGAAGGTTGTCGAGCTTTTCACAAGAATGGGCGTCGATTACGGACGACCCTTGGGTGAGAGGAGTGACTTCGGAAGGTCTAAAGATATCCTTCAAACGAAAGCCTCCATTAACTCGAAGTCCAAAGTGGACTCATCTTCCGTCAAATCCGCAGAAAAGAGACGCTCTGTTATCAGAGGTGCAGTCTCTTTTAATGAAGAACGCGGTAGAGGTCGTAGAAAACCAGGAATCTCCGGGATTCTACAGCCATCTGTTTCTGGTTCCGAAACCAGACGGCTCGTTCCGTCCAGTCATAGATTTGAGCTGGATAAACAAGCTGATCGTCGCTCCGAAGTTTTATATGGAGACGATTCGATCGGTCAGAGCGAGTATTCGGGTGAACGTTTATGCAACGAGCATAGATCTCAAAGATGCGTACTTTCACGTCATGGTACATCCGACATTCCGAAAGTATCTACGCTTCGCAGTCCTAGGAGTGGTGTATCAATTCCGGGCGATGTGCTTCGGATTGAATCTAGCACCCTGGGCTTTCACTCGGGTAATGAACTCGGTAATGATCTACTTCCGAGCTCATTCGTCTGCGGTAACGTCGGCCTACCTGGACGACATTCTTCAGAGGTACGGCAACGAGTTAACGCTTCAGAACGATGTTCAGAATCTTCTTCTATTGCTCCGACGTCTCGGTTTTATAGTAAACGAGGAGAAGTCGGATCTGGTGCCGTCCAAGTCATTCACTCATCTGGGAATGAGCTTCGAGACGCACAACAATCTCATTTGTCTGCCGTTAACCAGAGCGAAATTAGTCAGTTGTTACGCTCGCTATTGTCTGCACGCAGACAAAGTCACGGCGAGAGAATTTATGAGACTGATAGGTCTGTGCGGAGCCGCCGCGGATCTCATTCCGATGGGGCGGTTACGCACACGTCCTCTTCAAATTTTCCTGACTCAGAATTGGAGTGTGAAAATTCATTCGCTCGATGTAGACGTTCTCTTGTCAGATCAAGTGAAACAAGAGATTCAGACTTGGGCAAACATTCAGTGGTTAACTCAGGGAGTTCCGCTGCAGTTGCCGGATCCGAGTTTTACCGTTATGACGGATGCCAGTCAAACAGGTTGGGGTGCATCATTAATCCCAATGGATTCGAGATGCCAGGGTCTTTGGGATCCGCAATTCCTGTGCAAGCACATAAACATCAAGGGAATGATGTCAATTTGGCTTGCGTTACGTCACTGGATGGACATTATTCACGATGCTCATGTCCAAATCCTATCCGACAATACGACAGTAGTGGCGTATATACGGAATCAGGGAGGCACTCATTCAGTTCCGTTGTTCAATCTAACGGAAAGAATTCTTCTGTTTGCGTTAGAACATCACGTTCTTCTTTCGGTCCATCACATACCGGGTCGTCTGAATGTGCTAGCAGACTCCCTTTCACGAAAGGGTCGCTTGTTGCCGTCGGAGTGGACTCTCAACAAACAAGTATTCAATCAGATTTGCTACCAATGGGAACGGCCAATGATAGACTTATTTGCGACACATCTCAACAATCAGTTGCAGACGTATGTGTCCCCGTGTCCGGATCCAAGAGCATTTGCAGTAGACGCTCTGTCGATCCCTTGGGACGAAATGATAGGATATGCGTATCCTCCAGCGCCGTTAATTCAACAAGTATTGCTAAAGATAAAACAATCTCAATGCAAGATTCTGTTGGTAGCATCTCTGTCGCCACAGAGACCGTGGATAAATCTACTCAGGTGTCTGTTGTGGGACCTACCGCGGAAGCTTCCTCCATGGGAGGATCTTCTTTCGCAGGGGAAATCGCGCCAACTCCATCACAACCCGCAAGGTCTCAACCTTCACGTTTTTCCGTTGTGCGGTCCTTCTAGCAGGGCAAGCACTTTACAGGACGAGCAGTGGACGCGATTTCTAACTGTAGGAGGACCTCCTCTTCGCTAAACTATGCGGCTAAGTGGAAGGTTTTTCGTCGTTGGTGTAGGGATCATTCTGTAGATATATTCGATCCCTCTATACCAGACATTGCAAACTTTCTAGTATACTTGTTTGACGAAATCAAACTGCAGCCTGTTACTATAAAGGGTTATAGATCTATGTTATCTGATACCTATGCACATCATGATAGTTTACAAATTGGATCTAATGTCTCTTTATCGAAGTTGGTTAGAAACTTTTCGATAAATAGACCCAGAACTCTTAGATTAATTCCTAAGTGGAATTTAGCTTGGGTTCTTCTTAAATTGAAGGAAAAGCCATTTGAACCTCTTGGGACAGTAGATTTCAAATTCTTATCTTATAAGACAGCTTTTCTCTTAGCTTTCTCTTCTGCTAGAAGAGTCAGTGAGCTTCATGCACTATCGGTGGATGATTCTCATTATCGTAGTGTTGGGAATACTATCACCTTCACTACTAACGTGGGTTTTTTAGCTAAGAATCAGGCTCCTAATAAATATCCGGAACCTATTGTTATTAAGGCTCTTCCGTCTTCAGACGGGCGTAGGCCTTTACTCTGTCCTGTTAGAGCATTACGTATCTATAAACAGAGATCTCAGTTTATCAGAAAGGGACGGAAACGTTTCTTTCTGTCTTTGATGCCTAATAGAAAGGATATTTCAGTCCATTCTATTGCTAGATGGATTCAGTTAACTATCCGTACTGCTTATGAAGATTTATCTTCTTCTCAGCAGTCTGTGCTTAAGATTTCTGCTCATGAAGTAAGAGCTCTTTCTACTTCCTGGGCTTATGCTAATAGTGTTGCTATTACAGATTTAATGAAGGCTGCTTATTGGTCTCAGCCATCCACATTTACGAATTTTTATCTCAGAAATATTGAGTCCATTTCTGGAGACCTGCATTGTTTAGGTCCGTTATCTGTTGCTCAGAATGTCGTCCACTAAACAGTTGCAACTATAGTTATGCAGGCTTTCTGTTCCGGCAGTGACTCCGTCCGGCTGCCCTCTTCGCTATGGGCTATTTGACCCAGGGCAAGGGGAAGGGGGGGGGGGGGGGGGGGCGGGTGTTCCCTTAGGTCACCTGCTTTATAGTGAAAAGCAAGGGAATGCCTCCTCCAAGTCAGTATTTCTGAGTCGCTTCCGGGATGGTTTTAAAGTGTAATATTAATGTTTAAATTCATTCATGTCTTATTTTTAAAGTGTAGCTCGGTGTGAAGCATTTGTATATGTCAAGTGTCAAACGGGCTTTAATATACAATACTCGGACACTTTCAAATGACTATAAAGAGTCTCAATTCTCTGGACTACTTTATTTATTGGCTTGCTTTAAAAATAATTAGTATAAGGGTTATACTGGATGTTAATAGAGAACATGAATGTTATTGTGCTCAATTATTAAGGGTAGTGTATCTTTCTAATTTAATATTAAATAAGAAAGATACATGTAAAGCCTAATACTCCTTTTCTCCTTAAGGGGTTACCTCTTTACTATATAGTTGAGCTTATTGGATTTTCCTCTATGTCCTAGGCCCTCCAGCCTGTTTACTATTCAGCTAAGTCTGGGTCATTGGTACAGTATAAAAATGTTAAAAAATTTATAGTAATTTATATATTTTTTATACTTACCAATGACCCAGACGGGGATGGCCCTCCCTGGAGTTGGGAACTCTTGCCTCCCCGCTGAGTACATAGCGCTGACCAGGCACTGCCAGTAAGAATGATAATTGGCGCCAATTTCGGGACGTCTGCGTCACTGCGCATGCGCAGTAGAGGCGTAGTATGGAGGTCCTTTAGGACATGATTTCTTTTTGTTTTGGATGCAAATTTTGGGGATTGGGGGGCAAAATTTGTGTTTGGCCCTGGTTTTGTTAGAGTTAGCACCAGCTAAGCTAAGTCTGGGTCATTGGTAAGTATAAAAAATATATAAATTACTATAAATTTTTTAACTTTTCAAACATTTCAAATTTAGAAAATTTGCCTGTCTTTTGAACAGTCTCCATTTTAAATTGGCGCGTTTGAACAGATAATATATGTTGTTCATGAACACTTCAACTTCCATATTTAATCCGAACAGTTTGAAGGCATCATGTATCCCAAGTTCCGCCTTGTGGTTGGCGCACCACCCTTTTATTAGGCGGTGCCCTAGTTCTTCGCGTTCAAGTTTATATAGAGCCTCATTTACCGATGCTCCATCACTTCCATTACCGATCTGGTGTTTTGCGCGATCAAATGTGAATTTTTGCTTGAGTATGCAGTTGTTTAAAGCTGCTTTTAACCCACTTGCATTAGTATTCTCCGGCTCCTCAAGCGACATAACTTGGAAATCAGGTTTTCCATTTTCACAAGTTTTTATCAAATAAACTTCCTTCTCGTCCATCGTTTTCGCGGAGCTCGAACCATCATAGAACAATGAATAATAATGTCTCTGACCACTATTCAAAGATTCCGAAATTTTACTCGACCTGATCTGGTTAGCCAGGAATTTAGCCATTTCTGGAACAAATTTACGAGAAAGGTGTCCAGTCCCAAGATCCACCCCATGCACTTCTTTTTCAAATCTCGCTATTGTTTCGTAATCGCAGAATGGTCGATGATTAGCGATTGCGAAATGTGCAAGTTGAAATTTTTTTACTAATTGTGCCCGGTGGGCATATGTATATTTGGAAACCGTTTCCGTCAAAGTTGACTGTCGAGCACCGATGCTGTCGATCTCCGCCTTGCTGGCCAAAACAGCTTGCCTGTGGACCGGCGATTTCGAGATATGGTCGACAGCATTACACTTTTTTACCACAGAAGTGCCTTTAATCAGCTTGTCCAATACTTGGCTGATAGCTCCACGGTCCCCGGATTTCTATTGAGTTTTTCCAGAATAAAAATCCCGGCATGTAGAACAATAAATTTCCTTCACCGTATCACCATCTTCGCAGAGGCTGTATTTTATACTGGGCAATCCCCAGCCATCAACTGTCTTTCGTTTTACCATTTCGGAATTCGAATGATTTCATCTAGGCTATCAACACAGGACTATAGGGAGAAGCGATGCCACAACAATCAGAGAATGACACGCGCGTGATTCCTACATGACGTACACGTGACGTCAATATCCACCCACTCGGGTGCAATGCGTTTCTATCATAAACGGCAATGCTCTCCAGATCCGGGGATTGTTCGGGACGATTTGTCGGAGACAAGCCCAAAGGGTGTCATTCATTGACAACACAAAATGGCTAGGGACACGTCATAGGGCAAATCTAGTGTCCGGTCTGAGAATAATTGTTTTATTTAAAAAAGTAATCGCCTCGGCATTTTTTTGCCGACGCTGTTGTGTTTTTCCTCGGCATTTACCTTGGCATTGCCGATTGCCGAGGGCCAATTACCAGGGTTGCATGATGAGACATTTGATCTTGAACTGTTTTATGTCAGTTCATCATGAAATGTTTGTGAAGGTCACAGCTTCAAGTGCTCCTGTGCATTAACCAGGGATTAATCCTATACAACTTGTTAAAAATTCCTGTCTTGTAAATGATGACCTTCAGCTTGTTCCTCATATAACAAGCTATTTATTGAAAATACATTACGTGTACAGTCCATTTAAAATTTTCTCTCCTCTCCACTAGTCGATTGCATAATAGGGTGTCTAAAAATAGGATAAGCTAATTGGCTTTGAGGGGAACTTTTTAGTATCCATGGTAAATACTTCAACAATAACACGTGAAGTTGTCGATGATGATCTTATGGACAGTCAGCTGTGTTGACTGATTATATGGGACAAATGATTTTAACCAACAATACTTTATTAAGCAATTTTTTTATTAATGATATCTGACTTTAATGCTTTGCAAGTATCTACAAACATTTGCACACACGAATAACAGAATATATTATATTTTAAAAAAAGATATACGCAAGCACTCTTTCAAAGCACTATAATATCGATTGGGTTTTGTGATTAATGATATCTGACTTTAATTCTTTACAAGTATCTATAAACATTTGCACACACGAATAACATAATATATTATCTTTTAAAAAAAAATATATACACAAGCACTCTTTCAAAGCACTATAATATCGATCGGGTTTTGTGATTAATGATATCTGACTTTAATTCTTTACAAGTATCTATAAACATTTGCACACACGAATAACAGAATATATTATCTTTTAAAAAAAAATATATACACAAGCACTCTTTCAAAGCACTATAATATCGATCGGGTTTTGTTTGCAGTTTTGAATAGAAACTCTTTGCTAATATTCCATGGACTTAGCACTCAACTACTAATGGGTAAAAATACACAGTACATGACAGGTGGAGTTCTACCAAATCACTTGTCAAGTGAATGTTTTACAGAACTCATATTTTTTTACACAAACCGATTTTTTTAAGGGCCACCAGATTTATCTACACATCCATCAAGAGACAAGTTGCTTGCTTGTATGCTGTTTATCGGCGCCTGTGAGTTGAAGTTGAGTGGATAATTCACTCTGTGTGATTTGGTTGTAATCCATCCTGCACTTATCTACACACACGAAATAGATTGTGTGAACAAACTAGACACTTTGCAAGAAGCATTAGCTATTTATTTATTTATTGGTGTTTAATGTCACTTTTCATCAGCTATGGCTAATTGTGCCCATCGGTCGCAATAGGCCAAAGTTGCAGAAAAGTGACATTAAACATCAATAAATAAATAAATTGTGACCACAACAAGGGTCTAAAGTCAAGTTTAGCTGATCGTTTACCCATTTGGTGCCCATTTTAGTGGACATCCATCCCAGGCACTGGTGACTGGGTCCTATTTCACCAGTAAAGCGGAACTTTCTTACCATAGTAAATAAGCACTGCTTCACTTCCCGTTCCCACGGGAAAAGAAGCACTATTAAATATTATCACAGTGTACGTTATTGTCTAAGAAATTCTGTGGAAATGCAATGAGCCCCCCCCCCCCCCTCCCCCCCCCCTCCCCCCCCCCCCCCATATTTCAGACAGCACACCTCTTGAGCAAGTGAGCAAAGTGGTAGTGACCCATTGAACATGTGTTTGTTTAAACACACGAGAATAATTTAACTGGGGGGGGGGGTTTAACAATTTTTTGTGGTTGGGAGACGTGATTTGGTTATACTCACTCAACTCGTGTTTTTTTTTTATCTTGTTTAAAAAATAGCTTTCCCTGGTTAAACTTTCGTTTCTCCATTGCTGGCGACATTTATCTTTTTGGCGAGGAGATAACTGCTTCCAATTTTCGTGAAGTGACACAAACAATTCACGAGTCTCTTTAAAATTTAATCGGGGTCTTTTTTTAGAATTTCTTTTTTTGAAAACAAAGTACAAAGAACTGTTTCGACCAGGGGAGATAAGTTTGACCGGTGTTTTTATTTTTTTCTTCATTTTTTTTTTCATGTCACTGATCATGTTGCGTGTCCTGCCGAAATTTTTTTTTTCAAGGGTGGTATCTTTTAAAATGGACACATTTTTCGGTGAACTTAACTGATAATTTTCTGTTGGTAAACAATTTTTACTGTCAATGCAGTCCAGGATGTGATGGAAGGGCATGACAGGAAAACCTCTTTGAAGTGCTTGTCTTATCGGAATGGGAATCTTTTTCCCTTTCAGTGCTCCATCGCAGGTCAAAACAACCTAAACCTTGGTTGACATTCCTTTACCACGATCATCGAGATCGTTCCAACAAGGGGTCATAAGCTATGTTTTTTTAACAAAAATTTAAAACATAATAAAATTTGAATGGAGATTTTTGTGTATAGTGCTGGCTGAATTTGGCTGTTGACGTTGGGTAAAAACAGAAAGCTTGCTAGCGGTTTTCATGCTTTTTCCTGCATATTGGACGATTAATTTTTTTAATGAATAATACATTCTCATTTTAGTTCATCTAAACTATTTCCGTAAAATGCTTATGCTACAATAAAAATTAAATCACCGGGTTTTAACTTTGAAATGTTCGGGCACTCAGCACAGTATAGAATCCATAATCCCCTATCGGAAAAGCTATTTCTGCAGTGAAATGCCAGGATGTTTCGCGAAGACTGTCACATTGTTGTTTCAAAAACACCGTACACCAAGAACACATTTTATTCACTGAAATACTCGTTCTATTCCATAATTTCATTTAAAAAATACAGATGAAGCGTTATGAGAATGAATGAAGACAAGATCAGTTCGACGGAGACAATCCGACCTTCAATTATACGGAGGGGGGAATCCAAATCATATATCAGCGAAAATTTTATTTTAATATGAAAACAAATCGAAAATCTCACGAATTAACGAACGGATTTTTCCAATTCCTATATTAAGCCATAGTACAGAGTTCTGGAAATGAAAGTTATTGCATTTGTATCTGAATATTTTATCAAATGTAGGGTTTAGAAATTTTCTGACTGAACAATATAATTGCTAATCAGGGACAGTCTCTGAAAGATTTTTCTCGCCAAACATTAATTGGTTATGTAATCCTTCTCACATGACCGCACTAAAACAGCTTTTTATACCCGGTCATTTCCACACAAATGACGAGGTAATTAACAAGTGCGGTTTTGTATGCAATGTGCACGTAATGCAAAGATGAGGGCGTTCTTGTTATCAATGTGCTTGAAATTAATTCGCATTCACAACAAACTTGTTGTCCATCATTTATGCTGTATTTTTGTTTAAATAAATAGTTGATTCCTATTGGGCGACAAATAATGAATTAGTCTACATTCATTTTTATTATTTTTGAAAACGAATCGATGTATTAATTGCATAAACACAGAATGCTTTTCATATGCGACTGGATATCAGTAATTCGGTTTCATCAAGAAACGAACCGCCTTTGATGTCTGGATTTTCCCTTCGTCTTTAATTAGCCTTGCAAAGGGGGTTGTGGACCCGTGAAGACAATGTGTTCACTGGGTGTGACGAAAGGGGGTTTTAAATGGAGCGTACACGTAATGAGAATATGTTTTCATTTTGGACTTCACTAAAAAATAAAACTTTCCACAATCCATACCAATGAGAGGTCAGCTGAGTTTGAATGCCTTTTGAGAATAGTACTGTTTTTTTTTTTCACCATGACGTTGGGTAAAGAGTTGCAAAAGATGAGATTTCCACTAAGGCAGCTCCGTTAATAATGAAATTTTTTAATAACCAGTAAGTGTGACTAACCCTGTGCAATGCATCACACTTTCTGATTTTAAAAATTGGTAACTGCCATATCACACACTACATGTATTTATTTATTAAGGTTTAACGATACTTTAACAGCCAAGGTCATATCGTGTCTGACAGTTTTATGGGTGGAGGAAGCCAGAGTACCCGGAGAGAACCACTGAACAATGACAAGCAGCTGCCAGCTCCCCAACATCGTAACTCTGCACTGCAGCACAGACAGGGTTAGATTGGTTGAAGACATGCACACCATCGACGTGCTGTACACCTTAGTATATGACGTCATGGTGCCCCCATGTGGACAATCAGAGTTAAGTGCCTTTCCCAAGGACACAACGCGGGAGTCCAAATCGATCGCTCAGACTGTCACCCATCCAAGGACTAACCAGGCTCGACATTGCTTAACTTAGGTGATTGATGAGAACCAGTTACCGCAACGCCACTGCACCCCCAGCACACACCACATGAAAATATACATCGACTATATGTATATATAAGACTGTGAACATGCACAGGTTTAGTTGGTTACATGTTAAATAGGGTGCAGGATTCAAGGAACTAATGGAAACACTTTTTTCTGGATTGCTGACATTTTTAGCTCACCTACATCTGTAAGATGTGGTGAGCTATTGTCATAACCTCGGGCGTCGGCGTCCGGCGTGTCCAATATTGTAAGATTTAATGTTAAGGTTAATTTCTCAAACATCAGTGGGCTCAGGCCTTTGATATTGCATATGTAGGTTGTAGGGGACTATCAGAACAGTATTTAACCCTGATACTACGACTTTTTTCCAGATTTCACCTAAACTTTTCTGCTGTTGTAAGAATTTGCGTTTAGGTGTTGTAAGAATTTGTGTTAAAGTCAGCTTTTGTGCAGATTGTGCTGCTTTAACTTCTCATTACTGTTGATTTTCATATTTCAATAACAACTGGAGGTATTAACCCAACTGTATGCAGAAATTTAACGGAAATTTTCTTTTTTTTCAGTCAAAATTTTCATGTTTTTTTCGGACTTAGTAAATTTTAAGTTCTAAAAGTTTGTGTTAAGGTGAGGTGTTAAGGTGAGTTCTCAAAGATCAGTGGGCTCAGGCCTTTGATATTGCATATGTAGGTTGTAGGGGACTATCAGAACAGTATTTAACCCTGATACTACGACTTTTTTTTCCAAATTTCACCTAAAATGTTCTGCCAAATGTTGTTGTAAGAATTTGCATTTAGATGTTGTAAGAATTTGCGTTAAAGTCAGCTTTTGTGCAGATTGTGCTGCTTTAACTTCTCATTACTGTTGATTTTCATATTTCAATAACAACTGTAGGTATTAACCCTACTGTATGCAGAAATTTAACGGAAATTTTCTTTTTTTTCAGTCAAAATTTTCATGTTTTTCTCGGACTTAGTAAATTTTAAGTTGTAAAACTTTGTAAACTTTGTGTTTAGGTGAGTTGTGTTTCTATGTGTCTTTCCAGGCGATTAATATTCTACACTTGGGTTACTGAACTCCATTGCAGTAATATTTAACCCTCATTACATGCATATTTGATTAATTTGAGGCTGATTTTCTGCCAAAACTTGTTGTAAGAATTAGCGTTTAGGTGTTGTAAGAATTTGTGTTAAAGTCAGCTTTTGTGCAGATTGTGGTGCCTTCACCTCTCATTACTGTTTATTTTCTCATTTCAGTAACAACTGTAGGTATTAACCCTACTGTATGCAGAAATTTAACTGATTTCTTTTCTTTTTTTCAGTCACAATGTTCACGTTTTTCTCTGACTTACTCAATTTTAAGTTCTAAAAGTTTGTGTTAAGGTGAGGTGTTAAGGTGAGTTCTGTTTCTATGTGTCTTTCCAGGCAATTGATATTGTACACATGGGTTACTGAACTACATTGCGGTAACGTTGTGCCCTTATTACATGCATATTTGAGGAATTTGAGGGTTTTTTGGGGACTTATATTCACTTTCTTTAAAAAAAACTTTTTAAACTTTTTTTGTTTGTTTAATACTTTCTCATACTTGTTACTAGTAACATTAAGGCTTATTTTAGTTGTTCATGTGATGTATTTTTGTTGGGACTTATAGTCACTTTCTTGAACGAATGTTTTTCCACAACTCCTCTTTAACCAATGAATGTTCTTCAATTACAATTTCAGTGATTTATGAAAGCCTTTCCTAATTCTTATTTATGATTTAATATCTGGCCTCACGATTCATATTCTTAATCATAAACATTTCTAAAAGAAAAAAATGCTTTTATATCCAATGATTCTATGTTGAATTGATATATAATAAATGCAGAAATATAGACTTTCCAAAGCCATCACATAAACCACATTAATCATTTGATGCCCAGTTAATGATTTATATTAACTAAATATTAGGCATGTTACATTGGAACAACATTATCAAGCGCGAATGTAGGTGAGCGTTGGGATGTAACATCCCTCTTGTTTTTTTAACCATTTGATACTTTTGTACGTCTTATGATGTACGAAAAATGAAACAGCGTGTTAATACTTTCTGGTCATTTGTTTTGTTATTCTTTTTTGATTTTTTAAAGTTTTAACTTCAATTCCTATATTCTCCCGAATAGTGCTCAGTGACAACCGTTGAACCAAATGTTATTGCAGCTTAAAATACTAATATAATCCTGCTGTCAAGACTTCTTAACTGGTTGAGTGCTAGAAATCACTATCCAGGCTTTCAAAAAATTAGGATAACAGAGCAAAAGGCAACACTTTTCTTACTTATATTTCATATTCAGCCAAACACAAATAATATTTTGTTTATATAAATTTGTTTATTACAAATTATTGGAGAGTGCCTGTGGGCACCCTCCAATATTTTGTAGTAAGACAAGTTTTGAATAACAAATTCAGACCACCAAAAATAATCTAGCCTAACTAGATAATCACTAATGTCAAAAATATGTTGTTATCTGTACTTTCCGATGTTTGACGTCGCATTTTGAAAAATGTGGAAGAACGTGAATTCCCAGTGATGTTTGAACGTCAGGATAATTGAAGTCCCAAAGTGAATTCAAAAAATGAAAACATTTTCTTTTGAACTGGGCAAGTTTTGATCACCCTTGTGGATCCTCACTCCCGAATGAAACCTCATACCAATTTCCATGGATTAACTCCTTGCATGCTGCGGATATTCCTGCCCAAGACAGGATTTCTCTTGCCACTGAAATTAGCATAATTTGAGTACATTTAATCAAATTTCCTCCCTGCAGACTAAATGGATTTCTTTGGCAATCATTTCTTGAGATAAATTCTGATGAATTTTTCATCAAATCTAGTCATGTCTGCTTAACAGCAGCCATGACTAGATTTGCTGAAATATATCTTGAAAATACTCAGTGGATTAAGAGTCAAACTTTGTTATCAGGTTGAAATTTTCAACTAAGAGAAAACATTCTTTAGTACTATTTATCAAAATTTTTCCCACGAAGTGGAATATAATTGGATTTCACTGATGCAGTAGATTGGATTAGCTGGATATTCATTTGCAATACAAATTTTCCAGTAACCGATCTAATGTCATCATAGGTGATTTGATCAACAAAGAATATCGCAGCCCATATATAGGCTTGATTCAGTGAGTTACTGTTATGTAATACCTTGGGTGTTGCTCAGAACATCAACTTTCTGATCCGGAGATTGTGAGTTCCAGTTTAGCCAGTCACTTGTGTTGTGTTCTTGAGAAGGACACTTAAACCTCATATCCACAGATTAATTTTATGGTTATAACTACCATATATTCAGTTATTACCTGTTTAAAATTAAACAAGCTTCCTGATTGGTCAGGAACCAATGCATCCGGTATGGTACATTTAACTCCAATGGGGTGTTCGAAGTTAAATGCGGTGTATCAGAATATCATGTGACCACAAAAAGGGGTGTAAAGACATTTTATGGTACACTTTGCCGATTTCCCTTTCACCAATCACCTCAAACATTTTCGTCAGTAATAATAAACATAAAAACTCATGAACAAGACTTAATGATTCTGGAGAATCGTGGATTTTCCAGATGAGATTCCCTGATTTTCCATGACCCCAGACAAAGTCAAGATAAGATATTGCCATCACGCGTGCGAAAGTCTGTTAGTCTGTGAGTCTGTTCACATTTTCCTTTAGCACATTCTACACCCTGTAGTTCTTGTCCGATCATCACAAAATTTCATATGCAGGTTTGGGGTCATGTCTAGATGAGAACATTTCCTTTTAGTCAAGATGGCTCAACCGTGATGGCTGCCCGAGCCCAAAACCCCAAAACCTTTAGCACAGTCTACAGATTGTATTTATGAAGGGATTTCATTATAACTTGCCTCTGTATAATATCTTGATGAGAACGTCCCCTTTTGATCATGATCTGTCAACTGTGACAGCTGCCCAAGCCCAAAACCCAAACATTTTTAGCACAGTCTGCAGGTCATATTTAATATGGAGGGATTTCATTGTAACTTAGTAGGATGACTCTGTATGATGTCTAGATGAGAACTTCCCCATTTGGTCGCGATCCGTCAACCATGACGACTGCTCGAGCACAAAACCTGAAAACCTTTAGCACAGTCTACAGGTCGTATTATTGAGGGATTTCATTGTAACTTGGTAGGTTGACTTCATATAATGTCTAGATGAGAACGTCCCCTTTTGCTTGCGATTGGTCAACGGCAACAGGGACCTGAAGCTCGAAAACCTTTAGCACAGTCTACAGGTCATATTTATGAAGGGATTTCATTGTAACTTGACAAGATGACTCGTTTTGGAATAATTTCACTGTTAACTTGGTAACTTTCGTTGACATACATTAACTGTAAGGGCCACATACATTAACTGTGCGGGCCACATTAACCCACCCCCTCAATTCTTTAGTACAGTCTACTCCTCATATTATTTATATTGAAAACATAGCATACCGGGAACAGAAATTAACATATTCCCAATTATCACTATTCTTGTCTTATTTCATAATCCTTTCATAAACATTGAACATTATCCTTTTCATCAAACACAACACACGAGACAAGTTAAGCTACAGTGTCGTTGACACTTTCATTGAATACCCTTATTACTTAAAAAAATAATCCTCTGTGAATTCCACTTCCAATAAAGGGAGTTGTGTTTATCTCTCTGCTACATGTTGGGTGATGTGGGTACCCCAACACAGCCCATTTTATCAAAATTTCGATGTTTGAGAGCCTGCAGCGGGTTAACAAACAATTAATGGAATATTTTGTCCATGTAACTTTTAAAGTCACACCAAGACCTGTGTGGAAAAGTTTTTTTTTAAAAAAGCTAAAAAAAGGCTAAAAAAAATAAAAAAAATATTTAATAATGCGTAGAAAAACAAGTCTTTTCCAGAGGGAAAAGCCTGATGAGAACAATATTGTTTCCTGAGAATATTCCAAAAACTTGAAATAAAACGTGTACATACCCCCATATGCTGATTTTATTGTCGATAAGAGAGATTCAGTAGTCTCTTCAGTGAAACTTATTAAAGCACTTGTACAAGTTTGAATATAATGTTCCTGATTCTCCATGACAAACAACGCACAACTGTATTAAATAAAACACTTATAAAGTCAACTTGTGTCCCACAAAAATATTGAGGCATCATTTTCCAATGCCCTTGAATTCAAGTCTCCCAAATGTTTTATTTCATTCGAAGGGAAATAGCTCTGAATCGTTCTTGTTCAATAGTAAAGAAAGATACGTTTCTTTCAATTTCTCTAATTATTACTTTTAGCAAGGTTTTCGTCACTGGAATACTGTATTTAAGGTAATAAATTTGTCACATGGACAAGCCGAGATATTACACACAGAAAATTTGATGCAATCTGTACCTTTTCTGAATCCTGAATTTTTGATGGGCATACTATGGTTTGATCAAAGGAGCACAACCCAAGTAACACAACATCAATGAGCTTTCTAGTTGGAATGTTTGGTAGACATGCTTGCAAAATACCTCAGTACGCCATAAATGCAGAAATGTTTATGCCAGTTTATGCTAAAAAATATAGAAACAGTTTATGTAACAAAAAAGGGGATTGGAAAAATAAAAACAAAATGTAGTAACAAATTTTTCATATTATTCAATCCTGTTTAAATAGGGTTCCCGTTTTTTATTTCCCAAGTCCACTGAATTGACTTTATAACTGAATAGTGCATTATTTGGGTAATTAATCCTTACAACATAGGAATATGCATTTGCGCTAGATGATTATGCTTGTTAAATCTTTTTGATGACAGTTTGGCTAAGCTGACCATGTGCAATCGGGGTTAAGTGCCTTGCCCAAGGACACAACGCGGCAGTCCGAATCGATTGCTCAGATGGTCACCCATCCAAGGACTAACCGGGCTCGAGGTTGCTAAACTTCGGTGATCTGATGAGAATCGGTTACTGCAACATGCAACACCACCATGCCACTAACATGGGGTATAAACGATTGACTGACCTTGACTTTATCTCCATGTTGTGGTAATGATTAGCCGTTGTGCAGAAGTATGTGACCTTAAACACCAATAAATAAATAATTATTAGAAATAGGCCGGTAACTCTTAACCTGCTGGGTATTTTCAAGATATTTTTCATCACATCTAGTAATGGCTGCTGTGAAGCAGCCACAACTAGATGTGATGAAAAATGCATCTAAATTTAATTCAAGAAATCATTGGTGAAAAAATCCCTGCAATTTATGATGGAATTAAAATTTGATTAAATTTTCCAAAATGATCATTTGTTTATTTATTTTTTGGTGTGTAAGGGCACATATTTCTGCACAAGGGCTAATCATGACCACGACAGTTTTATGGGGTGGAGGAAGCCAGAGTACCCAGAGAGAACCACCAGGCAACAACAAGCAACTGTCAGCTTCCCAACATCCCAACTCGACACAAGCAGGGTTAGCATTGTTTGAAGACAGGTGCACCATCGACATGTAGTATGCCTTAGTACTCAACGTACGTCACTGTGCCCCCACATGTGCAATGGGGGTGAAGTGTCTTGCCCAAGAACACAACACCATTGCCACAGAGGGGGGGGGGGGGGGGGGATTCGAAATGATACTTATTTCAGTGGTGAGAGAAATTATGTCTTGGGCAGGAATATCAGCCAGCAGCATGAAAAGAGTTAAGGGTTACAATCTTGTAAATATATAAATTCAAGTACAGTACGTTTAAGGTGGGTTGTAACAAAAACAGCCATCACTGTGGAGGTGACATAAAGTGTAGAGGAATAAAACCCATGGTGGATCCACTCGACTTAGTTACTGACCACTGCGACTACAAGTGCTGGGGATTAACGAGAATTAATTAGCAGTGCAACCAGTATGCAATCACAAGTACTGTAACGAGTGACTCCACCGCAATGGCCAGTGTTTGAGATTACAGAACACAGAAAATATCAATACATTAGTCCCTCGAGACCAGTACTTGTGACAACTTCAGGTTCAAACGTAAAAGTAAAAACCATTCGTTTTTAGTGTTGATCTGACTGCAAACAACACGCAATTCTATCGCGGAGGACGGAGATTTTTTGTCTTTTGTGGTGAACAGACTAACAATATTATCCATTCAAACTTCGCAACTGGGTCGAATGAAACAAAAATTAAACTCGCCCCATAAATGAGAAATTCCTGAAATATTCGTTATTTTTTTAATGCAAGAGAAACATGTTTTCCTTTCAAACAAATAAAGTTTGTTGATCGAATAATAGTTGACACGTTGCGACGAAGCAAAACTCCGACAACTCGACTATGGGCTCCCGGTCAAAGATGACCATGTGCGACCGGCGTAGACGCACTACACAATTCTCCCGTTTTATCACTGGCAACTTTTACTGAATATTATCCCATTGTGTGAATGCATATGGAACAAAACCAACGGCCACAATGCTGAAAATGTATACTGTTGTGGGGTTGTTTGGTGAGGAAGTACAATTTTTGAAAATTCCATATTTGTGTGTTCGAAGACGATGTGATCCGTCACATGCAGCTAAAGTCAGGTGAAGTTCCTTTCACCAAAACTCCCCCCCCCCCACCCCCTCCTCTGCTTTGTACATCATTCTAGCGGTGTAACTATATTAAATGAATGTCCACGCTCCATAACTGTCCACAATGAAACCAAGCAATTCAGGACCCGGGTTTTTTCTATGTCGGCTTATGGGGTGAAAAATTCAATTTTTTTGGCCATCAGAATGTCATTTTTGTGTCGCCTGCCCCATGAAGTGGGGAGCGACATATAGGGATTACTTTTGTCGTCTTGCGTTGTCCGCATCGTCCGCGTCACACTTTCTCTTATCCACCACTCCTCTTTAACCTATGAATGGATTTTGATGAAACTTTCAGTGATTCTTTATCACATAATGGCATTGTGCACCTCCTATTTTATTTTTTGATCTACTGTATTTTTCCCAGAGTTATGCCCCTTTTCCACTTAGAATTCTGTCTGAAATATTAAAATATAGTGCAGGCGACACACGTCTTCTATGGAAGACTCACATCTAAGTTTAGCATTTTTAGCATCATGCTTCAAATTTGCAAGTTCATCAATAAGTATCCAGTGACCTACTGTTTTACCCAAGAATCCTGGACTGCTGGGGGAAGCACGTGACCCCCAAAGTTTCTTTTGAGTCCCTCTCCCCACCCCGCCCCGCCCCGCCTCTGCTTCTGTTGTATTCAGAAAATATTTACATGTACTCACTTGACAGGAGAAAAGAATATAAAATATAAAAAATGATGCAAAGGTGAATTTTTGATGTCATGCATAAAAGTGTTTTTTGTCAGTTTTTTCCCTATTTTGACACCAACTATAAAGTTTTAAGCAATGCACAGCCAAGTTGGTGAAATTTTGCTTTCGTAGCCAAGTTGGTGAGGTTTTGTTTTCGTAGTTTTCCAGGATGGGGAGGGGTATCAGGGGAAAACGTGGCCTGGAAGACCTATTTAAATTTTTGGGGTTTCAAGACACGTGTGGGTGGACAAAACCAAAAAATTAAAATACAAAATTTTCAGGGCATGTTTGAGCTAGGATTATGATGTGTGGTGGTCTGGCTTGTCGATCAGCATGTCATTATTGAAAAATAAAAAAAATATTATTTTCTGTTGATTTTATTTACATATGGTTATAATTATGATTGCTGAATTAATAAAAAGTAATTGAAAATGTTGATTTGTCTCTTATTTTTTCTCAAGCTTGTCATGTGCCGAGGTGTTAAAACACATGTTGGTTTGAAGAACAACTTCTGTGCTTTGTCGCGCCACTCAAATGTTATTTCACACCTTGTGCAAGTGGTAGTTCAATCTACTATATTTAATTAATCACTTCAATCCCAACTACTTTAATGCAGTAGTAGTAGTAAAATATTTTATTCAAGTGTCACATTTCAATACACATACATAATATACATAGAGTATTTAAAAAATATTTATATGAAATCCATGAGACACATTTTCATCAGAGGTAGGTCATTTTTACACCCAAAAAACAAAAAAAAACCAAACCCGAAAAACCAAAACACTTGCCCGCACACCCTTGCGCACACTGGTCTAGTGGTTTAAGCGCTGAACTCCTGATTGCCAGGCAACGTTGCCGAGGGTTCGAATCCCGGCGTGGGATCAGAAACCAACATTGAAACCCATCATGTGTATCTGTCTCTCGCTATCTCTTTCCCATTGGAGTATACTCTCTCTTAGAATGGCACATTTGCAGATATTTTAATTTGGTATCTCCCTTACATTCACCCACATATTTTTACATACATACTGGCTTAGCTATTTCAATTGATAATACAAATAACAACAATGTAGAGGAACGTTGAAAAATCTGCAAATGTAAAGAGTATAAAAGTATGTACAAACCTATACAGAATTGGATGAATGATATTTGTTTCGGTATGCAAATATCTCCCGTACCCCCCCCCCCCCCACCCTTCCCCCCTGTGAAATAATCATTAGTTTCAGTCACGAGTGAGATATTTTTTGATATCCATTCAAAATACTATATTTTCTTTTTAGTATATCCTTTTTATAAGAATTTTTAATTGCGTAGCCCGACAAGAGTAAGACGGGAAAGGGGATGGGTTGGTCGAGCTGACTCAATGTCGTAAAGTGGTATCACTTCGATCATTAGCCGTGTGCCGTGGGCGCTTTTGTGGCGCAGGAGGCTTTTTCATCCCCACTTCCGGCCCAAGAAAAGCACGGTTCACCACGTGTTGGCCTAGAGCTATAAACAGAATGTGAAATTCGAATATTAGTTGTTTTTCTCAAGTCTGGTTTATTTATTTCCTCGATCAAATTGATCGCGCAAACAGAACAGTTTAGTTTCGAAAGTGACGAGGACTTTGTACATAACCAAATGGAACAATTTAAAACCACAGCAATAGTCGCCGTCTGCCTCCTCCAAATTCCAGTTTCAATTTAAAATAAATTATCTACTACCAGTAACAAACGCAGTTGGCTTGCCAGTTGACGTCATAAGACAGTATTTATTAATCAGCAGAGAAACTGACACGCAAAAGCAATTAAGCTAATCCTTAACGCTCTTGACCAGGGAGGGAGGGGGGGGGGGGTGGTCACAGTGTTTTGAAAACTGTCTTCCACTGATCAAACACTGTGGTCCACTGGAACTCCACGGTGGAGAACACACCACGGCGGCATTTTTGTTACAATCCACGTTGAACGTACTGTACTTAAAATTGATTCTCGCAGCTGGTGTTTAGGAGAATCAGAACCGATTCTTGCATATCAGTACAAATTTTAAGGCCTGTTGCCCTCTAGTTGCATTAGGTAAAGAGTTAAGACAAATCTCCTCACAGCTGATTTGTTGGGCAAAGGGTCATTTGAATTCATTCATTTGTATACATGTATTAACAAAGTGAAGGAAAAATTGCGATAACTTTTTTGTGTTGTATCCTTTCCTTGTTGTTCTGTCATGCTATTATGCTATCACTCAGCAGGAAGATCAATTCTGTTGTTAATGACAAAAACGTGCAAGAAAATCTGATTTCTTTGTCACAAAACCTGGTAAACGAAAAATGTCAGTGATTCCTTTTCTTATTTCTAGTTTTTGTACAACAAAATGTAAAACATATAGATTTTCTTACCTTCTATGTGTTACTGCCAGTAACTCACTGCTTTGCATCATATATGCTATACATTGAGTATTGAAACAGTATTAACAATTTACAGGGAAAAAAATTGTTCGTTGGTATTCTTTTTTGCACTATATTAACCCTTTAAACAATGCACCACACGATATCAATGGATATGAAAGGTCAAGGTCACAGTGGCCTTCATCAAACTATAAGTCGAGTTTGACTTCGTCACAACTCGACTTATAGTTTGATGAATGGCTGGCGGGCTGGCATAAGCAATTGGTTTCTGGACGATAACTTGATAATGGTTTGACCCACGTTCATGAAACTTCTTAGGTTGGTTGGCCTTGGAGAGAGGAAGAACACTCTTTATTTTGGACTCACTAGGTCAAAGGTCAAGGTCACAGTGACCTTGATCATACTAAATCATAAATAATTGGTTTCCGGATGATGACTTAACTAAGGTTGAACCCACATTCATGAAACTTCATATGTAGGCTGGCCTTCATGTGAGGAAGAACCCTATTTATTTTGGACTTGCTAGGTCAAAGGTCAAGGTCACAGTGACCCTGAACATAGTAAATCAAAACAATTGGTTTCCAGATGATAACTTGATAATGGTTCGACCTACATTCATGAAACTTCATAGGTATGTTGAAATCAGCGAGTGGAAGAAACCTTTTTATTTTGGACTTACTATGTGAAAGGTCAAGGTCACAGTGGCCTTCAACATAGTAAATCCGTAAACAATTGGTTTCCGAACGATAACTTAATAATGGTTTGACCCACGTTCATGAAACATGATATTTAGGTTGGCATCGGTGAGAGGAAGAAACCAATTTCTTTTGGACTCGCTAGGTCAAAGGTCAAGGTCACAGTGACCTTGAGCATAATAAATCATAAAGAATTTGTCTCCAGATATTAATTTGACAATGGTTCCACCCACGTTCATGAAACTTCATAGGTAGGTTGGCATTGGTTCAAGAAAGAGCCCTATTTATTTTGAAATCAATAGGTCAAAGGTCAAGGTCATAGTGACCCTTCACATAGTAAATTGTAAACAACTGGTTTCTGGATGATAAGTTGATAAAGATTAAACCCACTTTTGTGCTGTCACAACTCGACATTGGATCGGTGATCCTATCAGCATTTTTTTTATTTTAAATATTTAAAAAAAAAATGAACAAAACCATATCATGTGACCTCCTTCATTTGAACGAGCTTGATGTGCTCGTTCAAATGAAGAGGTCATATGGTATGGAATTTTTTTTCAACTGCTCAATTTCTAAATTACGTGGGTGGATGCATCCAATCATTATAGGTTAAAGGTTAACCCATGTTTGGGTACAGAACTAGTATCATTTAGAATATCTGAAAAAGAAAAACCACACTTTTACCGGCATCAAAATCCGTAGACCAATTTGTTGTTTTAAATGTGTGCAAAAATTATCCAAAATCAAAATTCAAATATTTTATAAATCTTCAATGAGGTTGGGAGGCATCGGTATTGCACTTGTCCATTTGGTCTTCGGTGGAACCATTTTCTGACCCTGTGTATGGTTTGTTTGGCTTTTTTGTTTTTGAGCGATAACTCACAATTTCTATTGAAAAAAATATTTCATATTTTTGAAATCCCATTTTTTAGCCTCACTGCTCACAGTCAGAGCTATAGTCAGGACTTTCGTCCATCCGTCCATCTATTAACATTTAGAGTTTTAGTTAAAGTTTGTGGTTAAAGCTTTTTAGTGAAGGTTAAAGTTTTTTTTCTTTTAGATTAATATTAGTTACTATTGATTGTATCATTCTCATTATGTTTCATGTTATTTTGGGAAATATTTAACCCTTTTTTGCATGGCAATTTAACCTAGAACTTCCAGGTTAAGGTGTTTGGTTAAAGGTTTTTTTTACAAAGATACACATTTAATTCTTCAAACAGTTTAGTGGAATGTCACTGTTTCTCATTTAGGACAATGTCTACTGTTTACTGAACCTTTCTACAATGATTTTCATTAATATTGGCATGAATCTAACCCACTTTAAACATGTTTTCAGACTTAGTTTCTTTGTATTTGAAATTAGGCTTTTACCACATACTTTTTTACTTTAATTCTTGCATGCTCAGTACAACTTAATGATTGCATTTACATCAATGATTTCTTTTATCGGTTTTAGGAAATATTTAACCCTTTTTTTGCCGACAATTTTACTTAGTATTCCCAGATTAAAGTTTTGCTTTTCAAGGTTGTACCTTTCATTCTTCAAACCCTGCATGTGTTACAAAGTCATTGTTTTTCATTTGGGGCAAGGTCTCGTGAACGTGTATACAGAGGTTTCAAATAATATAGGCATTAATTTAACCCCTTTCAAAATGGTTTTTAGCTCAACTTGAGGGGGCGTGGTGGCATTGCGGTAACCGGTTCTCATCAGATCACCGAAGTTAAGCAACGTCGAGCCTGGTTATTCCTCGGATGGGTGACCATCTGATCAATCGATTCGGACTCCCGTGTTGTGTCCTTGGGCAAGGCACTTAACCCCGATTGTCCACATGGGGCACGATGATACCGTGTACTAAGGCGTACTGCACATCGATGATGCACATGTCTTCAACCAGTCTAACCCTGCCTGCGCTGCAGTGCGGAGTTACGATGTTGGGGAGCTGGCAGCTGCTCGTCGTTGCTAGGTGGTTCTCTCCGGATACTCCGGCTTCCTCCACCAGTAAAACTGCCACGGTCATTATTAGCCATTGTGCATAAGTATGTGACCTTAAACACCAATAAATAAATAAATATAGCTCAACTTGACAAAGTCAAGCTGAGCTATTGCCATCACTTCTTGTCCGTCGACGTACATCCCAGTATGTACGTCCACAGTTTCCTTTGGCACACCTCACAGGTTGCATTTATGATCAGATCGCTTTGAGCCTTGGTATGCTTGTTTGGGGTGACCTCTTTATGGAAGATATCGATTTTCTTCAATTTCCATCAAAAAATTTTACCGCTGACAACGTTCTTAGAACTTAGTTTAGTCAGACCTCAATATTTCCCTTTGGCACTCCCTACAGGGCACATTTATGAGCAGATTGCTTTGAAACCTGGCATGCTGTCTGGGGTGACCTCTAGATGGGAGCTATCGATTTTCTTCCATTTCCGTCACAAAATGTTGCCGCTGGCAATGACCTTTGAACTTAGTTTAGTCAGGCATCAATATATTCCTTTGGCATGTCTTACAGGGCACATTTATGATCAGATAGGTTTGAAACTTGATATGCTTGTTTGGTGTTACCTCTAGATGGGAGCTATCGATTTTGTTCAATTTCGGTCAAAAAATGTTGCCGCTGGCAATGACCTTCGATGAATTTAGTACAGTTAAGCATCAATATTTCCCTTTGGCACACCCTGCAGTGCACATTTTTGACCAGATCACTTTGAAACTTGGTATGCTTGTTTGAGTGAGCTCTAGATGGGAGCTATCGATTTTCTTCCGTTTCCATCACAAAATGTTGCCACTGGCAACGTTCTTAAAACTTAGTTAAGTCCGACCTCAGTATTTCCCTTTGGCACACCCTACAGGGCACATTTATGATTGAATTGTTTTGAAACCTAGCATGCTTGTTTGGGGTGACCTTTAGATGGGAGCTATCAATTTTCTTCCGTTTCTGTCAAAAAATGTTGCCGCTGGCAGTGACCTTTGAACTTAGTTTAGTCAGGCATCAATTCCTTTGGCACACCCAACAGGGCACATTTATGATCAGAATGGTTTGAAACTTGGTGTGTTTGTTTGGGGTTACCTCTAGATGGGAGCTATCGATTTTCGTCAATTTCTGTCAAAAAATGTTGCCGCTGGCAGCAACCTTCGATGAACTTTGTGCAGTTATGCATCAATATTTCCCTTTGGCACAGCCTGCAGTGTACTTTTTTAACCGGATCGCTTTGAAGCTTGGCGTGCTTGTTTGGGGTGACCTCTAGATGGGAGCTATCAATTTTCTTCCATTTCTGTCAAAAATAGTTGCCATTGGCAACAACCTTTGATGAACTAGTAAAAACGTAGTGCAGTAAAGCATCAATATTTCCCCTCGACACACCCTGCAGAGCACATTTATGATTGGATCACTTGGAAACTTGGTGTGCTTGTTTGGGGTGATATCTGTATGGTAGTTATCGATTTTCTTCCATTTCTGTTAAAAATTGTTGCCACTGGCAACGCCCTTTGAAGTTAGTTTAGTCAGGCATCAATATTTCCCTTTGGCACACTCTTCAGGGCACATTTATGATTGGATCACTTTGAAACTGGTATGTGTGTTCGGGGTGACCTCTAGATGTGAGCTATTGATTTTTATTCATTTCCATAAAAATTTATTGTCGTTATCACCAGCCTTTGAACTTACTGAATTTGTCCAGCAACTTATCCCTTTTGCACTCTCTGCAGGGTATATTTATGAATTTCCATAAAAAAGAGAGAGAAAAACATTGCCACAAGCAATGACCTTCAAACTTAAGGCAATTGTGCATTAACGTCTTCCTTTGGCATGCCTCAGAGGGCTCATTCATTATCAGGTTGTTTTGAAACTTTGTATGCTTATGCAGCGTGTCAAAGGTAGGAGCTATTGTTTTTCTTTTCATTTCCATCAAAAACTGTTGCTGTTAGCAACAATCTTTGAATTTATTGCATTTGTGCATCAACATTCTTCTTTCACAGGGCCTACAGGCCACATTTATCACAGGATTGTTTTTGAACTTGTTGTGCTCATTAGGTGAGACCTTTAAATAAGAGCTATTGATTAGCATTCATTTCTGTGAAAAAAGTTGCCATTTACAATAACCTCTGAACTTACAGTTTACATTTAAAAATGCATGGCTTACTGTGACGTTGTGCACACACAATGCTGTTATGTTGAAATTTCACCAAATAACCTTAGTACCAATGATCTTTAACTTTGCCATTTCACTGATAACTTAGCAAGTTCAAGTTTGCCTAGTTGAGCTACAGTGTCATTGACACTTTCGTTGAACTCAGTTTCTTTAAATTTGAAATTAGGCTTCTATATACTTTTTACCCCCCCCCCCCCCCCCCCACCCCAGGATATAGCCCAGAGCTCCGTCTGTCCATCCGTCCATCCGAACTTTATTTATGGCATAACTTGAACAATAGTAAACGGATTTCAATTCTTTTTGGTAAATGTCTCTATAGCATCAATGTCTACGTCAAGTTCAATGACCAGTGATATCCGATGAAAATTATTGGAGTTATTGCCCTTTGTTTAATATAAATATAGTGTAATGCTTGTTTATGGAAAAACTTTAACAATGAAAACTGGATTTCATTTCTTTTTGGTATATGTCTCTATAGCAACAATGTCTACCTCAAGTTCGATGACCACCATTATCCAATAAAAATTGTCAGATTTATTGCGCTCCCCCCCTCCATCTCCCCCCTCCCCCCCCCCCCCCCCCCCGCCCCACCAGCCAATTAGGCAATTTTTTTCATGCATTTTGAATGATTTAGAGTGACTACATGTGGGGGGAAAAAAAATGACTCATATGACACCAGCCACCTCTCCCCCCCCCCCCCCCCCCCCCCCCTCAGTGCCAATTAGGCTATTTTTTGTCTTAACTCCATAATGAATAAAATTTGACTCCTATAAACCCTCCTCCCTCCAATCCCCATACCCCGATGCCAATTTGGCAATTTTTCTCTTTGCTCCAAAATGCATTTTGAAGATTCAGAGTGACTATATGCAGAAAAAAAAATGACTCCTACAACATCCCACCTCCAACCCCCACCCCACTCCTCCTCCTCCCCTTGTGCCAATTAGGCAATATTTTTTATTTGGTCCAAAATGCATTTTGAAGGATTTAGAGCGACTCCATGTGGGACCCCACCCCCCCCCCCCCCCCCCAAAGTCTGAATATAAGCAGACTGTCATCTGCAAAATGAGGTGAATTTGGTGATGCTACCCTGCACGACAGTGTAGCATCAATCACAAAACCCTCTGTGAACCTAAGTCTGAATCAAGTCCTCATGCTAAAACAGAAAGATGTACAAAGAGGATAAATTGGCCCACTACAGGAGATAGCATCAGCAAATTCACCCTCTGGGAACATCATTTTGCAAAAGACAGGTTGCTTATATTCAGACTTGCTCCCCCTCCCCTGGGTGCCAATTAGGCAGGTTTTTTTTCTTTTCGTCCAAAATGCAATTTGAACGATTTAGAGTGCATACATGCGTAAAAAATTTTTTTACTCCAAAAAACCACCCACCCACCCATGTCAATCAATTAGACATTTTTTTCTTTGCTCAGAAATGCATTTTGAAGGATTTACAGTGATTACATGCAGAAAACAAATTGACTCCTATGTAGCCACCCACCTCTCAACAACCCCCCCCCCCCCCCCCCACTCCCTCCCCCGTCCATCCGCGGTCAGTTAGGCCTCACAAATTTTTTTTTTTGCTCCATGATTGGTCTGGCTGGATTTAGAGAGATTTTATGTAGGGAAAAACCCACCTTCGCATCCCCAATTGGGGTGGGGAGGGGGCTTGTGGGCCCATGAGCAGCGCTTGGCATTGCAGGCCTCTTGTTGTTCTTGCATGATCAATACAACTTCAATAAGTGCATTTACTTACATGATTTCTTTTACTTGTATGCAGCTTTTTTTTCATTACCTGAGCTTCACGGAATTTTGGGTGAGATCACTGGAATCAATCCACCCCTCCCTCCTCCCCATGTTATCCAGAAGATAATCCAGTTCTAATTATATGATTCTCTTTAAATTTGTTGTTATTTTTTTTCAAGAAGAAAACACAGGTGCACTTTTAATTTGAATTATAGTCTTTTAAAATTTAAATCATAAATTTTAAGTTAAAAATTCCAACTTATTGACTGCAGCTATATTTTCTAATCAACAGAGCTATGCATCTGATGATCAAACTACAAATTTTGTTGAAATTTTCAGGAAACATAATTTTATACTTTCTTTCAGAAAGATGAAAAAAGCAGAACATTTTTCTTGTCACTTTTTATCAAAATTATTTTTCAGTAGTATTATAATACAAGATTTTAGAAAGAGAATGTTTTATGTACTTTACCTAAAACAAGTTGAAGCCACAGTACAAATTATTTTTCTGAAATATCAGATTTTTAGCTGCAACTAGCAGCCCTATAAGTGGCAATGTCGGTCTGTCTGTCGGTCTGTCTGTCTGTGACCAACGAGTTTCAAAACTCAATAACTTTTGAAATACTTGATGGAATGACTTTATATTTGGCATGTAAGTGTATGTTTTTGATGTCTAGCCACTGTTCAATGCATGTGTTGTTCCAAATATTTTTCTTGGAGTTATGGCCCTTGATGAACTTAGAATTTTGTGACTAACGAGTTTCTAAAAGAATAACTTTCAAACTACCTGGTGGAATGACTTCATATTTGATATTCAAGTGTATCTCATTCATGTCTAGCCCATGTCCGATGCAAATGTTGTTCCAAATATTTTTCTTGTTTTTTTCACTGATATCACCTGTAAATTGTCCCTGAGAATATTTTTTGGACTTGCAGATTGCACCACCCATCGCAGCTACGGCGTCGATGTCACGATTTTTTCATTTTTTACTTCTAACCGTTGCTTATTTGTCCTTATTGGAACAAGCTCATCAAGCTTGTCCCATTGATAGGTCATGAGGTATATTTTGGGGTAGAAAAATGAAAAAATAAAATTTGAATAGCAATTTTTGTATACTATTCAAACTAATGTTGATATTTTCGGAAAATGGTATTGGATATGTGTGATTGGACACATCAGTATGTTACCAAGTTTAGTGTGGATCATGAATGTCACTCACCGGCCCACGAAAACTTCGAGCAGGTTTTTTCGGAGGTCTCATCGTTCTTTTGTTGATATAAACTCGTTCATCACTAGTTTCTGGTCGAAACATAACTTTTGAGGTATGGAAAGACTGACATGTTACGAAAGTTTACATGCCTTTGGGGTGATTAGCAGGTTGTTGTTACGCTACCATCAGACAGGCAATGTTGATGACAGACGTTGGTCAGGTCTTCTAGGGCGACAACTACTAACCACGATTGTTTCATCTGAAACCACAGCATTACGTAACCACCATCAAAGTGCATCAGAAATTGGACAGCAGCTGCACTGAGTGACAGATGTGCGAGTCAGTGGTCAGACTATCCAAAATCTGGAATTTGTACACCCGACGACCTCGATTAATTCTACGTTTGACTGAAAGTCACATCGCAGCAAGGCGTAATTGGTGTGGAGCACGGCAGCACTGGGACAATTGTCGGTGAAGCAATGTCATGTTTTCCAATGAATCAAGGTTCACTCTTGACTTCCATGACAGGCGAAACAGAGTGTGACAGCAGTGGAAAGAACGACACCATGACGTAACCATTAGGCAGCACGATCGGTTATGGTGTGGGGAGGCATAACCATGACAAGCAGAACAGCATTACATGTCATCCAAGGGCGTGTCACAGAGAAGTACTACCGTGACAACATGTTAGCAGCTCGTGTGGTGTCATTCATGCGACGTCACGGCCGTCAATTCATTTTCCAAGATGTCAATGCAAGAGCACACAGAGCCTGTGTCCCTACAGACTTCCTCCAGGAGCAGAACATCACTACACTGCCTTGGCCAGCACTAAGTTCAGACCTTTCACCAATCGAGCATGTCTGGGATATGCTTGGCAGGTGCCTATGACAACACCAACACCGCTCTACCAATATCCAGGAATCGCCGCTGCGCTGCAGGAAGAATTGAATAACATCAGTCAAGCTGATATTGGATGTTTGGTGAGGAGTATGCCACGTTAGATCCGCACTTGTCTCACAAACCGAGGAGGATTTACAAGGTATTGAGGTCTTGGACTGAATGTGGTAAATTCTCTGACTGACTGTCCATCTCTTCTACAGCTCAGTGCGTGGAATGTGTGCTTGTCAGACACTCAACTATCGCTGAATTCATTCACCAGATGTCACAGTGCAATGCCTCAACTGTCTTTTTGATGAAAATATAAATATGTTTCTTCATATATCTCACTTTTATCAAATATCCCCTACTTTTTTATATGCCGGTCATTTTTTGACGGACGTATTATGTTATGGCGTTGTCCATCTGTCTGTCTGTCTGTCCGTAAAGAATTTTTGTGTCGCCTATTCCTCCAAAGGTTTACTTGCTACATTGTTCAAACTTTGCACACATGTTGATCAGTAATGGCTGTTGTGCATGTGACAAGTGCAGGTAACTCTAGTTTGTATTTCCAGAGTTATGCCCCCTTTTAGGACTTAAAACATTACAGTATTGTGTCGCCTACTTCTTCAACATTTTACATGTTATATTGTTCAAACTTTCCACACATGCTGATCACCAATTGCTGTTGTGCATGTGCCAAGTGGAGGTAACTCTGTTTTGTATTTCCAGAGTTTTGCCCCCTTTTAGTACTTAAAACATTACAGTATTGCGTCGCCTACTCCTTCAACATTTTACATGCTATATTGTTCAAACTTTGCACACATGTTGATCACCAATTGCCGTTGTGCATGTGACAAGAGCAGGTAACTTTGTTTTGTATTTCCAGAGTTATGCTCCCCTTTAGTACTGAAAACATTACAGTATTGTGTCGCCTTCTCCCTCAACATTTTACATGCTATATTGTTCAAACTTTGCACACATGGTGATCACCAATTGCCGTTGTGCATGCGACAAGAGCAGGTAACTCCATTTTGTATTTCCAGAGTTATGCCCCTTTTAGTACTTAAAACATTACAGTATTGCGTCGCCTACTCCTTCAACATTTTACATGCTATATTGTTCAAACTTAGCACACATGTTGATCACCAATTGCCGTTGTGCATGTGACAAGAGCAGGTAACTCTGCTTTGTATTTCCAGAGTTATGCTCCCTTTTAGTACTTAAAACATTACAGTATTGTGTTGCCTACTCCTTCAACATTTTACATGCTATATTGTTCAAACTTTGCACACATGATGATCACCAATTGCCGTTGTGCATGTGACAAGAGCAGGTAACTCCATTTTGTATTTCCAGAGTAATGCCCCTGTTTGTACTTAAAACATTACAGTATTGCGTCGCCTTCTCCTTCAACATTTTACATGCTATATTGTTCAAACTTTGCACACATGTTGATCACCAATTGCCGATGTGCATGTGACAAGAGCAGATAACTCTGTTTTGTATTTCCAGAGTTATGCCCCCTTTTTAGTACTTAAAACATTACAGTATTGTGTTGCCTACTCCTTCAACATTGTACATGCTATATTGTTCAAACTTTGCACACATGTTGATCACCAATTGCTGTTGTGCAGGTGACAAGAGCAGGTAACTCTGTTTTGTATTTCCACAGTTATGCCCCCTTTTAGTACTTGAAACATTACACTATTGTGTTGCCAACTCCAACATTTTACTTGCTTTATTGTTCAAACTTTGCACCCATGTTGATCATCAATTGTCGTTGTGAATGTGACAAGAGCAGATAATACCATTTTAAACGACGAGAATCCACGCCGTTTATAGCTGTTATGATCCTCAAAATGTCCTTTTCCTTGGTGCCACCTATCGTCAATCGTTATCTATGAAGTTATCCTGTCAATGAATGGACGCTACCATTGTAAACAGCGAGGAGAATCTTCTACAGCAGCCTTGCAGCCCTTTAGAAGTTATCTTATGAATAAAATGCTATTATTTTTTTTTATTTTGCGAAGACCTCAGATCGCTTAATATGAAAATGTGAAAACAGGTGAATTACCCTTTACCCCAGACAGGGCAGGGGAATAGGCAATGATTGGAGGGGGGGGGGGGACAGACATAGTCCAGTCAACAAAAATTTCAAACTTTACCCCAGAGAAACTTGTGCATGTTCAAATTTTGATGGGCGTAGATGTTGCCCCGCTAGTATATATCACAAGTGCAGATATGGCAGATTCATTAGGTAAATGGTTAACAAAAAATAGCACAGACTACTGTGTGTCTAAGCATTGCCATTGCTGGGACAGTCAGGCTCTTTGTGTGACATCACTCTAGTTTATTTCTGGCTATTGCGTATTTGTCCTTATTGGAACAAACTCATCAAGCTTTTTCCATTAATAGGTCATGATGTATGTTTTGGGATAGAAAAATGAAAAAATAAAATTTAAATAGCAATTTTTGTATATCATGAGTGCAGATATGGCAGATTCTTTAGGTAAACAGTTAACAAAATATAGCACAGACTATTTTATGTCTAAGCATTGTTATTGTTGGGACAGTCAGACTCTATGCGTGACAACACTCTGGCCAGCTTTGATTTTCAGATTTTTTGGCCAGGCTTGATTTTCAGTTTTTAGTACTTGTAATTTCATAGTTGTGGCACTTGATTCACTTCCAGTATGATTTGAAAAATCAAGGTTTTACAACTGAAACTTCCCCATTGGAACCCCAAGAAATGAAGCAGTGCTTCTTTACTGTTGTAACCAAGCTCTGTTTTACTTGTAAGATATTTGCCTGTCCTTTTCAACCTGCACTAGTTTAGGGGTTAAATGAAACCTATTTTATCTTGCATACAAACTAGAAGGAATTTGACTGGAATGTATATGTATGCCTCCTAGTATATACCCTTCATTTTGTAACCATTTCACCTTGACATTTGATGTAAAAAAAGAAACAGTAGATGTCCAGATCTTACTAAGTACCCTTCCTGTACGAAGTTCGGTAATCAAACATATGACCTTTTTTCTAGAATGCAAACAGACATACATACACTCATCTTAGTTCCTTTATCAACTATACAGTTCGTGGAGAGTGGATTGTAACTAAATCACCCACGGAGTTATCACCCAAACTAGAACTTTCAAATTTTATACATATGGACAAAAAACACAAGCAATGTTTCAGCCAATGGACCTCTGGGTTTAACCCGGAGGTCCATTGGTTGAAACTTTGCCTGTGCTTGTTAAGCTTTGCAACAAATTTGCAATTATTGCTTGGGTGGAATCTCCACTCTGCAGGTGATTTACTGATAATACACTCTCCATGTACTGTATCTGTAAAGCGTTAATGTATCAAGACTGTGACTGAACACTCACAAAGGACTTGTCTTTGAATACCACCGGAACTTCACTATAGACATACATTCACTATTTTCACATCTTTGTGACCTTAATAAATCATACTCTTCCTTTGTATCTGTTCAGTTGTGTCAGCTTATAAAATGAAAACTTATTCTTTATGTAAAACTTATATGTAAAAATGTTATATTTATCTGAATAAAATTCTCTGTGCGAACCTTGGGAAGTGGTGCAGTGCTTGTTTTTTGTTCTACTTTACTGTTAAAATAGGGTCCTGGAACCATGCAATGCCTGTGTTGGAATTCCTCCAAAGTGGGCTGCATAGGTATAATGATTGGCTACACTTGATATTGTATCCATGTTCGGGTCATGATTTAAATAAATAAATAAATTAATAAATAAATAAATAATTGAATAAATAAATAGATAACACTGCTGAAACTAAAGGCCCAGTTTATTTTCCAAAATAGAAGTGCCTAAGATTGAATGTTTATGGCCATTTATTGTGCCAACTGTTTTGAAATTTTAGAGTCTGTCTCATGATAATAAAGCAGACAAGTTCAATTTTCTGAGTTTTAGTGCATGAGACTCAATAGTTATGGCTGTTGATTGAGCAGAAACTTAATTTTTGGGTTTCTGTATAAGTCTTGACCCAACACAAATAGAAAATGACACTTGCACATTGATTTCTTACATACCTAGAAATTTTTAATTTTTTGCCTAAAAAATGCAGCTTATGAACTCTTATTGGAACTATATCATTCAGCTCAATCCATGTGGGGTCATAAGCTGTGTACAGAAAAACAAAGTGTGTGATTACTACCACACGATGATCCATCAAAGCTAGCTGATCAATTTGGCGAGTTCTTCATTAAAATAGAAAAGTGCACAGTAAACTGTCAGGTAGCTTATAATAAAAAAATCTACACTATTTTTGTGGATATCAGGAATTACCTCATTTGTGTGGACCTGAAAGTATTTTTCATGAGCGCTTGTGAAAAATAAAACCTTCAGGTCCACAATCATCAGATAATTCCCATTAGTCACTAAAACAATGTAGATATCCTCTATTTATTATTTTAATCATTGTTTTTTCAAATTTTTACAAAAATTTCAACAAAACCATATCATGAGACAACTTATTGGAATGATCTGGACAAACTCATTCCAATGAGAGGTCCCATGATAAGATTTTGTTAAAAATATTTGAAAATTACGTGGGTGGATGCAGCCAATCTTTAGGTAATGGGTTAAAATGCAGATGATATCAAAATTTATAATTTTAAATGTTATTTTTCAAATTTATCAAATTTAAACAAAACCTTACCAAGTGACCTTTAATTTGAACAAGCTCAAAGAGCTTGTTTCAAAGAGTGGTAACATGGTATGGTTTTGTCGAAATATTTAAAAAAATAATATTTCTTCAACTGCTGAATTTGCATATTACCCAGGCCTATGTGGCCGATTGATTAGGTAAAGGGTTAAACCCCAATAAACACAAACACACACACCTTCTTCCTTAGTAGTAATCTGTATGGACTGGACTCATTTGCCCCCACACAGAAAACCGGATTCTAAGCTTTCTATTGTATCTGCATGAATGAAATTTCATATATGATGACAAATCACACATCCGAATCTGTTTTCATAACTTCTGTCATTGTGAATGTTTGTGCGTGAATGAGGTTAGTAAACACAGATGATCAGATACACACACAAGACTTGAACTTTCTAACCAGGCTCGCTCTTCACAATGGCCGTACACAAAGCACGAAAACTGGAGAAAAAAAATGTCCAGCCGGTGTCTCTCTCTAAGTATGATTTTTCAATGAAAAATGGATTGGGGAGACTGGTTTTGGTGGCCTTTACGGGTGAGGTCACCCTGTTTGTCAATGCGGGCCCAATTAGGAGGTTCACTGTTTGAAATATGAACCCGTTCATCAGTATTTAACTGGTAGAGTGCTAGAAGCCACTATCAGGGCTTTAATATGAAGAGCAGGTACCCCAGCCTAAAGGTGTCATATTCTGTTGATGTGCTTCACATTATCTTAGAAGCGAAATTACTTAGTCTAGATGGGTTTGCCTTGTTACAATTTATGGGAGAGTGCCTCTTGGCACTCTCCCATAAATTGTAACAAGGCAAAGACACAGGAACAAATTTTGATGACCAAAAATAACTTAGCACTCTACCAGTTAACCCACACACACAGACACTTGTGAAAGCCAAAACCAAGTATCGACTGTCGGCGGCATGGATGATAAGCTTAGTTTTGGGGTTACAATGAAGGGCCAGATGACCATTTCTTCGGAGGAAAATTAGGATTTCTTATTTGCAGAAATCTTGGCCTTATGGAAAAACTATTTTGGGTTAAAATGTATTGATATTTACTGTTGTGGACATGTGTTGGTATGAGACAATAGATTTATGTATTTACATAATACTTTTAAATTCAGTCAATATTCTCAGTAGACATTTTTTTATTATTAAAGAAATGTTTTATTGAAGCATCCTTCATGTTGATCTCGCATTGAAAAAGTTTACAAATAAAAAAACCTGCTGGTTTGAAAAATTTATCGTTTTTCTTTCAAGCTATTGCATTAGTTGCAAAAAACAAATATTTGAATACCTTTTAATACACTGTTAATTGTATATATATTACAAACACAAAATCATTTACCATTCCTTCCACCCAAATTTTACCTCTTAATTGCATAATGGTCATAGAGTAAACTCTTGTCAAAGTGAATGAAAAATCTTGTAATTTGTTGCAGAATTACTCCAATATAGGCATTTAGTCTGTTATATCTCTGTCAAACAAGGTCCAATAAAATAATAAAATAAATACTCAGTTTAAGCCTAAAAAAGTTAAAAATCTGTATCTTCGGCCCTTCTGCATGGTCTTTAAAAAAATTTTGGCGGCCGCATACTCTCGTTTTATAACCAATGCAAACTTAAAAAAAGGAAAAAAACTAATGGATTGTGGCTGATACTTTACTCAGGTTAATAGAATTGATAAATTTGTCCCTTGAGTGCAACAAGGCTTTCCAATGCTTTAGCATTGCACAGCCTTCTTTCACTCAAGGGACGAAATGCACCACCACTCATGCTATTCTCTAGATTATGAGGCCTAACCAAGGACATGAACTTTTGCAAAGAAATAATTACAAAAATATAAATTAAAATAAAAAATGTCCACCCACATGCAATTTTACTAAAAAATGGCCTGAGAAACAGATCTACTTTGTGGGGCCTAAAAACTAAAACATAGGAAAATGATCTAATTCCTATGAATTGTATATTCCTGTTATTGAATAATTTTCTTGGGCAAAGAGGCTATTCAATTAACATAGCTCCACTGTACAAGGATATTAACTGGATAGTAGCTAATTGAATAATCTTATTGATTTGATATAATTTTTAAACCCCCAGAAATTTACCATACCTTCAGTATAAATTGAATCTGGGTTTTTTTTATGCCCTCACCAAATTTGGCAGGGGCATTAAGTGTTACCCCTGTCCATCTGTTTGTCCATCCATACATACATCATCTGAATGTTCTTCGCGAATGTTCGTCCCGAATATGGTTTCCAGATGATAACTTTAGTTTGACTGAACGAAATGGATCAAGATTTTATACCACATAATACAGGTTGGGATTGCTAATGGGCTTGGTCCGATATTTTTTGGCAGTGTTATGGTCCTTTTCCGACTTACAAGACATGTTGATATTGGTTTCTGGATGGTAACTTGAGTTATAGGTGTCCGATTTCAATAAAACTTGGAATATGGCTTACTGTAGACCATATACCAGACATGTTTGATTTTGAGTGAGGTGCGATAATTTTTATCTGAGTTATAGCCCCTTTCTGGACTTTGTTAACCACAAAACATAATTTATCATAAAGCGGGACATTTGTGGCCCCATTTGTGGCCCATATGGGCACATTTGGTGGCCTGCTGTATTGGTGCTATGGTTTAGTAAGATAAAATATTTATTACTTCATTGTCTGCCAAGATAAATTACTAGAAACTCATGCTTGTGGGGGGCATAGAAGCCGTTGGCATTGCACTTGTTTGCCTTTTGGCTTGTTATCTGCTATTGCTTAGGCATGAAAACATGACATCACTGATGTCATAATATGGCATCACAGATAAAATTTCCTCTGGCCATGTTACTCCTGATAAAAAAAAAAGTAACCCCAGGTATCAAAATGTCAGCTGGATATCTCTGAAAATGTTGGAATGCATAACAAACAACTGAATAAAGATATAAAGAGACACACATTCGCTGAGACCTGAAAATAAAGGGCTTATATCATAACCCGTTGGCAGGTTATAATTATTTATTTAATTAGTGGTGTTTAAGGTCACATATTTATGCTTCATGGCTAATCATGACCGCGACAGTTTTACGGGTGGAGGAAGCTGGAGTACCCGGAGAGAACCACCAAGCAACGTCGAGCAACTGTCAGCTCCCCAACATACTAATTCCACACAAGCAGGGTTAGCATTTGTTGAAGACAAGTGCACCATCGACGTGAAGTACGCCTTAGTACTCAATGTCACCGTGCCCCCATGCAGGCATTGGAGATAAGTGTCTTGCCCAAGGACACAATGCGGTTGCTGCAGGTGGGATTCGAACCAAGGACCTCTCGGCTTGCAGCCTGCATCTCTACCTACTGAGCCGCCATGCTCCTGGCAGATTATAATAAAGGGCTTATATCATAACCCGTTGGCAGGTTATACCATGTAGCATCCTTGTTACCCATAGGAAAAGGGGCAGGTTATACCATGTAGCATGCTTGTTACCCATTGGAAAAGTGTGTTATGGTGCTTCTTTGCCTTCTCTGTTTTAACTATGCCAGTCATGCCTTTTAGCTCATCTGACTGCAAGTCGGTGTGAGCAATTGCCATCATTTGGTGTCTGTCGTCGTCCGTCATCCGTTAACTTTTGGAAACTTTTCTTCTTCTTCAAAATCATTAAGCCAAATTCAAGCATACATTGCACAGACCATCTATGGAGTATACCCTTTCTATTTTGTTCAAATGAAGCAGCTACCATCTTTGGGCTCTGATTAATGTCCCAATTTATTTATTTATTGGTGTTTAAGGTCATATACTTTTGCACAATGGCTAATCGTGACAGTTTTACGGGTGGAGGAAGCTGGAGTTCCCGGAGAGAACCACCGAGCAACGACGAGCAGCTGCTAGCTACCCAACATCGTAACTCCACACTGCAAATAGGCAATGTTAGATTGGTTGAAGACATGCATATCATCGATGTGTAGTACACCTTAGTACACGGCATCATCGTGCCCCCATGTGGACAGTCAGGGTGAAGTGCCTTGTCCAAGGACACAAGGCGGGAGTCTGAATTGATCGCTCAGACGGTCACCCAAGGACTACCCGGGTTTGACGTTGCTTAACTTAGGTGATCTGATGAGAACCGGTTACCGCAACGACACCGCACCCCCGTTAATGCTCCAAAATCTTTAAAAATCTTCTTCTAATGAACCACCAGAGAGAATGCCTTGATATTTGGTATGGAAGATCCCTTGGTGTTGAAGATTAAAGTTTGTTCAAGGGAAGTTGGTAGGTCAATATTTGGGCTCTCTGTAGGAGCATATCCATTTTGGGCTCTGCCCAAAATTTGTATTTCAAGAACCAGGGGGCCGATTTGAGCCAAATTTGGCATATAGTATAAGTGGGTCCAAGGTAACAGATTGATGCCCGAATTTTTTTTTTTTTATCGTATCGTTGGAACCCCAGTCAGGCTAAAAATAGTAAAAATTAAAATGTTTGGTCCTGGTTTGATGTTTTTCATGGAGCTATTGACTTGGAACTTGGATTAGGGTGTGAAAACTAAAGAGAATCAGTTTTGCGAACATTTTTTCGCTACATGTCCAGATAACTGGGTGATTTCTGGTATGTGGCTTTGTTATGAATACCTACAGGCATGTAAAGCCAGTGCTTAATAATGCAACCTCGTAGGGACATACGTGTCAGATTGACACGTCTAGTTACATAGAAAGTCACCGGTATCACCTCTTAATTCACTTCAGTCCCTTGAAGATTGATTTAGTATCACAGGTCTAATTTCTAAAAATATGTTCAGTGTACAGTGATAAAAAATTTATATCATAAAATAGTGTTGAAGCCTCACTTTGCATTGTATGCTTCAATCGTATTCCTTCAGAATACGATAGATGGATAAAACTGTTTTAGTCATCACGGAGCTCTTCCCAACGAGTGTCCTTATGAGCAAAGGCATATAGAGTGGAGCCCCCTTAACTAAATATCACTTACTTGAATATCCCTGTTAAATGCATATGACTTCTAAACATCACACCATTTACCATATCTTCCATATAAATTTAACCTGTTAATTGCTTATAGGTTATGGAGTTAAATCCTATTAGTCAAATAAAAAAAAATCTTATAATCAGTTGAAGAATTTCAGTGACATCCACTGAATTCCCCACATTTCTGACATCAATAAATCCAATATAGGCATTTAATCCATTATATCTTGTTTGACAGAGCTCAGTGAGGTCTGTCAAATCAGATGTAATAGCATAAATGCCAAGTTTATCATTAGAAGAATTTACTGTGGCAGACAAGCTCTGTTTAACTGCTAAAATAAGACTCAGTCGCCAATGCTTAAAGTGGAAGTCCTCTAAAATGGGCACAATGGATATAAATGATTGATTAAACTTGATTTATCTCCATGTTGCAGTCACAATTAGCTATTGTACAGAAATATTTGACCTTAACTCCTTACATGCTGCTGTCAGATATTCCTGCCCAGGACAGGATTTCTCTTGCTACTGATATAAGTATAATTTTGGTACATTTAATCAAATTTTACTGTAAACTGAATGGATATTTTCACTAATGATTTCTTGAGTTAAATTCAGATGAATTTTTCATCAAAACTAGTCCTGGCTGCTTCACAGCAACTATGACTAGATTTTATGAAAAAATATCTTGAAAATACTCAGCGGATTAACCCTTTACTCAACGCAACGGTCAAAGCCGGCCAGCTCTATTCACAAAAATCACCATTCAATTTTCATTATTATACCCCCTGCAAACAAAGTTTGGGGGGGCGGGGGGGTTCGTCCGTCTGTCCATCTGTCCGTCTGTCCATCCTCATAAGCGCAACTCCTAAACTGTTTGAAGAATTTTCATGAAACTTTACACAATGGAAGAACTCCATATGAAGATGTGCATGAAGCAATATAATTCCGTTCGGACATTTCCAAGGGGAGATAATCTAACTTATACATTTCAGGCCCTGTCCATCCTTATAAGCACAACTCCTCCTAAACCGTTTGAAAAATTTTCATGGAACTTTACACAATGGAAGAACTCCATATGAAGATGTGCATGAAGCACTATAATTCCGTTCTGACATTTCCAAGGGGAGATAATCTAACTTATACATTTCAGGCGCGGGGGGGTATCACTTTGTGAGCTTGATCACAGTACCTCTAGTTTTTAGCTCTATAAGTGGCAATGTCGGTCTGTCTGTCGGTCTGTCTGTCGGTCTGTCTGTCGGTCGGTCGGTCTGTCGATCTGTCTTTAACCAACGAGTTTCAAAACTCAATAACTTTTGAAATACTTGATGGAATGACTTTATATTTGGCATGTAAGTTTATCTTATTGATGTCTAGCCACCGTTCAATGCATGTGTTGTTCCAAATATTTTTCTTGGAGTTATGGCCCTTGATGAACTTAGAATTTTGTGACTAACAAGTTTCTAAAAGAATAACTTTCAAACTACCTGGTGGAATGACTTCATATTTGATATGCAAGTGTATCTCATTCATGTCTAGCCCATGTCCGATGCAAATGTTGTTCCAAATATTTTTCTTGTTTTTTTTTTCACCATCACCTGTAAATTGCTCCTGAGAATATTTTTTGGACTTGCAGATTGCACCACCCGTCGCAGCCACGGCGTTGATGTAGCGATTTTTTTCATTTTTTGTCTCAGAAACATAGCTTATGACTCCTCATTGCTATGATCTCATTGAGCTCGTTCCAATGAGGGTTTCCTAAGCTATACTTTTGACGCAAAAAAATAAAATTAGAATTTTGTTTGCAAGTGTCATCTTACTTTTGTGTTAGGTAAAGGGTTAAGAATTAAACACCAATAAAATAAATAAACAATCACTAGAAGATAGGAAAATGCGCCGATTCCTTTCAATTGTATACTCCTGTTAATTGAATATTTTTCACAGGCAAAGTGACTAAATCAATTAACAAGAGGGTACCACTGCATATACAAAGCTTTCATCATTATTTTAGTGTTCATCAGGGCCCGGTAGCTCAGTAGGTAGAGGTGCAAGCCGAGATGTCCTCGGTTCGAATCCCACCTGTGGCAGCCACATTGTGTCCACCTGGGGGCACGGTGGCATTGTGTACTAAGGCGTACTGCACGTCGATGGTGCTCTTGTCTTCAACCAATGCTAACCTTGCTTGTGTGGAGTTCGTATGTTGGGCCACAGTAGGGGAGCCTGACAGTTGCTCGCCATTGCTCGGTGGTTCTCTCCAGGTACTCCGGCTTCCTCCACCTGTAAAACTGTCCGATACGAGGTGACCCTGGCTGTTGAAAGGTTCGTTAAAACCCCATTAACCCTTTACCCAACGAATCGCTCGCATCCACCCGCATAATATGCAAACTCAGCAGTTGAAAAAATATTATTTTTCAAACAATTTCAACAAAACCATATCATGTGACCCCTCGTTGGAACGAGCTCGTTGATCTCGTTCTAACGAGGAGTCACATGATATGGTTTTGTCAAAATTTTTTGAAAAAGTTTAAAAAATGATATTTAAAATAATAAATTTTTATATCGTCTGCGTTGGGTAAAGGGTTAATAAATAATATGAATATGGTACCGTATTCATCATGACACTAGAAGTGTTGAGCATTTAGTTTGAAGGCAAAATCACCACTGATGTCATGACAGCTGATAGTATGAAAATCAATGTGTTTTCTAGAAATACTAAGTAAGTGCTTGGAAACATGATGCTAGATTATGTTCAGTCACACACTCCCCCTCAGTGTATAAAATTAATGCTTTCCTATTCTAATATCAAGATTTGTTGAGTATCTCCTACAGCTTAAGTAACTTTTGTGCTATCAGGAACTCCTGGGGAAATTTTCAATAAGCATTTACATCTATTGTTTTTTATAACATTTTTTTTTATTTTCGTAATTGCCACTCAGTAAAAGCACCTGATATTGGCACACTTTGACATTGGTTAATTGGAATATGGATGAGTAGGTATGGTGAAGTCTGTATTAGTTCCCTAATTTCTTATCAACCTACCTTACAATTGTTTACAACAAGCTTGAACTACAGTGGAAGTCCCTAATTCGGAATATACTCTCTATTTTGTTCTTTCCCAAGCGATTAGGGAAAGAAAAGTGGTGCAAAAGCACCAAGAAAAAAATAAGCCAAATCTGTGTCGAGTGCGACCGGCGCTCACCCAGTAAGGGGACAGACACTCTTCTCCTTGTACTAATCCATGGCTTCCGGAACCAGTGCTCAGATGTATAAGCAACATGCCATTCTTTTTTCTTCCGCCATCTTGTCAAGATGCAGATCTTTTTTCTCATCAACAGTGATACCTTTTGACTCGATGTTGATGGATGTTCTTGTTCTGAATTGTGGACTCATAGCTGTTTCTTCACTATCCAGACATGCAGGGCTGTATTTTTATATATTCTCTCGATTATCACTGTATTTTTCGTGATAAATCTCTGTACCGATTTTGTGTGCGATTTTCACATACCATGCTGTTTCGGTCTATTGTTCATTAATGCTAACCCTTTGGGTTCTGTTTTTATCTGAGTTAGGTGTCAGCTGGGGGCTGTTGTGGCAGCTTTTCTCCCCTCTGTTAAGGGTAGAATTTCTGCCAGTAACCTTTTTGGCTGTTGGGATGCTTTTCTGTTCCCGTCAAGCCTTTGTTTCCTGCCACCTTACTCTGGTAGCTTGGGGTGTCCGGATTTATTTTTTCTTTGGATTCACCATCCCATCTACATTGCTCTCACCAAATATGCCTAGGACGATATCTTGCGGGCGATTTTTGTTGTCTTAGCATGTGGAAGTTTCTCATTATTCATGCTCCACTTTATTTGGGTGTTCTATTGAAAGACCCTGTGGGCGGTGTGGTCTTCACCTTTTGGTCTTCAGTCTGTCGTGTAGTTTGGGCACGTGCCGTTTCCTCCTGCGCCCATGGGAAGAGGAATGCAGATTGTGGCCTCTCAAAGCGACTCTGGAGACAGTTCTACCCTCTCGGTGGGGGTTTTGCAGTCTTTTTGTGGATACTGCGGTAGCTGCTGACTTTGTGGCAAAGTGATGCCTGGTTCCGGGACTACTGTCCTCCTCCAGTTGACATCTGAGGCTGTCACTAGGGTTCTGACTCCTCATTTGGAGCCGAGCTTGGTTGCTCTCTCTGCTTTTCCACCTTTGTCAACAGCTACTGATGTATCCGCCCCTGCTGCTGCTTCGTCAGTGACGTGATTGGTCTCTGTTTCAGCCAGCTTTGGCTTATCTCTGCAGGGGTCTGCAGGGATTTCTGCTTCTTTGGACGTGGGATATCGGCCTCAACCTTCCCTGGCTTCAACGCGGCAATGTTGGAAGTGTTTGCCGGACGATCCCTCTGCTGTGGTCTCTCAGGTGTCAAGCCCAGCAGGTTTTGCTTTGGATTCAGATGCACATGGTGGGGTCACCGTGGACTCTGCTGCGCTTCCGTTCAGGCACTATTGTCCTTCGGCCAATTTCGTGGGACTGGTGCATTTTGGTCAGCCTGGACCTTCTGTCCCTCAGAGATCCTTCGGCCAGTTTTGTGGGACCGGCACATTTTGTGCAGCCTGGACCTTCTGTTCCTCAGCGACTCTCCTGAGTTCCTGCACTTCAAATCCTCGGGGTATTTCATACCCCTATAAGCATCTGTATTCAGATGCTTCGGCTGCCACCCATTGCCCCGTGCCGGGTGTTCTAGAGGATCGTGACCCTTCGCTGGTTTAGAGGGTCAGATGCAAAGCCACTTTTCCGGGCCTTTCCCACATCAAACCGGCAGATATGGGTCATGAGCTTGCTCATGCAGATTCTTTCCAAGAGGCTTTCTGTTGCCTCCAGCGAGGCTTCTAGTGGCTTCCAGGTGCCGTCAGCGGCTGCTTTCTGATCCCCCTGGTGTTCCTACACAGTGGGAGGCATCGGCTGGTATGCCCGATATGGGCTTTGTGTCTTCTGTCTCAGGCAATGGGTCAGACACACCTGATGTCAAAAGCCATCAGTCTTCTGACTTTGGGGCGGCTCTTGACTTTGTTTTTGAGTTCCTTCCAGAACTCAAACCGTCAAACCAGCTGTAGGTTTCAGCCAGGCTGTGATCATTGGTTGTGCGCCTACAGGCTATGGAGCAACCGGCTTCTGGGTGCCCTGGACCGTTCCACTCGGTACAAGTGGTTGAAGCTTTTGCAGCATGACTCAAAGCTGAGTTCCAAGGCTATGAAGACTTCGTTCTTCACTAGGGCTGATACTTTTTTTGCTCCCTACGCGTTATGGTTCCTATGATTCCGCCAATCCGTCATTCTTCCAGACTTTGATGGTCTTGGATCAGGACTCATCGTCCCTTGGGCTTTCCAAACCCAAGTCGGCTCTTATTCCTATGGCGACTTTGGAGTCCCTGTTGGATTTGAGTTTTGGATTTATCCAGAGAGATGCTAGGCATGCTTTCTCCCTCAGATCACGTTGTCTCTGCCTTGGTGGCTTATCTGCCTCCAGATAATTAAGTTTGATGACATACAGGCTCCTTTGCATGTGATCTCTAAGGTGCTCATGCATCTTACTCACACGCATGCCTGTAACACAGCTAATTTGGAATTATTTCGCCGGGATGCTGTGTTGGACACAGGCCATTCCCTTCCTGAAGGGCAGCGCACTGCTCTTTGATACGCATCTTTGGTGGGTCTGCCGTGCCCATTCCATGATTCTGTGGCGACGGTCCGGGATGACGTCCTGTGTCATTCTAAAGATCAGCTGCTGCTTCGTCAGCTTGATCCGGCTTCTGTTGGAGGCCGGAGCCATTCCAAGCCTAACAAATGCCCTTCTGTTTCCTCTGTGAAGCCAAGGGCTGATCCTCCTGCTTCTGCTTCTTCCTCTTACTCACGTGGTAAGGGTATGCATCGGCAGTCCAGTGGGAGGTCTCAGGATCCTTCATCTAGCAGAGGAGGTGGTTTCTCCTCTCAAGGGCCTCCCCGGGGCTCGAAATGAAGGTCCTCACCTCGATTCCATCCAAAGTTCCTTCAGACTGTTCACGTTAGTGTTGAAACGATTAATGCCATTTGGATTTTTACTAATCGACTAATCGCCGGGTAGTAGTTGACGGTTAATTGATTAGTCGGTTATGCAATATCAGATGCTAAACTAAGCAATAAATTCTACAAAACTGTGGTTTTAACCGAATTCATTGGATAGAGTGGCTTCCAAATTACCATACAATTAATGGGTCTAACTGCACGACATGACGGAAGCTGATGCCTCTGTGTGCTTACGACCAACAACCAGTGCCGCAAAAAATGAATTGGACTAAAAATAAATCTTTGGTGTTCCAATATTCGGTTCTGTCAAATATTTTTAAGCAAAATAAAACTTTTTCCCCAAAATTTCCTCGTATATTGTGGTCTAATAAGAAATTTCTGCACTTTGTTATTGTGCTAAAAAACTTAGAAAGCAGAAAACATGTCACTGAAGAAGTGTACTCTCATGACGTGATTGTTCCAAGACCTGCATAACTTAATCAACCCCCAATGGAAAGCTAGACAAACTATAAACAATAGCCTCATTGAATATTAAATACATCACATGCCCAAACAGTGCAATTTGTTTGGTCAGTATGTGCGCAATGTAATGCGAGTTGTAAAACTTCATTCATTAGTAAATATCATTAAGTGACGTTTTGTTTTCTGACCAATCTTATTACAGCAACATTTACCCAAAACAAGAACATATTGAAAAAGCATGAACATCTGTAGAGAGCTTTTGTTTCCAATGTAGAAACGCGAGTGCGATAGCACACTTCAAATCGAAAGCATTGAATTAATTTTAATAAAATGAAATGAAATTTCTTAAAGTTACTCAATCTGACTAATCGACAAGTGATTCATTAATCGGCTAATAGATTTGTTTAGTACTAATCGCGTCGGCTTCGACTAAAAATCGTTTCAACACTAGTTCACGTCGGGAACTTTTGATTACAGAGATCGACAATCTCCTCTCAAAGGTGGCAATCGAGGTCGTCAAGAACATTCATGCTATGGGATTTTATTCTCGCCTGTTCTTGGTGCCGAAGAAGGATGGCCGACTCCGACTGGTTATCGATCTGAGTCTATAGTCTATCATTGCTCTCAAGTTCGGCATGGAGACTTTCTGGTCATTTCGCCGCTCCATTCACCAGGGAGATTTTGCTTCCAGCATCGACTTACGAGACGCTTACTTTCACATTCTGATTCATTGGACATCGCGAAAATATCTCAGGTTCGCTTTTCTGGGGCGAATTTACCATTTCAAGGCCATGCCTTTCAGCCTCAACCTGGCTCCTTGGGCCTTCACCCGACTGATGTTGCATGTGATAGTCTTCCATCGCACACAGTCCATTGTGACTTCTTTGGCGTATCTGGGCGATATCCTCAAAAGGCACTCCAATGCTGCCCTTCTGGAGTCCGATGTCGACCAACTGTTCAGCCTGCTCAAATCGCTAGGGTTGAGAGTCAACGAGAAGTCGGACCTGGTCCCTTCTGTCGTTTTTGTCATCTGGGGATGGACTTCCGTACTCAGCTGAATACGGTAGTGGTTGCCCGAGCGAGAGCAGTGATTCTCTCGGCTTTTGCCCTGACTCTGACCCAGTCCCCGACTGTGACAGCTCGGAGTAGTCTCCAGCTGCTTGGTCTCTGCAGTTCTTTAGGTCGGCTACATGTCAGACCTCTCCAACACTTTTTGCTCAGTTGTTGGAGACTGAATGTCGATCCTCTGGATCTTGTGCTTCAGTGACTAGCATCTTTCAATCGTCACCTTCCCTGGATGGATGTTCAGTGGATTATGCAGGGAGTTCCGTTGGACTTGCCCACGCCCGATCGTGTTCTGGCCACAGATGCCAGCAATCTCGGATGGGGGCGATGTTGGATCCTCTAGGTCTTTCCCTTCACGGTATTTGGGACCAGGATCAAGCAGCTCTTCACATCAACCAGAAGGAGCTTCTTACTCTTCTTCTGAGTTTCCGGTAGTGGATCCCCCCACCTTTCAAATCGTCAGGTCCTTCTGTTGTCTGCCAATTTTGACAGTGGTCGCTTACATTTGGAACCAGGGTGGCACACTCTCGGTTCCCATGCATGAATTGGCTCAGGATCTTCTACTGCTCACTCAGGATGTCAACACCAGGTTGGTGGTTTATCACATTCCCGGTCTTCTGAACGTCCTAGCCGACTCCCTGTCCCAACAGGGCAGGGTCATTTCTACCGAGTGGATGCTTCACAGGGCAGAGTTCCAGTTGCTTTGTGATCTCTGGGGTCGTCCCCCACATCGATCTGTTTGCAACCCGTTGGAACTATCAGGTGGACACTTTCATGTCCCCGTGTCCAGCTCCTCTAGCTTTCTCCGTGGATGCTCTGTCACTCGATGGGAATGGTCTAGTCGGCTATGCCTTCCCGTCAGTCCCGATTCTGGTTGAGGTTCTCGCTAAGATACGAACCTGCAGTTGTCGAATGATTCTGATCACTCCCCTATCGCCTCAGTGGGTGTGGATCAATCTGCTCCACTCTCTGTTGTTTGCGGCAGTTCCGGCACGTCTCCCTCTATGTCACAACCTTTCTTGTCAAGGTCACCCGAGGAGGTTTCACGCCGACCCGACTTCATTGTGCCTTCACACATATCTTTTGTCTGGTCCTGTCTTCTTGGTAGAGGTTTTTCAAGACGAGCAGTGGAGTGCATTTCTTTTTCAAGACGGCACTCCATTGGTTTAGCCTATGCAGCTAAGTGGAAGGTCTTCTGTTGATGGTGTGCTGATCACTCTCTTGATTATGCCGATTCTTCGATAACACAGATTGCAGAGTTTCTGGTATATCTGTTTGATTCTCGGGGTCTCCAACCTGTTACCATCAAGGGGGACAGGTTAGTGTTTTCAGAGACCTTTTCATATGTGGGAAAGCGTCATATCGGCACTAATCTGTATCTCTCCAAGCTTATTCGGCACTTTTCTTTGAAAAGGCTTAGGATTTTGCAGCTTACCCCAGGATGGTATCTTTCTTGGGTGCTGGTTTGCTTGGGGGGGGGGGGGGGGGGGGGGGGGGGTCTCCATTCGAACCATTATCTCAGGTGGATATGCTTTTTCTCACAAACAAGATGGTTTGGCTGATGGCTTTTGCCTTAGCCAGAAGGGTTAAGTGAGCTTCCACACTCTCTTGGTTGATCCGGCTTTTTTCAGGAGCTCCTCCAACAGTGTTACTTTTACCACTGATTGCTCCTTTCTGGTCAAGAATCAGATATCAGAAACTACTCCACCTCCTATTTGTATCAGGGCTCATCAGAAACTACTCCACCTCCTATCTGTATCAGGGCTCTTCCTTCTGCTTAGGGTAATCACCCTTTTTGCTCTGTCTGGTTCGTGCAATTCGCATTTACCTCAACCGGATGCAGTTCATTAGGAAAGGCAGGAAAAGATTATTTCTGTCTCTTATCTTTCATCAGTCCATTTCTCGATGGATTTATCTTGCTATTCGCGTGTCATACATTCGTCTAGCGACTGACGATTGTATTCCCAATTGCATTTTCTGCCCACGAGGTGCGGGCATTGTCTACCTCCTGAGCTTATGCTAACTCCGTCAAATTGTCAGATGTTATGCAGGCAGCCTACTGGAGAAATGCTTCTACTTTCTCCATCTTCTATCTGCATCAGTTGCAGGAGTAGTCTGAGGACCTTTTTTCTTTAGGACCTCTTTCTTTTGCTCAGGCTGTCATCAACCCTAGCCATTAGGGTTCTTGCAAGGTCAATTCCAGCCCTGTTCTTGGGTACTGTCCTTTATGTCTGTGTTTCACACAGGGGCATACGCCTCAACTCTCATTGTAATTTACTAATGGTTGTGATGTTATGGTTTTATAGGCCTTGGGAACTGTTCTTCTGTCCACGGTTCCAGCGCAGTTGGGTTAAGTGGGGGTTTGTTATGTGATTCCCTCCTCTTCTTGTCTATTCAGCCTGTTGTAAACAATTGTAAGGTAGGTTGTTAAGAAATTTAAATTTTCTTATTATACCCACCGCAATTGTTTACAGTACAATGAGAAGAGTGTCCCCTACTGGATGTGCGCCAGTCGCACCCGACCCAGTTTTGGCTTATTATTTTCTTGGTGCTTTTGCACCACTTTTCTTTCCCTAATCGCTTGAGAAAGATCAAAATAGAGAGTATATTTCCGAGTTAGGGACTTCCACTGTAAGCTTGTAAACAATTGCGGTAGGTATAGTAAGAAAGGAAATTTACTGTAAAATTTAAATTTTCATCCTCATATTCTTGTTGCAGTTTTGCCCTAAACCCCTTACCCTTTGCCATAACCAGTCAGCACTATTCACCAAAAATTGTATTATTATTTTTTTCAGATTTTGCTTCAAACACTGCATATGATTCCTCATTGGTGAAAACTCAAACTTCAAACATTTCATTTTAATTGACAGATAACTGTACTTCAATGGGTGAAAATCCAATTCTGGGGCAATGATATGGCATGGATTCAAGGTTCCCATGCTCAAGAATTCCCATGAGCCTTGGATACAAGAATCGGCCTTGAATTTGATTTAGGGGTCAGGTTTTGACAGAAATGAAGAAGCATTGTCTCACTCATGCCCATAAGTTCATAGGTTATTTGGTAATAGTCATGCCATCACTTTCTGTGTATTGACTGGTTGGGGAGTGCGGTGGCTCAGTAGGTAGAGATACAGGCTGCAAGCCGAGAGGTCCTCGGTTCATAATTACCCACATGGGGGCACGGTGGCATTATGTATTAAGGCATGTTGTGTACTGCACATCGATGGTGCATTTGTCTTCAACCAATGCTAACCCGTCTTGTGTGGAGTTAGTACATTGGGGTGTCTGACAGTTGCTTGCCATTGTTTGGTGTTTCTCTGGATACTTCTGCTTCCTCCACCCGTAAAACTCTGACACGAGGTGAGCCAGGCTTTCGAAAGTGTAGTTAAACCCCAATAAATAAATATTAACTGGTTGGGTGCTAAATTATTTTTCGAACATGATTTGTAACGTGAATATTTTTTTTAAAGATTCTATTGCTACCACCATGGGGAGCCTCAGATTAGCAAAATTTTGTTCATAAATTATTTAATACAAATTATTGGAGGGTGCCTGTTGACACTCTCAAATAAATTGTAACAAAACAATTTTTTATGAATCTGCTGCTGAGCAAACACCAAGCAATTGCATACAGTGTAAAGCCACTATAGTGACTTTTAACACTTTTCAAGAGAGCCACTCCACTAGCACTCTACCAGTTAAGCCCATAGAAAGAGCTCAAGGTCCTTCAGTTGACAATAACTTTTCAAATTTCTTTTTGTGGGAGATCCCAAAGACACCACCTTCAAGAGGGATACCTACTTCGGTCCTCAGCACTGTGTCATCAGCAGTAGAAAAATAATTTTTCCTCTCACCCCTCACTATTTCATGTACCCTGGCTGTGCCACTGATGAAAACAATAAACATCATTGATTTCCTCAAACAACCATCCCATTACAACACACAAATTTTGTAAAGACAAAGCTTAGAAGGCAACACTTTATTTGACGAGCATGTGGAAGTTTGGAATAAACTCCATCTTTTTGATGAGTTTTTGTTGTTTCTCCATGCCTAAGTCTTCGATTACATTGTTGGTTCATCTTTCAAGAATATCAAAGACACGTTCTTTTCCAATTCATATCAACTGCACACATAAGAAGAGAATAGTTATTTGTAATTAAAAAGTACTGATGGAAGAGTTTTTCAGTTTCCAGCACAGATTCCCACCAGTCTAATTCCCACAAGTGCAACACATATTTTCATTTATGTGTGAACCCCCTTTCTCTAACCCCCTCCTACCCAGCTGGATGGTGTGAAGCTTGTTTGGCAAACAGATAATGCAGAACTGAGCTGCATATGATGAATATTGACCACCCCATTGGTGGCCGGTTTATTGAAACAGATAAATACAGATTACTACAACAGTCAATTGATCTGTATTGTTGTATTCCTCCAAATTCATGAGATGAGATCGGCCACACCAACCGAGATGCCACAGTAAATATTTTTGTAATGTGGTGTATACACTCAAATTCTTATCATCCGGAAACTGATGAAGTTGTATGGGTCTGATGTGTTTGCCCGGCTGACTTCGTTTAACTAAGTCTGTAATGTGTATCAAATAGTAAGTGTCAAACTGTTTAATATTACGTATTTTCAATAAATGTAAGGTTTGAACCCTCTATGCTGTTAATAAGACCAAAAGAACAGCTAGCTTAATGGTTAACAGCGATGTGCTTTCAGTAATAGTGATTGATTGTATCCAGTTCAAAACTGGCTGCACATCCCAGATCCCCAAATTTTTGGGAACAGCTGGTCTGAGTTGGAAAACTCCATGAAGAAAACGCATTACTAAAGGGTGACTGCCAACAGTTTTCCCCTTGTCAATGTGAGCTGTATTAATTGCACTATATTGTAAACCTTTGTCAAATAATATGGTAAGAAATTCCAAGACCGTACCTATAGGTGGTGACAGTGTATTGACACCCCTTTCACCACAATTTTTTTGCCACTAACTGATGTTAGTTTGGTACTGTTGTTGTTGAGTGTTGCCATGATGGCATGAGGATGTCAGCTGCTCGTGTCAAAATCTTCTTACTTTGGAGGGTTTTCCTGACAATCTGCAGGCCATCAGTTGCATCTTCGTCACTGGGTGACGTTCGTTCTTATAGGGCAGTGTCAGTGTGTATTTTCCCCTTGGTAAAAGAAAAGGGCAGTCTATAAATTTTCTAGTGAGTTTTGAAAACCATGATTGCATGGTCTAAAAAGGGCTAAAGCCTCCGTTTTGTCCCTGTCAATTTTTTGCAAAATTTTTCCCAACAAGTTAAATGGTGGAAAGTTGTAGATCAGTGTGTGATACCGTGGGAAGGAAAATGCATCAATGGCAACTGCCCCTGGGTCTGGCTGCCAGGCAGCATATTGTGCCACCTGATAATTTAGTCTGGATGCAAAAAGGTCAATCTCGGGGATGCCCCATATTAGAGTAAGTTTGCGAAAAATGAGTGGATCTAATTTCCATTCAGTATTATCATGGTGAAGTCGACTTTGGTGATCCGCATCGACATTAAGAACACCTGGGATATGAGTCGCTGATAACCACACATTTCTATTCAAAGCCCAGTGCCATATTTTTTGAGCCAGACGATTACAAGTATGTTTGGTTCCACCCATGTTATTGATATATGCTACTGTGGTTGTGTTGTCACACTGAATTTGAATATGCTTGTTGGTGAACGTGTTGCAGAATGATTGCAAAGTTAGCCAAACTGCTAAAAGCTCTTTAACATTTATGTGGAGGCCTTCTTCCTCGTCTGACCACCTCCCCCCTGTTTTTTTGTGTTCCAAAAATACCACCCCAAGCAAGATTTGAAGAACCTGATTGCAGAATGATCTCAGGGTTGCCATTGGAAACGGGGGAATTGGATTTTGTTATATGATCTATCCAGTATCTCAGGTCATCCTGGACTGCTGGAGAGATGCTCATTAAATGGCTAAAATTACCACATGCTTGTTTTAGTGCATGAGTTTTAGCATTGTCTAAATTACGATAAAAAAGTTTTCCGATAAAAAAGTTTAGCTTTCTCAGTTGTCAGTGAGACAGTCTCAGTTGTCAGTGAGACAGCCATTGCAGTGGAATCCAAAATGAACCCCAAGTATTGAAGTGTATGCAAGGGGTGCAGATGAGATTGGTCAGGGTGAATTATAAACCCGGCTTCGAGGCCCAGATAACTGTGTCCCGAATGTTGCAACAATCTTCACCCACCAGACAGGAGTCGTCTATGTAAGATGCATTTAAATGACCAAGAGATCGAAGATGAGCATAAAACACATTAGAAATTTTTGTGAAAATACAAGGTCCTGAAGAGAGCCCATTTCGGAGAACACAAAATTGGTATTTTTATACTGTCCCAAAAAAATCTCAAAAACTTTTTTTGGGTGACTGTCCTTTATTGGTAAGGAATAATAGGCGTCTTTCCATTTTGAAATGTTTCTTGTCAACATGTTCATTAAATTGTTTCAAGTTCAAAATGAGTCTGAATGACCCATCTTTTTAGGTCGAATGAAGACAGTTGAAATATATTCTCCAATGCAATCGGACATTGCTGATTTTGAAATGTTTCTTGTCCACATGTTCATTAAATTGTTTCAAGTTCAAAATGAGTCTGAATGACCCATCTTTTTTAGGTCGAATAAAGACAGTTGAAATATATTCTCCAATGCAATTGGACGTTGCTGATTATATAACGCCTTTCGCCAAAAGTTTCTTAATCTCTTGAGAAATAAATTCATGTTCTTGAAGACTGAAGTTAATCGTGCATGGTAGAGTGCACTGTGTTGGTTGGTCCGACAACTCTTTGTTAATGCCTGTAATATTGTTCAATATCCAATGATCAGTTGTGATTTTCTGCCAATTGTGGACATGGAACTTCAACTGACCAGCCCTGAAATTATTCACTAGGCCCTCCAACTTGGATTTGAGAGCATTGATAAATAAAGACCAAGAAAAAAAATGGTGCTTACCTGTTCTCTTGGTTTCATGTGCATTGTCTGGTTGGTGGGTGAAGTCGACGTCAAGGCGGGAGAACTGGTACAGGTATGTGGCTTGCTTAATAGCGTTTGTCGGCTTTGTGATAAGGCTTTTTCGGTTGGTGTTGTGGCTGGCCTTCCGAAAAAAATGAGCTTTACCTTTGCCAGCGAATTTGCTGTTGCCTTTGAAGTGGAAACTGCTGCCTTTGTGATAGCGGCTTGTGACGTCACTACCAACTTTGTTGGTCTCATTAAAGTCTTTGAAGGACTTTGCCAGATGTTGTTTGTATGAATAATAAGAGATTTAATCGATGACCTAAATCTTTTGTGTCCAGTGTGAAAGAAGGTGAACTAACACATGACCTCTCGGTGAACTCGCGCAATCTCGTGGAATCCCGTACGGAAATGGGAGGAGACAGAATGAAAAATTAGTGTACAACCAAAACAAAAGTTCTTGATGTAAATCAGATAATTTGATCCTGAGATATTAACCCTTTATCCTTTATTATCCTTCAAATTGAGAATTCTTCCAATCCCTTTGGCATGAGATAACTCAAAAAATATCAATCCAATTGTCATGTTACTTTATATATATCTTCAGGTTACTGATGTGCTGCACTGTATAGTTTTTGGTGTAAATCTGATAATTTGATCCTGAGATATTAACCCTTTATCCCTCAAGTTGAAAATTCCACAAAAAATTGGTCCTGAGATAATAACAGCTTTCTACTAGTTGCGTGTATGGGTGGGTACATATCTGACACTTTAATCGGCCTATTTTTATCATTTACTTGCATGTACTTTTTGTGGACATGACAATTTTATTATTTTCAACACATGCTAATAATACACGTGATCTTGAACACTGAAGAGAAATACTAGTGTGAACAATGCATGTGAATACTAACTTATCTGCTGTAAATGCAGTTTAACTCTTAACCCGCTGAGTATTTTCAAGATATTTTTCATAAAATGTAGTCATGGCTGCTGTGAAGCAGCCATGACTAGATTTGATGAAAAATTAATCTCTGTTAACCCTTTCCGACTACGGTTATCGTTAAGTCTTAACGTCACGAAGAATCAGGTTTAGGCGACGTCAAACGCAGTCGTTAGCCCTCTGAACCCTGGTCGCATCTTCCATATCAGTTCATTGACACCAGCAGGAAGAGTCCATAATCATTATTTGGGGGTAGACCAATTAATATTTGCAACGTGCAGCCTTATGGCTGCACGTTGAAAATATTAATTGGTCTGCCATACACATGTACTTAGCATCCATCCTATTTAATGAAATTTGGAAGGTCAAGTTCCTGGACGAAAAAGCGGCCGCTCGAGTTCAAAGGCGGAGTACGTAATATTACGTACTGTAGACGCAACGCACGGTAATTTTCATACGTAATATTACGTACCGTAGTCGCAAAGGGTTAAACTCAAGAAATCATTGGTGCAAAAATCCATTCAATTTTCTTGGGAGAAATTTGATTAAATGTACCCAAATTATACACATTTCAGTGGCAAGAGACATTCAGAAATATCCACCAGCAGCATGCAAGGAGTTATTTATTTATTTATTGGTGTTTAAGTCATATTTTTCTGCACATTGGCTAATCATGACCATGACAGTTTTACGTGTGGAGGAAGCTGGTGTACCCGAGAGAACCACCAGGCAATGGTGAGAAATTGTCAGCTCCTCAACATACTAACTCCAAACAAGCAGGGTTAGCATTGGTTGAAGACAGGTGCACCATCGACGTGCAGTACGCCTTGGTACACAACGTCACTCTGCCCCCACGGGGGCAGTGGGGGTGAAGTGTCTTGCCCAAGGACACAACGCAGTTGCAGCAGGTGGAATTCGAACCGAGGACCTCCCAGCTCCAGCCTGAACCTCTACCTACGGGGCCACCGCACCCCCATGGAAGGTGTTAATTGCACCATTGGACCAATCATATACAAGCAAATCAGATATCATTAAAGAAAATTAAATTATATTCTATTGACATTCTTTCCCTGATTTTAATTTCCTAATTGAAGTGAAGAAAACATGTCCCGAATAATTTTCTCCCTAAACTTTTTTAGCTGGAAATTATACAAAATTTAGAACTACATGCAGTGTCTTTAAAACCTATGCTATATTTAGTGTTGAAAGTGATTAAACATTAATAATTGAACAAACATTATGAAAAAATAATCACATGAATTGCCTGCCAATTCTTGTTTATATTTTTACACCGGTCTAAATGAAGGTGTAAATATTACAAGACCGTGAGGGGATTATTTTGTAGATGGTAATTTTGAATATTGGACAATGAAGTTCTTTTTTTATTCCAATGTAAACAGGGAATCCCTGTGTATTTTTTTTAGTCGAGTTTTCAAAACAAAGTTGACTATTGGTGTGGTGAGGGTCGGTCGCCTGATAGGCAAGATGGACGGGCTGGCAGACGGGCTTGGGGTCAGGGGGCAGCAGATAAGCTACCCTTTTTGCTAAAAATGTAGTTGTTTTGAGCTTGATAGCATGATAACTTCAACAAAAGTCAACTGATTCGACTGATATTTGGCAAATGGTTTCAAGGAACAATGTCTTTATCAAGTTTGAAATGGGGCCCCGGTCCGATGTATGGCAGCAGAATTATTGGGCTGACTTGGTCATCTTTAGCTTAACTTGACAAAGTCAAGATAAGCTATTGCTATCACGCGTGCAGAAGTCTGTTAATCTGTGAGTCTGTTCACATTTTTCTTTAGCAGAGGCTACACCTCATAGGTTTTGTCCAATCGTCACGAAATTTCATATGCAGGATTGTGGTCAAGTCAAGATGAGAGTGTCCCCTTTTGGTCGTGATCGGTCAACCGTGATGGCTGCCCAAGCCCAAAATCCGAAAACCTTTAGCACAGTCTACAGGCCGTATTTATGAAGGGATTTCATTGTAACTTGATAGGATGACTCTGTATAATGTCTAGATGGGAAAGTCCCCTTTTGGTCATGATCTGTCAGCCGTGATGGCTGCCTAAGCCTGAAACCCAAAAACTTTTAGCACAGTCTACAGGTTGTATTTAATATGGAGGGATTTCATTGTAACTTGGTAGGATGGCTCCGTATGATGTCTGGATGAGAACTTCCCCATTTGGTTGCGATCTGTCAACCGTGATGGCTGCATAAGCAGAAAACCCGAAAACCTTTAGCACAGTCTACAGGTCGCATTTATGGAGTGATTTCATTGTAACTTAATAGGATGACTGGGAGCGCAGTGGCTCAGTGGTAGACTGTTGGACTTCTATGCTAGAGGTCCCGAGTTCGATCCATGTACGGGACGACCTGCATTGTGTCCATGGGCAAGGCACTTTATCCTGGTTGCCTTCCCCACGGGAACCCCGGGAAGTGAAGCAGTGCCTGTTCACTGCGGTAAACAGGCTCTGTTTTACTGGTAAAATAGGACCCAGTCACCAGTGCTTCAGAGGTGTAAACCCTTTCTAAAATGGGCAACATGGCTTATTAATGCTGAGCCCTGGTCTTGAGTTGATACCCATGTTGTGGTCATGATTATACACTGTGCAAAAATATGTGACCTTAAACACCAATAAATAAATCCCGGTTGCCTACATGGTGGCATGATGATGCTGTGTACTAAGCTGTACTGCACATCGATGGTGCACATGTCTTCAACTGCTGTAACCCAGCTTGGGCAGAGCTTGAACAGAGTTAGAATGTTGAGGAGCTGGCAGTTGCTCGACGATGCTCGGTGGTTCTCTCCGGGTTCTCTGGCTTCCTCCACCTGCAAAACTGTCATGGACACGATTAGCCATTGTGCATAAGTATGTGACCTTAAACACCAATAAATAAATAAATAAATAAATAAATAAATAAATAAATAAATAAATAAATAAATAAATAATAATAAATAGCATGACTCCACATAATGCCAAGATGAGAACATCCCCTTTTTTGTCGCGTTCGGTCAACTGTGATGGCTACAGGGGCCCGAAGCTCGAAAACCTTTAGCTCTGTCTACAGGTCGTATTTATGGAGGGATTACATAGTAACTTGGTAGGATGACTCTAGATAATATCTAGATGAGAACAGCCCCTTTTGGTCACGATTGTTCAACCGTGATGGCTGCCCATGCCGAAAACCTTTTAGCACAGAGGATTTCATTGTGACTTTGTAGGATGACTCAGCATAATGTCTGGATGAGGATGTCCCCTTTTGGTTGCAGTGGGTCAATCATGAGGGCTGCACCACAGGCCCAAAGCCCGAAAAGCTTTAGCACAGTCTTCAGGCCGTATTTATGGGATTTCATTGTAACTTGATAGGATGACTCGTTTTGGAATAATTTCACTTAACTTGGTAACTTTGGTTGACATACATTAACCGTGAGGGCCACATTAACCCACCCCTCAATTCTTTACTACAGTCAACACCTCAAATTATTTTTATTGAAAACACAGCATACATGGAACAGAAAAAAACATATTCTCAATTATCACAATTCTTGTCTTATTTCATAATCCTTTCATAAACATTGAACATTATCCTTTTCATCAAACACAACACACAGTCAAGTTAAGCTACAGTGTCATTGACACTTTCATTTGCAAATATTGTGCTTCATAGTGCGATAACTTAAACAAACGTCAACCAATTCGATTCATTTTGGTTATATGGTTTTCTAAGAAGATTCTAAGAATCAATCGAGTTAGAAAACGGCTCGGTTCGATATATGTCAGAAAAATTATTGGGCTGACTGCTGACATGGTCATTTTTTTGCGAATTTTGTGCTGGATAGCGTGATAACTTGAACAAACATCAACCAATCCAATTCATTTTCATTATGTGGGTTTCCAGGAACATTTTCTTGATTGCATTAAAAATGGGCTGTGTCTGAAATATACGGCAACAGAATTATTGGGCTGACTTTGTGATTTTTAGCTCAACTTTGACGTAAATCAAATTTGAGCTTATGCCATGGCAGTCGTCCGTCTGTCTGTCTGTCCGTCAACAATTCAATACGGCTCGGGCTAGAGGCCATATTTATGAACCGATAGTTACGAAACTTCTTGGGCACCTTTGTTATCACCGTGGGACGAGAACGAGTGTTTTTGGGTCCGGTCCAAAATTCAAGACGGCCGCTGACAGCCATTTTGTACAAAATTAGGTGCAATCAGATTTTTGCACAGAACTTCCATATGAAAGTGCTGATTTGAATAATTTTTTGTGTGAATGTTTAGTACCATGGGATACATCACATATAATACAGGGTTTTTTCTCGTGTATAAATTATGCCAATTAGACTAACTTTGATCTACTCAGTGTTACTTTCAGCACTGTAACTGCAAATGCCAATATGGCTCGGGGCTAGAGGCCGTATTTATGAACCAATCTTTACGAAAATTCTTGAGTATCTTTGTTATCACCGTGGGATGAGACCGTGTGGTTTTGGGTGCAGTCCGAAATTCAAGATGGCCACCAGCAGCCATTTTGTTCTTTAGTTAGTGCTATCAGTTTTTTGTACAGAACTTCTGTATGAAAGTTCTGATTTGAATAAATTTTTTCATGAATGTTTAGTAACATGGAATACATCACATATAATACAGGTTTTTTTCTCGTACAGAAATTCTGCAAATTAGATGAACTTTGATTTATTCAGTGCTACTTATACACAGTAAGTGCACATGTCAATACGGGTCAGGCTAGAGTCTGTATTTATGAACCGATCTTCACGAAACTTCTTGGGTACCTTTGTTATCACCTTGGGACGTGAACGAGTGTTTCTGGGCGTGGTCCAAAATTCTAGATGGCTGCCAGTGGCTATTTTGTACCGAAATTAGGTCCAATCAGTTTTTTGTACACAACTTCTATACGGCACAGGCTAGAGGCTGTATTTATGAACCGATCTTTACAAAACTTCTTGGGTACCTTTGTGGGACAAGAACGAGTGTTTTTGGGTGCAGTCCAAAAATTCAAGATGGCCACCAGCAGCCATTTTAAACCAAAATTAGTACAATCAGTTTTTTGTACAGAACTTCTGTATGAAAGTTCTGATTTGTTTAGTGCTACTTATATACTGCACATGTCAATACGTCTAGGGCTGGAGGCTGTATTTATGAACCAATCTTCATGAAACTTCTTGGGTACCTTTGTTATCACCTTCGGACAAGAATGAGTGTTTTTGGGTGCGGTCCAAAATTCAAGATGGCTGCCGATGGCGATTTTGTACCAAAATTAGAGCAATCAGTTTTTTGTACAGAACTTCTGTATGAAAGTTCTGATTTGAATAAATTTTTGTATGAATGTTTAGTAACATGGAATACATCACATATAATACAGGTTTTTTTCTCGTTCAGAAATTATGCAAATTAGATGAACTTTGATTTGTTCAGTGCTACTTATACACAGTAAGTGCACATGTCAATACAGCTCAGGCTAGAGTCTGTATTCATGAATCGATCTTCACAAAACTTCTTGGGGTACCTTTGTTATCACCTTGTGACCGGAACGAGTGATTTTGGGTGCATTTGTTATCACTGTGCTATGAGAACAAATATTTTTGAGTTCAGTCAGACCCACTTTGGGACTCCGAGATTTTTTTTCTAGTTTAGCATCTAACTGTCACCCCACCTTTACAATACTTTACCTATATATTTGTTACAGGCTACGGTCAGCATTTATGTACAGACCGTTACAATACTTTACATGTACCTTTGTTATCAGGTCATCACCTAGATGTTTGTCATTGCTGTGTCACATACTATGCATGTACATGTCTTAAACAAGTTGAGCTGCAGTGTCATTGACACTTTGATTTGCAAATTTTGTGCTTGATAGAACCATAACTTGAACAAATATTAACCGATTTGATTCTTTTTTTATTATGTGGGTTTCCAGAAAAATTGTATCGATTGAGTTTGAAAATGGGCTCAGTTGCATATACAGCAGCAGAATTATGCAAACCCTTGTTAAAGATTTTTAAAGATGAGCATGATATCACACGGGTATCTTACTTTGTTGCAGTCTATCTGCTGCTCATCATTCCACAGGTCACCGTAGATCAGAATATATATTTTTATTTCTGCATTGTCACTGACTTCTTAATTCCAAATTTGCATGGGGTTTATTCTAGTATAGCATCTACTATTTTTTTACATCACATGTCAGGCCTACCTGTGCTGTAAGACCAGGTAGGCCTGAGGTGTGGCATCAAAATCAGATTATTTTAAACTGCTAATATTTAAAGCGTGCAAAAAATGTGTAGCTTGGTCGCATATAAAGTGCATCATAGCTTGCAAAGCTTTTATTTATTTGTTTATGTATTTATTTATTTATTGTGTTTAACGACACATTCGACAGCAAAAGTCACCTTGTGTCGGACAGTTTTACAGGTGAAGAAGCCAGAGTACCCAATGAGAACCATGGAGCAATGGTGAGCAACTGTCAGACTCCTCAACGCACTAACTCTGCACAAGCAGTGTTAGCATTGGTTGAAGACAAATGCACCATCAAGATGCAGTACACCTTAAAAATGAAGCCCACTGGATTGAACTGTCAATAGTGGGGTTAACTGTCATGAAATTGTATCGGGAAGAAGAATTGGAAATTGATGATTATTAATGGTGGGAGACCTAAAAATTGTAACCTCAATAAAAATTCATTCTGGAAGAGATTGGTGTTGATCAATTGAACTTCATGTATTAATTGATCATTAACTGGATGAGTGATTGAATTTTCAAACCATTTTGTAGGATTTAATTCAACAAGAAGCCACAATTTCCACTGTTTTTTAGCTCACCTGAGCAAAGCTCAGGATGAGCTTTACTGATCACTTTCCGTCCGTCGTCGTCGTCCGTCGTCGTTGGGCGTCAACAATCATCTCCTCCCAAACCACTAGGCCAATTTTAATAAAATTTTGTGGGATTGATCATTGGGTGGAACACTCGAAGAATTGTGTTCGAAATCTCCGTCGCCCATCTAATATGGCTACCTTGGCTGCTGATTGGCAAAAACACATTAAAATCTTCTTCTTCAGAACCGCTGGATCAATTTGAATAAAATTTGCTGGGGATAACCAGTGGGTGGTCCTCTCTCAGAATTGTGTTCAGTTTGTCCGCCCGCCATCCAACATGGCTGCCACAGCTTCTGATTGGCTGACGATCCACCCCTAAATTTCTATTTTTTGAATCAAGAGATCGATTTGAACCAAATTTTTTTTGAGGACTTATTGGGTCAAAAGTATCTAATTTATGCCGAAAAAAATGTTCATGTAGCCCCATGGGAACCTCAGGAGCTAAAAATAGAAAAAATTAAAATTGCTCATATCTCCAAAACTGCATGGCTCAGAAATTTTTTATTTGCTGTGCAGCTTGCTTATGAGCAATGGAAAGGAATGGTAGAAAAAAATCGCTAACGGTTTTTTTCTAAGGTACTTTCTTGGGACTCTGAAAAAGTTCTGACTCGGCACTTTTTAACACTGAAGGTAATGCAAAAACATTAAAAACTCTTATTCTCGCGTCAACAATCATCTCCTCCCAAACCACTAGGCCAATTTTAATAAAATTTTGTGGGATTGATCATTAGGTGGAACACTCGAAGAATTGTGTTCGAAATCTCCTTCGCCCATCTAATATGGCTGCCTTGGCTGCTGATTGGCAAAACACATTAAAATCTTCTTCTTCAGAACCGCTGGATCAATTTGAATAAAATTTGTTGGGGATAACCAGTGGGTGGTCCTCTCTCAGAATTGTGTTTGGTTTGTCCACCTGCCATCCAACATGGCTGCCACAGCTTCTGATTGGCTGACGCTCCACCCCTAAATTTCTATTTTTTGAATCAAGAGATCGATTTGAACCAAATTTTTTTGAGGACTTATTGGGTCATAAGCATCTAATTTATGCTGAAAAATTTTTTCCCATATCCCCGTGGGAACCTCAGGAGCTAAAAATAGAAAAAATTAAAATCGCTCATATCTCCAAAACTGCACGGCTCAGAAACTTTTTATTTACTTTGCAGCTTGCTTATGACCAATGGAAAGGAATGGTAGAAAAAAATCGCTAACGGTCTTTTTCTAAGGTACTTTTTCGGGACTCTGAAAAAGTGCTGACTCGGCACTTTTTAACACTGAAGGTAATGCAAAAACATTAAAAACTCTTATTCTCACGTCAACAATCATCTCCTTCAAAACCAATGGGCCAATTTCAATAAAATTTTGTGGGCTTGATCATTGGATGGAACACTCGAAGAATTGTGTTCGAAATCTCTGTCGCCCATCTAATATGGCTGCCTTGGCTGCTGATTGGCAAAACACATTCAGATCTTCTTCTTCAGAACCGCTGCATAAATTTGAATAAAATTTGCTGGAGATAACCAGTGGGTGGTCCTCTTTCAGAATTATGTTTGGTTTGTCCGCCCGCCATCCAACATGGCTGCCACAGCTTCTGATTGGCTGACGCTCCACCCCTAAATTTCTATTTTTTGAATCAAGAGATCGATTTGAACCAAATTATTTTTGAGGACTTATTGGGTCATAAGTATCTAATTTATGCCGAAGAAAATTTTCCCGTAGCCCCGTGGGAACCCCAGGAGCTAAAAATAGAAAAAATTAAAATCAATCTTATCTCCAAACCTGCACGGCTCAGAAACTTTTTATTTGCTGTGCAGCTTGCTTATGACCAATGGAAAGGAATGGTAGAAAAAAATCGCTAACGGTTTTTTTCTAAGGTACTTTTTCGGGACTCTGAAAAAGTGCTGACTCGGCACTTTTTAACACTGAAGGTAATGGAAAAACATTAAAAAATCTTTTTCTCGCGTCAACAATCATCTCCTCCCAAACCACTGGGCCACATAAAATTTTCTAGGATTGATCATTAGGTGGAACACTCAAAGAATTGTGTTTGAAAGCTCTGTCGCCCATCTAACATGGCTGCCATGGCTGGTGATTAGGAAAACACATTAAAATCTTCTTCTTCAGAACTGCTGGATCAATTTGAATAAAATTTGCTGAGGTTAACCAGTGGGTGGTCCTCTTTCAGAATTGTGTTCGGTATGTCCGCCCACCATCCAACATGGCTGCCACAGCTTCTGATTAGCTAACGGCCCACCCCTAAATTGCTATTTTTAGCTCACTGAAGGGAGCTCAACTTTATCACTTTCCATCCGTTGTCCGTCGTCGTCCGTCGTCATGAACACTTTTCAAACAACTTCTCCTCCTAAATCACTGGTCCAAAATGAACCAAATTTGGTTGGTATCTTCCTTAGCATGTGTCATTTAGAAATTGTGTGACTAAAGTTACCGCGCACAATGGGGACCCCAGAAGGGGCGGAAAGGTGCAAAAACCTTTAAAAATCTTCTCCAGAAACAGTAAAGTAAAAAAAATAAAAATGGCCATATCTCAAAAATTGCACGGCTTAGAACATTTTTTTAAGCACTAAGCTTCCTCATGACCAGCCGAATAGAGCTGTACAAAAAAAAAAAATCAAAAATAGTGGGGGAGATTTATAAAGGGGTCTGGGTTTAAGTACCTTGGTCAACAGGGCGGAATGAGGGTGACCATGGTTTACCTCATTGGAAGAGGTTAAGTTGTTGGTACAGAAATAAGAATTTCCTGTCAGCAAATGGAGATGGAGTATGGTAAATGGTTTTGTGTTTCAAAATTATGGGCAGACACCCCCAAAGGCAATTCCACTCTGCAAGTTTTGTGGAGATCAACCTAAGCACCATTGAGAAAAGAATAACTGAAGTATGGTAAATGGTTTCATGTTTCAAAATTATAGGCAAATACAACAGAAGGACAATCTGGGTCAACCATTCAGACAACGTGCAAGTTTGACAGAATTGCCTGGGCACCTTGAGGAATAGTTGGTCAAACAAATAGAGAGACTTAGTTTGACTGGTGTATGGTTTTGTGCTTCAAAATTGTAGACAAATAACTAACATGAGCAAGCCTAGGGCTTCAACCAAAAATTCGCTATTCAGAATTTTTCAGATTCTCATTTTGTGCTTTTGGAACATGGGTTGTAATACCTGACGTGCGCCGGATATTTGTGGTTTGTACTATGCGCTTTTTAGTGACACCTGTTCTAAATCATAAAGCCAGATATGTGTGGTTTGCAGTAGGCGCTTTTTAGCGACACCTGTTCTAAATCATCAATCGAGTGTACCTCTTCGTTAGCTCTTATGAAATCAAGTATCACATGTTATTGTGTTTTAGAGAAAAAGGTAACATCATGTTAACAATTGATCTGCGATCACTTTATTTGCTTTGTTTCTCATCCAGAACTTCAATCGTGTGGAACATGATGAAAATGCTTGGTTTTGTTCAACAGACGGATGAAAACGACAAATGATTCTGAAGACAACAGAAAACAGCTTTATCGTTTTGCGTCCCACGTCCATACGTTTCCGAGACGTTTCGGCCTTTAGGCTTTACTAGGCTTTAGATGTTTCAACATGGGACGTTTCGGCCTCCTCGAAACACCCGAGACAAAAAGGCCGAAACGTCGCACTTCTTCGAGACAAAATTAAGGCGTCATCCAACAAAACTTGTTTTAGGTAAATACACAATTTTAAATTCAACTTTGTTCCATGAAATCAGCCACAAATTTAAAAGTTTTTCTGCTGTAGTCCCTGGAAAAGTTCACAGGGAGAGTATCGGGAAAAGAACTTAAACACAGGCAGTTTTAATCAAGAAATCTACGGGGGAAATATGGAGTTTTGTAGCACAGATGTTTTGTTTGATGGCGCCTTAAAACTTATCTTTCTTTGAAAATTGAAAAATTAAAAAGAGTCACAGATCATAAGTCCAGTGCCATAGTTCAGCTATCCGAACATTGTGGCTGCCCACTACATTCATATTCAGTACAGTGAAATCAGTGACAGTTTCCCCCCGTGCTATCACCGGGAGATATAGCCGATGTCTGAATGCGAAAATGGGTTTTATATCAATTGTTTTCGATTAGTGAATTACTTATGTGTGGTATTTTCAACCGAGTGGGGATTTTATTCATTTGATACACACAACGAGACGTAAATTTCCATCGACATTCCGCTGTTGTTGCTTTTAATTCTCAAAACAATAATCGGGCAGTCTGCTGAAACCAGTACTCAAACGATTAGTCGACTAGTCGATGTCGACTCTGGGCAAGCCAGTAGTCGACTCTCAATTGTACAGTCAACTAGTCAGAGGATTTCAAGCTTTTAGGTAAATAGTATCACCTCTCTGCCACTGTCAGCCAGTTTGAACAGCAATATTGGGCAATCAATGTATACATCTATTGCCATCTAATAGTAGTGACAGTAGTTTGTTTTAACTGGTACTAGTAGAGTGCAGAATTATTTTGGGCTATCAGGATATGTTATTAATTTGCCTTGTTGCAATTTATGGGAGAGTGCCTATAGGCACTATCCCATAAATCACAACAAAGCAAATTAAATAAGAGTGTATAATTTCACTCTTAGCATAATTAGAAGCACATTAACAGAATAGTTTTCCAGTAAGTTGCTGTGTATGAATGCCCAAGTGAAGCCAAATTTGGACCTTCAGCACTCTACCGGAACACCAACACTGTTATAAGGAGACAAGTTTAGAGCTGAAACGATTAACCGGTTAATCGATTAACCGACGATCAACAGCATGATCGATCAAAAAAGTCCTTGATCGATTAACCGTTACCTTTGAACTACCGCATTTCAAGTGTTAATACTGTAAAAAACATTCCCCGACTTACGTAGACATTGCCACACTCACTCGTCGGCGAATTGTCAGTTTCAAATGCATGCAGTACTCGCTATGATGTTGTTAAAACTTATAACATCAGTGAAGTCGGCATGTGTTTTATCCTGATAACGTTGTCTCTATGATTCCGTTTGATGTCATTGGAATGTGTGGGCAGTGTGCCTGAAATGCGATACTATGGCGAGAGTTATTGTTTTGAGGTAATCAGTATGCAATGAATGGTTGATGACTTATCAGGAGAGCACGTGCGCAGTTGTTCTGTATGTGCCAGAAACTCTTGATAAAGTTTTCAAATGGCTGTTGACTAGCATGGACATTTAAAGGGAACTTTTAAAAATGGAATATGGGCGGATCAAGGCATGAGTATGCTTGGTATATATTAGCGTCACTTTATTGTAAAGCAGTCGGGCGAGGGGGATTTTTCACCCTCGCAGATTTTTCAGAACGCCAGCTCCGCGCCCCCCCCTCCAACGAAATTACAGATCACGTTAGCAACTTCTCACACTTGACAAGTCGACATTCTATGTACTTGTTTGTAATGTTTATTACTAAAATTTCTTGGGAGTTTTTGGCTTGGAAACAGAATTATTTTCTGTTGTTTTCCCCATGTTTACGTCCTCACCCTTGGGTGGTTAAGCGTTTTGGTCTGCATCTACCATCTGATGTTCTGCAGTTTTGCATCAGATAGTGTTTAAATTGGTAACTGATTTCAGGCCATGTTTTTCAATGCCTGAAGTCATGTTTCCGGTTTATTTACACTTTTTAGCTCAACTTTGGCGAAGCCAAATTTGAGATTATGCCATGGCCAGTTGTCTGTCGTCCGTCTGGCCGTCTGTCCGTCAACAATTCAATACGGCTCGGGCTAGAAGCCGTATTTATGAACCGATCTTTACAAAACTTCTTGGGTACCTTTGTTATGACTGTGGGACTAGAACGAGTGTTTTTGGGTCCGATCCAAAATTCAAGTTGGCCGCCAGCCGCCATTTTGTACCGACGATGCAGAAATCTGTTTTTTGTACAGAACTTTCATATGAAAGTGCAGATTTGAATAATTTTTTGTATGAATGTTTAGTACCATGGGATACATCACATATAATATGGGCTTTTAGCTCACCTGACTTTCAGTCAGGAGAGCTATAGTGATCACTCACCGTCCGTCGTCCGTCGTCCGTGAACATGGTGTTTGCGTCTTCTCCTCCCAAACCGCTGAACCAATTTAATTGATATTTGAGATAATAGTTTGTTATGACATCGCAATTTGATTTTGTTCAAATCAAGTTGCCTCGCCCGTGGGTAGGGCCACACCCAAAAAGTGTGCTGAAATCTTTAAAAATCTTCTTCTCATGAACCAGCAGTAGCAGAGACTTGATATTTGGTGTGCAGCTTCCTTTTGAGGTGTAGACTCAGATTTGTTCAAGAGAAGTTTGTGGGGCTATACCTGGCGTCGTTATGGGAGGGGCAAAATTTTGGCCCCACCCAAAATTTCTATTTTCCAAACCGAGAGGCTGATTTGAACCAAATTTTATGTGAGGGCTTATTGGGTCATAAGTACCTAATTTATGCTGATTTTTTTTTTCCTGTAGTCCCATGGGAACCGCAGGAGCTAAAAATAGAAAAAAATTAAAACGCCTATATCTCCAAAACTGCACGGCACCGAGAATTTTTATATGGTGTGAAGCTTCCTTAGGACCAACAGAAAGAATTGGTAAAAAAAAAAATTGCCATCGGTTTTATCATAGGGTACAGTTTCGGGACTTTGAAAAAGTGCTGAGTCAGCACTTTTTAACACTGTAGGCAATGGGAAAAACATTAAAAAATCTTCTTCTCCAGATCCAGCAGGCAGAATCTTTTGATATTTGGTATGCAACATTGTAGGGTGGATCTGATTCAAATTTGTTCAAATCGGCCCCTGGGTTCATATTTGGGCTCAGTATAGGAGCCCGATTTCGAACTTAGTGCATTTCAGGCAAATTTCTTAAAAAATCTTCTTCTCCAGATCCAGCAGGCAGAATCTTTTGATATTTGGTATGCAACATTGTGGGGTGGATCTGATTCAAGTTTGTTCAAATCGGACCCTGGGTTTATATTTGGGCTCAGTATAGGAGCCCAAATTTGAACTTAGTGCATTTCAGGCAAATTTCTTTGAAAATCTTCTTCTCCAGATCCAGCAGGCAGAATCTTTTGATATTTGGTATGCAACATTGTGGGGTGGATCTGATTCAAGTTTGTTCAAATCGGCCCCTTGGGTTTATATTTGGGCTCAGTATAGGAGCCCAAATTTGAACTTAGTACTTTTCAGGCAAATTTCTTAAAAAATCTTCTCCTCCAGATCCAGCAGGCAGCATCTTTTGATATTTGGTATGCAACATTGTGGGGTGGATCTGATTCTATTTTGTTCAAATCGGCTCCCTAGATTCATATTTGGGCTCACTATAGAAACTCGAATTCGAACTTAGTGCATTTCAGGCAAATTTTTTCAAAAATCTTCTTCTCCAGATCCTGCTGGCAGAATCTTTTGATATTCGGTATGCAACATTGTGGGGTAGATCTGATTCCAGTTTGTTCAAATCGGCCACCTGGATTCATATTTGGGCTCACTATAGAAGCCCAAATTCAAACTTAGTGCATTTCAGGCAAATTTCTTCAAAAATCTTCTCCAGATCCAGCAGGCAGAATCTTGTGATATTTGGTATGCAACATTGTGGGGTGGATCTGATTCAAGTTTCTTCAAATCGGCCCCCTGGGTTTATATTTGGGCTCAGCATAGGAGCCCAAATTTGAACTTGGTGCATTTCAGGCAAATTTCTTTGAAAATCTTCTTCTCAAGATCCTGCAGGCAGAATCTGGTGATATTTGGTATGCAGCATTCTAAGGGAGGTGAGATTCAGGTTTGTTCAAGCCATGTCCCTAGGTCCATATTTGGGCTCACTGTGGGAGCTTGAATTGTAACTTTGTTCGAAATGAGGAATTTTCTTAAAAAATCTTCTTCTTCAGATCCAGCAGTCGGAATGGTTTGATATGTGGTGAGTAGCATCCTTGGTGAGGAGGGGGGATTCAAGTGTGTTAAAGCCAAGTCCATGGGTCCATATTTGGGCTCCCTGTGGGAGCCCAAATTATAACTTAGTCAATATGAGGAATTTTTCTTTAAAAATCTTCTTCTGCAGATTCAGCAGTTGGAATGTTTTGATATTTGGTATGGAGCAACCTTAGGGGGCTGAGATTCAAGTTTGTTCAAGCCAAGTCCCTTGGTTCATATTTGGGCTCACTATGGGAGCCTGAATGACAACTTAGTTCAAAATGAGGAATTTTCTTTAAAAATCTTCAGATCCAGCAGATGAATGCTTTTGATCTTTTTTATGCAGCATCATTAGGGGGGTAAGATTCAAGTTTGTTCAAGCCATGTCCCTAGGTCCATATTTGGGCTGATTGTGGGAGCTCGAATTGTAACTTGGTTCAAAATGAGGAATTTTCTTTAAAAATCTTCTTCTTCAGATCCAGCAGTTGGAATTTTTTGATATTTGGTGTGCAGAATCCTTAGGGGTGTGAGTTTCAGGTTTGTTAAAGCCAAGTCCCTGGGTTCATATATGGGCTCCCTGTGGGAGCCCGAATTATGACTTAGTTCAATATGAGGAATATTCTTTAAAAATCTTTTTTTAGATCCACTGGTCAGAATATTTGGATATTTGGTTTCAGCTTTTCTTAGGAGGAGCAGATACAACTTGTGGAAATCAATTCTCTGGGTTGATATTTAGGCTACCATGTCAGGTGAGCGCCCTCAGGCCCCCTGGGGCCTCTTGTTATTATAAGCCCTCTGCAAAAGATTGAATAACCATCCACATATGCAGCTTCCGTTCCCTGGTGATTCCACAAGATCTTTGACTTTAATGTTCAAACACACAATATCTTCTTCAAGGTAATTAACTGATGTGAAGACTCATCAATGTACTAATTCTGCACAGGCAGGGTTACCAGCAGTTGAAGGTAAGTGCACCTCGAAACACATAGGCAATTGGGATTAACCCACATAAGCAATCAGAATTAAGTTTCTTGCCCAAGGACACAATGCAGTTACCGCTGGACAGGATCGAACCATTGACCTTTCAGTTTAAAGTCTAGGTCTCTAACTCTGAGCCAACACACATCTACACTATCTGTTATGGTCTCCAATTTGGAACATTTTCTGTAGTTTCAGGACATCAGTTACTACTGTAAATGTGGTAGAATTTAAGGCCTGCTAATTACCAGTTCTCATCTTGTACAATGCAAATTTTCCCAACATTAAGAGCTTAGGACCCTTTGCAGTAGCCTAGTATAGGGCAGCCAAATCCCTGACACTGTGGTGTGCATAAACAAACTATATCACTCATTTCAGTACAAAATCCTGTGATAGTTGATATAATGCATTTTTCCATTTCTCTGATTGACTGAGAGGTTCTATTTCTGATAGTTTTACCTATTAAGGAGTCCATTAATCATTCTGCACTTTTCTTGCCCACTACACACTTTCTATAAATAGCTGAGGAATATTCTAGGACGTTCAACTGATGGAACATAATGCGCCCTTTTAAGAGATTTTTTTTTGTGAATTCTGTTTCTTTATTTCTAAGTTCAATAATGATTTATCTTGGGTAACATAAGATTGGAATCCTGATGAGTAGCCATATTCTTCCTCAGTTTGATATATAGAAGATATCTAGTGTTTTTGAGTGGATACCAAAAATTATCTCGTGAGTGACCGAGACAAATGTTTATTTTTTGCGAGCACTTGCGCGAGCAAAAACAACCATTTGTTTTGGTCACAAGTGCGATAATTTTTGGTATCCACTCAAAAACACTAGATTTTCTTTTTAGCTCACCTGACTGAAAGTCAGGGTGAGCTTGATCACTTTTTGTCCGTCGTTGGTCATGAAGGTGATGTTTGGGTTTTTTTCTCCCAAATCACTGCCCACATTTTAATGAAATTTCACATGAGAAGTGGTTATATAGTAGGGGCATTTGGGTTTTTCTTCAAATTGGGTTTCTGCTCATATTCAGGAGAGAGTGGAGCCAAAATGCAGCAATTTTTAGCTGCGACTAGCAGCTCCCTAAGTGGCAATGTCGGTCTGTCTGTCGGTTGGTCTGTCGGTCAGTCTGTTGGTCGGTCTGTCTGTGACCAACGAGATTCAAAACTCAATAACTTTTGAAATACTTGATGGAATGACTTTATATTTGGCAGTTAAGTGTATCATATTGATGTCTAGCCACTGTTCAATGCATGTGTTGTTCCAAATATTTTTCTTGGAGTTATGGCCCATCTGTCGGTTGGTCGGTCTGTCAGTCTGTCTGTGACCAACGAGTTTCAAAACTCAAAAACTTTTGAAATACTTGATGGAATGACTTTATATTTGGCATGTAAGTGTATCTTATTGATGTCTAGCCACTGTTCAATGCATGTGTTGTTCCAAATATTTTGCTTGGAGTTATGGCCCTTGATGAACTTAGAATTTTTTGAGATTGCACCACCCGTCGCAGCTACGGCGTCGATGTCGCGATTTGTTTTGCAAAATCTTCTTCTCATGAACCAGCTGTAGACTTGATATTTGGTATAGAGCTTCCTTTTGAGGTGTAGATTCAAGTTTGTTCTAGAGAAGTTCAAGGGACAATATTTGACATCGTTATGGGAGGGGCAAGAATTTTTGCCCTGCCCAAAATTTATATTTTCCAAACCTGAGAGGCCAATTTGAACCAAATTTAATATGAATTATTAATAGGTCATAAGTACTTGATTTATGCCAATTTTTTTTTCCAAAATGCCCATTGGGGAACCACAGAAGCTAAAAATAGACAGGGTTCATACAGCTCTTGAAAAACCCTTGAAAATGAGTTTTTTCTTGAAAAACCCTGGAATTTGAAATTAGCCCTTGAGAAACCCTTGAACTTTCAGAAATCTCTTGAAAAACCCTTGAATACCAAGCTATTTCCTGGGCATTGTAAATATATGTGTACTCGCCTTTTACTTGTTTGTTGCGTTCGTGTCGCTCAGTTAAAAAAAAACATAAAGTATGGAACGTTTTACTAAGATTACTGTAACACAGATCACACAATGGGTACCAGTACTTCCTGACTTCCAAAGTCAGATCCGTGTCACATGAATCTTAGATTTTTAGAGCTCATACAATAAGCTGAATAGTATATGTAGCCCTTGAAAGAAAAAGAAGCCCTTGAAAAACCCTTGAACTTTGTGAGCAAATTTTTGTATGAACCCTGATAGAAAAAATGCTCATATCTCCAAAACTACACAGCACTGAGAATTCTTATTTGGTGTGAAGCTTCCTTAGAACCAACAGAATGGAATGGTCCAAAATAAACTGCTATTGGTTTTATCATAGGGTACATTTAAGGGACTTTGAAAAAAATGCTGAGTCAGCATTTTTTAACACTTGTGGGTAATGGGGAAAACATTTAAAACTCTTCTTCTCCCAAACCACTGCTCCAAAAAGCTTTCAAATTTCACATATAACATCTTTGGAAGATTGTTTCACAAATTTGTTGAAGTCAATTCCCTGGGTCCATATTTGGGCTCTCTATGGGAGCCCAAATGTTTAAATTAGTGCAGTATGAGGAGTATTATTTAAAAATCATCTTCTTCAGATCCACCAATCAGAATCTTTTGATATTTGGTATGCAGCATTCTTAGTGGGGGTGAGATTCCAAGTTTGTTCAAGCCAAGTCTCTGGGTTCATATTTGGGCTCCCTGTAGGAGCTCAAATTATAACGTAGTTCAATATGAGGAATTTTCTTTAAAAATCTTCTTGTTCAGATCCAGCAGTTGGAATGTTTTGGTACATGGTATACAGCATCCTTAGGTTGTTGTGATTCACGTTTGTTCAAGCCAAGTCTGAGTCTATATTTGGGCTCCCTGTAGGAGACCAAATTGTAATTTAGTTCAATATGAGGAACGTTCTTTAAAAATCTTCTTCTTCACACCTACCAATAAGAATCTTTTGATATTTGGTATACTGTATCTTTATGGAGGTGAGATTCAAATTTGTTAAAGCCAAGTCCCTGGGTTCATATTTGAACCGAATTGTAACTTAGTTCAATATGAGAAATATTTAAAAAAAACAAAAAAAACATTTAAGATCCACCGGTCAGAATATTTTGATATTTGGTGTACAGCATCCTTGGGAAGGTGAGATTCAAGTTTATTCAAGCCAAGTCCCTGGGTTCATATTTCAGCTTCCTGTGGGAGCCCAAATTATAACTTAGTTCAATATGAGGAATATTTTTTTAAAATCATTTTTTTCAGCTCCACCAGTCAGAATGTTTTGATATTTGGTATATGGTTTTATGAATGGGGCAGATGCAAGTCTGTTCAAATCAGGACCCTTGGCTGATAGTTGTCAGTGTCAGGTGGGACCCTTGGCTGATAGTTGTCAGTGTCAGGTGAGCGCTCTCAGGCCCTTGGGGCCTCTTGTTATTATGCACTTTATAAGAATCTGATCATTCTTATCGATAATTCCACTTGTTTCAACCTTGAATTGATACATGAAAGTGAAGGACTGATGCGCATTGATACACGGTGATACAAGTGATTTGATCAATACACCAAACAGGCAGCATCTTGCAGTCTGATTCAGCTAGCGGGTTTCATGCTTCAATTCAAGGTTGAATACGTGTTGAATTATTGCTGGAAATGATCATTATCCACGCAGAAACACAAGATTTCATTATGTGTTTATCACCTGTATGAGACCAGTCTTCAAAAACCCCAGTAATTATGTATGATTATGTAATGCAATCACCTTTTGACCAGTCAATTAAGGTCGTAATCTATTTATAGAGGAACTACTTATTAGAGGAGGGGTTAATTAATGTTTTTTCAACTCAGTGAATGATAATCAACACATTCCAGTTATCTCAATGACTCTTTCATTATATATTGTTAATAAACTAGAAATGACAGAGTTTGAACATTGTTATTACGAAATGAATGAGTTGCATAAATGCAATTAAATCAATATGTTTTAGTTTATTATTTCTTTCTGGCCTTTTCGAAATTTGCTACTGCTTACTTTAGCAAAGGCTAAATGACTGAGTGTTAGAGGCCCATATTAGAAGACACTTTCCTCCAACAACATGGTTTATCATCCCTCTTTTCGAATGAGCTGGAGAAGCTATTATCGAGGGGGGAGGCTCAAATGCTACATTTTGAAGTACAAAAAGAAAAAAAAAATTATGAATAAAATGGAAAAGTTTTTTACCCAACGAATCGCCCGCATCCGCCCGCATAACATGCAAATTCAGCAGTTGAGAAAATATTATTTTTCAAAAATTTTCAACAAAACCATATCATGTGACCCCTCGTTGGAACGAGCTTGTCGAGTAGGCTACAGTCTTCCACTGGTTGTGACAGAGCCAGGATATCAAAGTTTGGGGGGGGGGGGGGGCATGTGTTTATCTAGGGGACATACAAAATATGATTTGCTGCATCATCCAAGCCCCGCAGCGGCAATATGAGGCAAGCGCACGAGAGGGTATACTTACATTTCTGAGGAAAAGATAAGTCACCACTGGCAATCTTTCAAATGCGGCTGGTGTTTCTGCTAATCCCTAAAATTTGGAAGTAATTGCTGGATGGAAACCCTCTTCCAAAGTGGTTTAATGGTAATCTACTTCTGTCGTAACATGAACTCAAACAGGTGAATTCCAGTAATGCGCATCGGCACAGGCCAATGGTATGAATGTTCTTCACGTTAGTGCAACGATTGTCTGGGCCAAAATTAATGGGGAAAATTTGTCCTGCAACTAGAAGCACGTGATGAGCAGCAACCTTGTTACAAACGGTATACTTTTAAGTTGATCTTATAGGCTGTGCTTGGACTTTATTAAATAGAAATTTTCACTTTCACGGTATCAATCAAAATGGCAGTTTTCAAAGCATCACTTCAAAGTGAATACGAGTCAAATTATCACTGGAAATGATCAATTTGTTCTAAAAACATATAATGAAAAGAAAATCTTGTGGTTTTGAGTGAATACCAATCATTTCCAGCAATAATTCAACACATATCCACCTTGAATTGATGCTTGAAACCCTTTAGTTCAAACATGGCTCGAAAGTCTGTAATATAAGTTTTTGGTTTGGTACGTCCTTTCAAAGGATGTACGAAACCAAAAACTTATATTACAGACTTTCAGGATATGTTTGGACTAGAAACCTGCCACCTGAATCAGATTGCAAGATGTTGCCTGTTCCGATTATCGATCAAATCACTTCTGTGTATCAATGATTCAATCCGCTGTTTACTTTCAGGCATCAATTCAAGGTTGAAACGAGTGGAATTATGATTCTTATACAAAGGGTATAATAAAAAGAAAACCTAGTGTTTTTGAGTGGATACCGAAAATTATCTCACTTGTGTCCGAGACAAATGGTTATTTTCGATAGCGTAAGCGCCTGCAAAAAATAAACGTTTGTCTCGGTCACTCATGAGATAATATCATGATGCTAGATATCCTCTATGTATGTTTTTTCTGACTATATAGAAATATACTAGAATGCAGCCCAGTACCAATTAATCAGCCCAGTTAAAACTCTCAGGTATTAGAAATATAACTTCTTGCAACTGTCTGATTCTGTAAATGATTACTGAACTTTTAGATGAATGAAGAAGTTTCAAAGTGTGCTGAGATATATTTATTTATTTTGGTTTAATAATATGTTCAGCAGCCAGAGCCTTGGCATGTCAGATCATTGTCTAGGTGGAAAGAGTTAGCGTACCCAGAGAGAGCCAGTGGGAAAAGTCAAGAAACTTACATACCCCATTCAACATCATGAATCATGTCAAGTTGGACTATTTTATGGAGGGAAAGAGTTTGTGCTCTGTCAAACAAGATTGAATTGGTTAAATTCATTGTTGCATTATGGGTAAAAAAATTTCTACTTTAAATAAATTTTCTTATATTATTGACATCAGTGTGTAGAGGGTTAAATCATTTGAAATAAAAAATAAAGCACCATTAAAATAACTTTTAATTTACCATCTTTGACTTCCTATACAAGCAACTTTGCTCACCACATGAGTATCGAGAACTGACATTCTTACAAAACTTTAAAAAAAAAAAGAAAAAGTGTTACCTCATGTTACTGACTAATAATAAGAAACTGACTACTGGGTATCCGTTATCCCGGAATTTGCCTAACCATTTTTTTACAACTTAGTACTTCGTCAGAGGCAGAGTAAGACTGTTGAGGTCACTCGAAGCATGACAGTTTGTTCATTCTATGTAATAAGCCTATATGTTGGCTGCTAAGTCGGTGTAAGTTGCTTTTGTTGGTATAATATGTCCAATCAACAATAGATATATAATTATTGATGTTGGAAGTATGAGAGATTTTATAAAAGGACAAACATGATGCTCCTGTAGCCATACACTTCAAGTCCACTAACCATTCCCTTTCGTCACCGCTTCATACAGGTACTTCATTCTGACCCTGATGCACTCAGTACAACTGAACAATGTTGTCACATTGAGATGAAATGGATCCTGGAACTGAAAATGTTACAACCCCTAGGTATGACCAAGAAGGACTTTTAAGTCAGTTTTTAGTATGTTACTGACTGTTGTCATAAAAACTCTTCCCACAGTCACATCTTTGTCAATGTCTGATACTCAAATCATTATTGAAAATGGGCTGACATATCTGGAAAAGTTTGAAACTATTTTCCTGCCAAGTGTAAGAACCCGGAAATTGCTTGAATTAAAAACACAACCTCTTGATTACTAATTAGCCCTTTATTTAATGAATTGGCTGCATCCAGCCACATAATTTACAAATTAACTGGTTGGGTGCTAGAAGCCACTATCGGAGCTTTCAAAAAATGAGGGCCCCAGAGCAAAAGTCACCATTTTCCTTGCTCATGTTTCATATTCGATCAAATGCAAATGATATTTTGCACATATAAATATATTTTTTCCAACTGCTTAACTTGTTAAGTGCTATATTATTTTTGGCAGTCTGAATTTGTTATTCAATATTTGTTTTATTGCAAATTATTGGAGAGTGCAAATGGCAAATGCTCATTAGTCCGGTAGGGGACATTGTATTGCTTCAGCGATACGTGCGCTCTTGTTAATTTTGGTCTTTTAGACTAACACCATTTTTTTGATTAAAATAGGATTTCAAGAATGATCACTTGATTAGTTATTTTGGATTTGTCTCAGACAAGGAGCTTCTATTAAACTTGGAGAGTACTGACTTTATTTCAGACTAAACTTGGAGAGTACTGACTTTATTTCAGACAGGATGTCATTTGTCTCCATTAATTTATCATTTGCTGTCTCTTGCGACCACTGATATATCCGTTAATTTTCTTTGTAGAATAAATTGGACCCCAGCCATTACATTTGATTGTGTAATCCACACCAATTGCTGTCCATCTACACAAATTACTGTTCATCTCTCAGAAGAGAGATTTTTATCCCCACATTTGAAAAATTGCGGGGATATATTGGTTGTCTCCACCTGTCTGTCCATCCGTCCATCCGTCCATCCGTCCGTCCATCCGTCTGGGAATGGTTTCCAGCGAAAAACTCCTAGGGGTTTCAATTCAAAACATTGAAAGTGTGTTCATGTTCATTCATAGGGTCTGTAGATGTGCGTAAAGGTTCTGGATTTTTGATTCGGCCCTCGGGGGCGTAAGGGGCACCACTTTTGTCATTAGAGGAATGGTTTCCGGCGAAAAACTCCTTGGGGTTTCAATTCGAAACATTGAAAGTGTGTTCATGTTCATTCATAGGATCTGTAGATGTGCATAAAGGTTTTGGATTTTTGATTTGGCCCTGAGGAGCACAAGGTACACCATTTTTGTCGTTAGAGGAATGGTTTCCGGCAAAAAACTGCTAGGAGTTTCAATTCGAAACACTGAAAGTGTTCATGTTCATTAGTAGGGTCTGTAGTTGTGCATAAAAGTTTTGGATTTTTGATTCGACCCGAGGGGCGCAAGGGGCACCATTTTTGTCGTTAGAGGAATGGTTTCCAGAGAAAAACTCCTAGGGGTTTCAATTTGAAACACTAAAAGTGTGTTCATGATAATCAATAGGGTCTGTAGATGTGCATAAAGGTTTTGGATTTTTGATTCGGCCCCGAGGGGCACAAGGGGCACCATTTTTGTCGTTAGAGGAATGGTTTCCGGAGAAAAACTCCTAGGGGTTTCAATTCGAAACACTAAAAGTGTGTTCATGTTAATCAATAGGGTATGTAGATGTGCATAAAGGTTTTGGATTTTTTATTTGGCCCTCGGGGGCGTTAGGGGCACCACTTTTGTCGTTAGAGGAATGGTTTCCGGCAAAAAACTCTTAGGGGTTTCAATTCGAAACATTGAAAGTGTGTTCATGTTCATTCATAGGGTCTGTAGATGTGCATAAAGGTTTTGGATTTTTGATTCGGCCCTGAGGGGTGCAAGGGGCACCATTTTTGTCGTTAGAGGAATGGTTTCCGGCAAAAAACTGCTAGGAGTTTCAATTCGAAACACTGAAAGTGTGTTCATCTTCATTAGTAGGGTCTGTAGATGTGCATAAAGGTTTGGGATTTTTGATTCGGCCCCGAGGGGCGCAAGGGGCACCATTTTTGTCGTTAGACGAATGGTTTCCAGAGAAAAACTCCTAGGGGTTTCAATTCGAAACACTGAAAGCGTGTGCATGTTAATCAATAGGGCCTGTAGATGTGCATAAAGGTTTTCGATTTTTTATTCTGCCCCAAGGGGTGCAAGTGGCACCATTTTTGTCGTTAGAGGAATGGTTTCCAGAGAAAAACTCCTAGGGGTTTCAATTCGAAACACTGAAAGCGTGTTCATGTTAATCAATAGGGCCTGTAGATGTGCATAAAGGTTTTGTATTTTTGATTCAGCTTCGGAGGGCGCAAGGAGCACCATTTTTGTCGTTAGAGGAATGGTTTCCGGAAAAAAAAACTTCCAGGGTTTCAATTTGAAACATTGGAAATGTGTTCATGTTAATCAATTTGGTCTGTAGATGTGCATAAAGGTTTTGGATTTTTGATTCGGCTTCGAGGGGTGCAAGGGGCACCATTTTTGTCATTAGAAGAATGGTTTCCGGAGAAAAACTCCTAGGGGTTTCAATTCGAAACATTGAAAGTGTGTTCATGTTCATTCATTGGGTCTGTAGATGTGCATAAAGGTTTTGGATTTTTGATTTGGCCCTCGGGGGCGCAAGGGCCACCACTTTTGTCGTTAGAGGAATGGTTTCCAGTGAAAAACTCCTAGGGGTTTCAATTCGAAACACTAAAAGTGTGTTCATGTTAATCAATAGGGTCTGTAGATGTTCATAAAGGTTTTGGATTTTTGATTTGGCCCTGAGGGGTGCAAGGGGCACCATTTTTGTCGTTAGAGGAATGGTTTCCGGAGAAAAACTCCTAGGGGTTTCAATTCGAAACACTACAAGTGTGTTCATGTTAATCAATAGCATCTGTAGATGTGCATAAAGGTTTTGGATTTTTGATTCGGCCCCGACAATAATCACAAATGTGAATGCAGGGATATACTATAGTGTGCTTTGCACACAAAGGACACCCCTCTAGTTGTTACAGTTATGATCTAACTTTTTGTTTTTCAGTGCAGTGTACGTGATTACAGTAAATATTTGAGCTATGAAATGAAGCACATGTCCAGCAAAAATCCCCCACCCCCTCCCTCTCCAAATTTTTTTTTATGTTCCCGACCTTTGAAGGAGGATTCAGGGTATCTAGTGAAGCCCTCCGTCTCTCCATTCATCTGTCCATCTGTCTGTCTGCCCATCTGCATGGGGGAATGGATAAGTCTGTATGTCCGTACTTCTGTACGTCCGGTTTTGTAAGTCGAAAACTGTAACTTTCTACAGTTGTTCAACAGGGTCTGTGCAATCCAAAAATACCACTTTTAAAGTTTTGCGAATTATTTATTTGTGAATAATGCTCTAATTTTTCACTTTTCTTTCGAATAATCGCAACCTATGTAATTCAGAGTTCTATAACTGCACTAGGGTGTTGCTAAATGATCTGTAGATGTGCAAGAAGGTTTCAGATTTTTCAGGTGCCATGTGGCTGTGCCACCGTTGCCACTTTCGTGTTTTCTTAGACCGTTTCTGGCGAAAAGCTCCTAGGGTATGTAATTCGTAACGCTAAAACCATGCTCAAATGTTGCAGTGGGGTCTGTAGATGCGCACGAAGGTTTGGATTTTTCAGTTGCCACGTGGCTGTGCCACAATTGCCACTTTTTTGTTTTCTTAGACCGTTTCCAGCGAAAGGCTCCTAGGGTATGTAATTCGAAACGCTAAAACCATGCTCAAATGTTGCAGTGGTGTCTGTAGATGCGCACGAAGGTTTGGGATTTTTCAGGTGCCATGTGGCTGCACCACCGTTGCCACTTTCGTGTTTTCTTAGACCGTTTCTGGCAAAAGGCTCCTAGAGTATGTAATTTGAAATGCTAAAAGCATGCTCAGATGTTGCAGTAGAGTCTATAGATGCGCACGAAGGTTTCGGATTTTTGGGGTGCCACATGGCTGTGCCACCGTTGCCATTTTCGTGTTTTCTTAGACCGTTTCCAGTGAAAGGCTTCTAGGGTATGTAATTCGAAATGCTAAAAGCATGCTCAGATGTTGCAGTAGGGTCTGTAGATGCACATGAAGGTTTCGGATTTTTTGGGTGCCACGTGGCTGTGCCACCGTTGCCACTTTCGTGTTTTCTTAGACCGTTTCCAGCGAAAGGCTCCTAGGGTATGTAATTCTAAACGCTAAAACCATGCTCAAATGTTGCAGTGAGGTCTCGGATTTTTCAGCTGCCATGTGGCTGCGCACCATTGCCACTTTCGTGTTTTCTTAGACCGTTTCCAGCAAAAGGTACCTAGGGTATGTAATTCGAAATGCTAAAACCATGCTCAAATGTTGCAGTAGGGTCTGTAGATACGCATGAAGGTTTCGGATTTTTCAGCATCCATGTGGCTGTGCCACTGTTGCCACTTTCATGTTTTCTTAGACCATTTCCGGCAAAAAGCTCCTAAAGTATGTAATTTGAAATGCTAACAGCATGCTCAGATGTTGCAGTAGGGTCTGTAGATGCGCACGAAGGTTTCGGATTTTTGGGGTGCCACGTGACCGTACCACCGTTGCTACTTTCGTGTTTTCTTAGACCGTTTCCGGCCTAAGGCTCCTAGAGTATGTAATTTGAAATGCTAAAAGCATGCTCAGATGTTGCAGTAGGGTCTGTAGATGCGCACGAAGGTTTCGGATATTTTGGAGGCCACATGGCCGTATCACCATTGCCACTTTCATGTTTTCTTAGACTGTTTCCGCACACGAAGGTTTCAGATTTTTTGGGTGCCACGTGGCTGTGCCACCGTTGCCACTTTCGTGTTTTCTTAGACCGTTTCCAGTGAAATGCTCCTAGGGTATGTAAATCGAAATGCTAAAACCATGCTCAATTGTTGCAGTAGGGTCTGTAGATGCGTACAAAGGTTTCAGATTTTTCAGGTGCCACGTGGCGGTGCCACCGTTTTGCTTTCATGTTTTCTTAGACCGTTTCCGGCAAAAAGCTCCTAGAGTATGTAATTTGAAATGCTAAAACTATGCTCAAATGTTGCAGTAGGGTCTGTAGATGTGCACGAAGGTTTTGGATTTTTGTGGTGCCACGTGGCTGTGCCACCGTTGCCACTTTCATGTTTTCTTAGACCGTTTCCGGCGAAAGGCTCCCAGGGTACATGTATGTAATTCGAAACGCTAAAGCCATGCTCAAATGTTGCAGTGGAGTCTGTAGGTGTGCACGAAGCTGTGCCACCTGTGCCACTCAATATGATTTTAGTGTGTCATATAATACATTTCATCTTTGTATCAAGCATTCATACAAAGTCAAGGATGCAAATGTGGGGATACACTATAGTGTGCTTTGCACACAAGTGACACCATCTAGTTTCTGTTTTCACTCTTTCCACTTAGAAAATTTTCTGCTCCACAATTCCACTTAGAAAATTTTCTGCTCCACAATACATCAATACTACCTCGAACTTGCATACAGGTTGGGGGCAATGGCCCACGCTTTGCATTGCCCTAGTCACTTAGTATTTCACACCATGGTAATAGTTGCAAAAGGTATTTTAACCCTTTACCCAACGCAGATGATATCAAAATTTATTATTTTAAATATCATTTTTTGAAATTTTTCAAAATATTTCAACACAACCATATCATGTGACCCCTCGTTGGAACAAACTCGACGAGCTCATTCCAACGAGGGGTCACATGATATGGTTTTGTTGAAATTTTTTGAAAAATAATATTTTTTCAACTATTTGCATATTACGGGGCGGATGCGGCCAATTTGTTGGGTAAAGGGTTAAAGACTGATTTACCCATTGCAATGCTATGACATTATGTGAGGTTATTTGTGGGGTTTTAACCCGCTGCGCACTGAAGTCGAAAAACTGAAATTTCAAACTGCAAATATTTCCCATAATGCAACTTGGACATTAACCAATTCAATCTTGTTTGACAGAGCTCAATGAGTAAATTCTTAGGTGTATTATGTGAAAAAATTCAGATTGAAATTTTGATATTTCAACATCAGCTTGCAAAGGGTTAAGGGCATTTCCAATGGCTAGTGTCATATTGTGTTGAAGAGTTTTATGTTTGTAGTAAACTAGTGTACCCAATGAGAACCACTGAGCACTAATCATATGTAACATTTGGACTCTCCACCTATCTAAGCTAGTACAATATTTTTACTTGGAACTTTACCAGACTTGGTGAGAATTATCAGTATTTGAAAATAAGTGCAGATGTGCATGTGGAAAGAAATTTTTATTCCCCCGAGGCATCTTAAATCCAGGTTGGCTGTCCATCCATCCATCCATTCATCAATCAGTCTGTCCATCCATCCATCTATCACTCTGTCTGTCCATTTGTCTGTCCATCGGTCTGTCCATTGATGTGCCCATCCATCTGCCCTTCTGTCCATCCATCTGTCCGACTTTATTTGTCTGTCTGGAGCCATAACTCTATAATGCTTTGGTGGATTTCCATGAAACTTTACATAAGGGTAGAGACCAATGGAAGGTCTTTTGCATCACCATGCTCAAGTGACAAAGGTCAAGGTCACAGGAATGGGAAAACTTAATTCTCTCACAGAATGTGTTTGTCCATCTGGAGCCTTAGTTCTGTAATGCTTGGCTGTCAAAGTTGTCGTCTGTTTACACACTTTTGCCATTACAATCCCTGTGTGCAGGTTTTCATTGTTTAAAAGGTTAATCAATATCAGCTCTGTTTCGGACCCAGTCACTAATGCTTGGGTTGCAAGTCCACTAAAATAGGCAACATGGGGTATAAACGATTGACAGACCTTGACTTTATCTCCATGTTGTGGTCATGATTAGCCATTGTGCAGAAGTATTTTACCTTAAACACCAATAAATAAATAAATTAATATCAGTTAACCCTTTATCCAAGAAAGTTTTTAAAAAAAAACAAAACTAAATTTCACTAATGGGGGAAATATTTTATCTCTATTTTCCAATGAAACCATTCAGATATCGTTGTCAAAAGAACGTGCACAGTACAGTACAAGTGAAATAAGTTGTAACATAACTGCAATAAACTAAGTATACTACTGCTTGTGCACTGATAAGACCAGAATCTGACATCATTTTCTGGAATGCTCTCTGTGAGAACTTTCCTGAAAATGATGTTAGTTTCTGGTCTTATCAGTCAGTGTAGGTAGAGAAAGATACATAGTTTATAGCGATTATCCTACAACTTTATTTTGACTTTTACTGTATGCCAATTCAAGTGACATCCATATGTGTATGGTTCTGTTCGGAAAGTTCCAACATACTAGTGGCTGTATTGACCTTATGGAAATAAGCTTTTGGCTATGTTCAGATGTATTTTATTAAATTCAAACTTTATGGACTATAGTGAGCACCAAATTCAACACAAAACTTTTCATTCCAGTATTATAGACCATTTCCATAGTTCGGGGACATCCGCGTCTGGGCGTTCACCATTAGTCTTGTTCCTTGACTAAAAGTAGAGGAGGGGGCAATTTTCTGTATTTGTTTGTTTAAGGCTGAACAGGCCGAAACCTTGATTACACTTTGCGGAACCTAATTCCAAACAAATACGAATAGAGGTCCACCTAACTTACCTAACCTTATTTCCCCCATGGAATCAGTACACCCTGAAACACATCGTAAACTCCAACTACAGCTCAATAACACTTGGAGACACATGTTTCGAGAATGTGATGCACACCCTAAACACTGCATTTACTAACAATGCCACTAACAAAATGTTGTACTAGCTGATCTTCTCAATACTCTAAAAATAGAGTCATGCCGCACCATTAATGGCATATGAAATTTGAGAGTGACATACCATCGGACCTCGACATGCTAGCTCTTCAAACGACCCAGCCTTTGACATAGCTCCTACAGACTAAATAGTGGAGGTACATTTCTAACCTGGAAACTGAGATATACGAATATCTCAGTAACTCGTTTCACCTTGACAATGCCTGTGACCCAACAAGGGGCATGCTTCCCAGAATCCACTCACTGGGTGATTTTACCAGTGGGCACTACAATAGGTCCCCTGAACACACATGGTCCGCTATCCACTCACCAGGTGACAATACCCTTAGCCAATCAGGGGTATGCATCCGGGGATCAGGCCAATGTGCTCCTACCAGTGATGCTCATTCATTTACAGGCCGTCATCTACCTATGCACCTCAGCCGCCGCCGTCTCCGCTCAAATAGTTCACGAGTGGCTTTACATGTCAAATGCACCCAGAATCAGCATACATGACGTCAGATGGAATGACATTCCAACCGTACTGCACGGGCTGACACGGCTAGCTACACTGAGCTCTGAACCTTCAACCTAAAAAGGGCTGACCTCAAGTCTATCTATTGAAGCTAACCTAGGGTGTACCTATGGTGACCATACATTAAAAGACTAATCGCGGTACCACTCTACCATCTACCAACATGGGATAACCAAAAATCACAAGTTAACTCTTTCTTACATTTGTGGGTCTGAGCCATGTAATACCACATTATACTGAAATTGGCATTCCGCGGGCAACCTGAACACGGACTGATGGTGTACTCCTAAAATTAGCTCAAATTACCATACCACATACAGTTGATAATTCAACTCGTCGATAATGGTTTTCCTGTGACTGGATTATGGATCTGAAGATCGTATAATAACTGGACTGTGTTTTATATATTCTCGTTACTATTTTCATCCACATTCTCATTGTATTTTATTTATATATTCCGTTTTCACGAATGTTTTTTTCGACATCGTGTCAACGTGGTTCGGCAATGAAATTTTTCGGTTGATAAATTTTTATTGTTATTGGAGTTAGGTGTCAATGAGGGATTGTCTGGACAGGATTTCTTCACTCTGTTGAGGGCTGAATTTCTGTTTTTTAGGTCCCTGTCGGCCGTCTGGGTTCTGTCGTGTACCCACCATTTTTTTTTCTGCCACCTTCCCTTGTAGTTGAGGGTGTTCTACTTTCTGTATCTTTTGAGTTCACCTTTTTCTTCTGCTCTCACCTCTGTTATTTCCAATTCAGTTCTTTTAGGGCAATTCCTTTTGCCCTCGCCTTTGGTGCATTCTCAAGGCTGTTCCTCCCACACCCGCGGTGGGTGTGGAACGCTGTCGTTTCGGGGCCTCCCGACTCGACCTCGTCTGGTGTGAGTTATGCCCCCTCCGTGGAGCATGTGCAGCTCCTCCCACACCCGTGGGGTGGGAAACGCTGTCATTTCGGGGCCTCCCAACTCGACCACGTCTGGTGAGAGTTACTCCCCCTCCATGGGGGATGTGCAGCTCCTCCCGCATCCGTGGTGAGTGTGGAACGCTGTTGTTTCGGGGCCTCCCGACTCGACCACGTCTGGTGAGAGTTATTCCCCATCCATGGGGGATGTGCCATTTTTTTTACCGTGGTGGATACTGCAGGAGCTGTTGGATTTCTGGTGAAGAGATGCCTGGTTCCGGGACTATGCGCCCTCTCCAGTCGACATCTGAAGCTGTCACTAGGGTTGTGACTCCTCCTTTGGAGGCCGAGCTAGGTGGCTCTCACCCCTTTTCCGCCAGTTCCAACAGCTCCTGTCGTATCTGCTGCTACTGCTGTTCCGTCTACAACGTCATCGGGCACCGTTTTTAGCCGGCCTCGACTTATCCCTGCAAGGGTCTGCAGGGATGTCTGTAGTGTGGTTGTGGGGTATCTGCCTCAGCCTTCCCCGACTTCAACTCGGCAAAGTCGGAAGTGGCTGCCGACAGAACCCCCTGCTGTGTCCTCTCAGCCGTTGAGCACAGCAGTTTTATACCTGCAGTGGCCTGCAGCGGTGTCTGATAGTGTAGACGTGGGGTATCAGCCTCAGCCTTCCCTGACTTTAACTCGGCGAAGTTGGAAGTGGCTGCCACCCGTTGCCCAGCTTCGGGTGTATTGGAGGATTGTGACCCTTCACTGGTTAAGAGGGTCAGGTGTGAAGCCACTTTGCTGGTTCGTCCCCATGTCGAACTGGCCAGTACGGGCAGTGAGCTTAGGGAGGCCCTCTCCTTACTCAGGTTCTGTCCAGGAGCCTTCCCGTTGCTTCCATCGAGGCAGCGAGTGGTTTCCAGGCGCCCCCTATGGTACCGCCTCCCGGGATTGGAAACAGGCCGCTTTCTGATCCCCCTGGTGTGCCTACACCATGGGTGGCGTCGGCTGGTTTGCCCACAATGGGCTATGTGTCTTCCGACTCCGGGGAGGAGTCAGACATCCTTGATGTCGAGAGCCAGCAGTCTTCTGACTTGGGGGCAGTTCTTGACTTTGTGTTTGGGTTCCTTCCGGATCTCAAACCAGCCGACAGTATCAGCCAGGCCACGATCATCGGTCACGCGCCTACAGCCTGTGGAGCAACCTGCTTCTGGGCGTCTTCGACCGTGCCAGTCAGTACAGGTGGTTGAAGCATTTTCAGTCTTGGGCTCTAAGCTGAGTTCCAAGGCTAAGAAGGCTCCGTTCTTCACCAGGGTTGACACCTTTTTATACCCCCTCCCCCTTATAAGGATGGACAGACGGACAGACAGGGTGATTCCTACCTACCCCCCCCCCCCCCCCCCCCCCGCAAACAAAGTTTGGGGGGGGGTAGATAGGAATCACCCTGTCTGTCCGTCTGTCCATCCTTGTAAGCGCAACTCCTCCTAAACCATTTGAAGAATTTTCATGAAACTTTACACAATGGAAGAACTCCATATGAAGATGTGCATGAAGCAATATAATTCCGTTTGGACATTTCAAAGGGGAGATAATCTAACTTATACCGTCTGTCCATCCTTGTAAGCGCAACTCCTCCTAACAGGGCTCGATTTAACTGGATTAGCATAGCACTTTGCTCTCCAATTTCTGAATTTTGCTATTCAAGATTTATTAGTTTCAAGTGCTTTTGGATCAACTGCTAATCAATTTTCCAGGGTGAATAGTAAATTGCTATTCAAAATTTTCAGATTAAATCAAGCCCTGCCTCCTAAACCGTTTGAAGAATTTTCATGAAACTTTACACAATGGAAGAACTCCATATGAAGATGTGCATGAACCAATATAATTCCATTCTGACATTTCCAAGGGGAGATAATCTAACTTATACCGTCTGTCCATCCTTGTAAGCGCAACTCCTCCTAAACCGTTTGAAGAATTTTCATGAAACTTTACACAATGGAAGAACTCCATATGAAGATGTGCATGAAGCAATATAATTCTGTTCTGACATTTCCAAGGGGAGATTATCTAACTTATACATTTCAGGCGTGGGGGGGGTATCACTTTGTGAGTTTGCTCACAGTACCTCTAGTTGCCTCCGGTGTGTTATCGTTACTACGATTTCGCTAATCCGTCAGTCTGCCAGACTTTGACGGTTTTGGATCAGGACTCCAATTCCTTCGCCTTTCCAAGCCCAAGTCTGCCGTCATTCCTATGACAACTCTGGAGTCCATGTTGGGCTTATCGAGAGAAATGCTGGGTATGCTTTCTCTCTCCGATCACGTCGTCTCTGCCTTAGCTGCCTATCTGCCTCCAGATAGGTTTGACGATGTACAGGCTCCTTTGCGTGTGCTGTCCAAGGCGCTCATGCATCTTACTCACATGCATGCCTGTGACACGGCTATTTTGGAACTAGTTCAAAGGGACTCTGTGCTGGACACAGGCTGATCCCTTCCTGAGGGGCAGCACGCTGCTCTTCGATCTGCTTCTTTGGCAGGTCTGCTACTGTTCCATGGGTTGCGTGTCGATGGTCCGGGATGACGTCCTATGTCATTCCAAAGATCAGCTGCTGCTTCGTCAGCTTGATCAGCCTTCTAGGGGAGGCGGGGACCGTTCAAAGCCAAACAAGTACCCTTCTGCTTCCTCTGCGAAGCAAAGGTCTGATCCTTCTGCCACTGCTTCTACTTCTTACTCACGGGTAAGCGTCGGCAGGCTAGCGGGAAGTCTCAGGATTCGTCATTCAGTAGAGGAGGTGGTTTCTCCTCTCGCGGGCCTCGTCGTGGTTCGAACTGAAGCTCCTCACCTCGATTCGTCCCAGGTTGGAGGAAGGATAGCAGAGTTCGCAGACCGTTGGGCCACCATCAAATCCAATCCTTGGGTGTTCGATGTTGTTCGGTCCGGGCTGCGAATATCCTTCTGGAGGCACCCCACTCTGTCCAGAGTGCCTCTTCCAACCACAGTTTCTTCAGACGTTTTACATCGGGAGCCTTTGTCCACGGAGATAGACAATCTCCTGGCCAAGAGGGCGATCGAGGTCGTCAACAACATTCAGTCAGTGGGGTTTTATTCCCGCCTGTTCTTGGTGCCGAAGAAGGATGGCCGACTCTGACCCTATCGATCTGAGTATCCTGAACCAGTCTATCATTGCTCCCAAGTTCAGCATGGAGACTTTCAGGTCGGCCCGGCGTTTCATTCACCAGGGAGATTTCGCTTCCAGCATCAACCTGCAAGACGCTTACTTTCACATTCCGATTCATCGGGCATCGCGGAAGTATCTCAGGTTTGCTTTTCTGGGGCGAGTTTACCAGTCCAAGGCCATGCCTTTCGGCCTCAACCTGGCTCCTTGGGCCTTCACCCGACTGATGTCGCATGTGATAGCCTTCCATCGCACACAGTCCAGGATGACTACTTCGGCATATCTAGACAATATCCTCCAGAGGCATTCCAATGCTGCCTCACTGGAGTTGGATGTCGCCACTCTGTTGAGCTTGCTCACATCGCTAGGATTCAAGGTCAACAAGGAGAAGTCGGATCTGGTCCCTTCTCAGTCGTTTTGTCATCTGGGGATGGCCTTCCGCACTCAGTTCAATACGGTGGCAGTTCCCCAGGCCAGGGCTGTGATTCTCTCAGCTTTTGCGCTGACTCTGTCCCAGTCCACATCCGCAATGGCACGGGGTATTCTCCGGCTGCTCGGTCTCTGCGGTTCGGTAACAGATCTCATTCCTCTAGGTTGCCTGCATGTCAGACCTCTCCAACACTTTCTGCTCAGTCGTTGGAGGCAAAATGTCGATTCCCTGGACCTGGTGCTTCAGTTACCAGAATCTCTTCATCCTCACCTTCTCCACTGGATGGATGTTCAGTGGATCACACAGAGTGTCCCATTGGACTTACCCACGTCTGATCGTATTCTGATGGCAGATGCCAGTGATCTTGGATGGGGTGCGACGTTGGATCCTCTAGGTCTTTCACCTTCATGGGATGTGGGACCAGGATCGGGCATCTCTACACATCAACCAGAAGGAGCTTCTTGCTCTTCTTCTGAGTTTCAGGCAGTGGATCCCTCACCTGTCGAATCGCCAGGTCCTTCTGTTGTCCGACAATTCGACAGTGGTTGCTTACATTCGGAACCAGGGCGGCATGCACTTGGTTGCAATGTACGATGGTATTGGGATCTTCTACTGCTCGCTCAGGATGTCAACACCGGGGTGGTTGTTCGTCACATTCCCGGTCATCTCAATGTCCTAGCCGACTCCCTGTCCCCACAGGGCAGGTTCTTTTTCACCGAGTGGATGCTTCACATGGCGGTGTTCCATCGATCTCATTGGAACCATCAGGTGGACACTTCCGTGTCCCTGTGTCCAGATGCTCTGGCTTTTGCTGTGGATGCTCTGGCCCTCCTTTGGGACGGTCTTGTCGGCTATGCCTTCCTGCCGGTTCTGATTCTGCCTCAGGTTCTAGCCCAGATATGAACCTGCAGTTGTCGAATCCTTTCGATCACACCCCTGTTGCCTCGGTGGGTGTGGATCAATCTGCTCCGCTCTCTGTTCGCGGCAGTTCCGGCATGTCTCCCTCTACGTCGCGACTTTCTTTGCCAGTGTTGCCCGAGGAGCTTTCAAGTTGACCTGACTTCATTGTGCCTTCGCGCATGTCTTTTATCGGGTTCTGTCTCCTCCGTAGTGTTTTTAGAGACAAGCAGTGGAGTTGCTTTTCTTCTTCAAGGAGGCACTCACTCCACTGGTTTAGCCTCTGTGGCTCAGTTGAATGGTCTTCTGTCGATGGAGTGCGATCACTCTGTTGCTTCTGTCACTTCTTCGATCACACCGATTGCGGAGTTTCTGGTATATGTTTGTTTCTGGGGGTCTCCAGCAATGGGTACACATCCGTGCTTCGGAGACGTTTTTCATATGTGGTACCGCATTGCTTCGACACTCATCCTTACCTCTCCAAGCTTCTTCAGCTCTTTCCTTGAAAAGGCCTAGGACTTTGCAGTTTACTCCAATATGGACACTTTCTTGGGTGCTGCTCTGCTTGGGGGGGGGGGGAGGGGGAGGGTTGCGACTTTATCCTGGATGGATATGCGTTTTCTCACATGCCAGATCTCTCCTGCATCCATTTCTCTATGGATTTGTCTTGCTATTCGTGCAGCTTCCGCTCGTCTAGCTACTGGTGATTGTATTACCAATTGTTAGCTCAACTTGACATAGTCAAGATGAAGCTATTGCCATCACTCGTGCGGAAGTCTGTTAGTCTGTGAGTCTGTTAGTCTGTGAGTCTGTGACGTCTGTTCACATTTTCCTTTAGCACGGGCTACACCCCGCAGTTCTTGTCTGATCGTCACAAAATTTCGTATGCAGGTTTGGGGTCATGTCTAGATGAGAACGTCCCCTTTTGGTTGCGATCTGGTATGGCTGCCCGAGCCCAAAACCCGAAAACCATTAGCACAGTCTACAGGTCATATTTATGAAGGGATTTCATTCTAACTTGGTAGGATGCCTCTGTATAATGCCTAGATGAGAACGCCCCCTTTTGGGCATGATCTATCAACCGTGATAGCTGCCCAAGCCCGAAACCCAAAAACTTTTAGCACAGTCTGCAGGTCATGTTTAATGTGGAGGGATTTCATTGTAACTTGGTAGGATGACTCCTTATGATGTCTAGATGAGAATTTCCCCATTTGGGCATGATCTGCCAACCGTGATGACTGCCTGAGCCCAAAACCCGAAAACCTTTAGCACAGTCTACAGGTCATATTTATTGAGGAATTTCATTGTAACTTGGTGGGTTGACTTCATACAATGTCTAGATGAGAAAGTCCCCTTTTGGACGTGATTGGGCAACTGTGACGGCTGCAGGGGCCCGAAGCCCGAAAACCTTTAGCACAGTCTAGAGGTCATATTTATGAAGGGATTTCATTGTAACTTAGTAGGATGACTCCAAATAATGTCTAGATGAGAATGTCCCATTTTCCTGTCGCCCCATGGGAACCACAGGAGCTAAAAATAGAAAAAAATTAAAACGCCCATATCTCCAAAACTGCACAGCACTGAGAATTCGTATTTGGTGTGAGGCTTCCTTAGGACCAACATAATGGAATGGTAAAAAAAAATTGCTATCGGTTTTATCATGGGGTACTTTTTGGGGACTTTGAAAAAGTGCTGAGTCAGCATTTTTCAACACTGTGGGTAATGGGAAAAACATTTAAGACTACTTTTCTCCCAAACCATAGTTCCAAAAGCTTTCAAATTTCACATATGACATCTTTGGAAGATTGTTTCACATGTTTATTGAAATCAATTCCCTGGGTCCTTATTTGGGCTGTCTATGGGAGCCCAAATGTTTAAATTAGTGCAGTATGAGGAATATTCTTTAAAAATCTTCTTCAGATCTACCAATAAGAATCTTTTGATATTTAGTATGCAGCATCCTTAGGTGGGGTGAGATTCAAGTTTGTTCAAGCCAAGTCCCTGGGTTCATATTTAGGCTGAAATTTGGGGTCCAGGTCCGGACTCAGAAATTTTGGACCCAAATTCGGAAATGAGTTTTTTGTTTTTTTTATGCGTTTCGGTCAATTTTAAGACAAAATTTTTTTTTTTTTTTACACTGAAAATTTGGGGTCCGGGTGGGACTTTGAAAATTTTGGACCAAAATCCGGAAATTAGTGTTTTGGATTTTTATGCATTTTGGTCAACTTTAAGAAGAAGAAAAAATTTTAGTCTGAAAATATTTTGTTTGGGACTTCGAAAATTTCCGAACAAAAATAAAAAAAAAATCTATTTTTTATGTGTTTATCTCAATTTTGGGACATAAAAGTGCAGGAACTGAAAATAGAAGGAAAATCCTGTGTATTGTTTGGGCACAATTGCTTTATCTAGTTGGTATATGCTTTTCTTAGGAGGGGCATATGCAGCTTATTCAAGTCAAGTCTCTCGTTTGATATTTAGACTACCATGTCAGGTGAGCGCCCTCAGGCCCCTTGGGGCCTCTTATTTCAATACTCTCTACTGGGCACCCTGATAGAGCCGCTGGCAGTTTTTTTAACCAATCCATTCTACTGGTCCAAAGGATGCTTGATACCAAATAACAGTTCTCTGTTCTGTGTGGTTTGGAAAATATGGGCTTTTGAATTTTTTTCTGTTTTTAACCCCTGGGTTTGCCATGGGGCTGTGAAAAAAAATTTCTGGCATCAATCAGTTACTTAGGACCCTCTTATACTACATGCCAAATTTTGTTCACTGGTTCTGGAAATAGAAATTTTGGGCTGAGCCCATTGTGGATATGCCCCCACAGAGAGCCCAAATATTGACCTACCAACTTCCCTTGAACAAACTTTAATCTTTAACACCAAAGGATGTTCCATACCAAATATCAAGGCATTCCCTCTTGTGGTTCGTGAGAAGATTTTTAAAGATTCTTAAGCTTTTGGGGCAATACCAGAGCCCGAATATGGCAGCTGCTTCATTTGAACAAAATAGAAAGGACATACTCTATAGATGGTCTGTGCAATATATGTTTGAATTTGGCCCAGTGGTTGTGAAGAAGAAGTTGAGTTTGGAAGGTTAATGGACGACGGCCAACGGACAATGGATGACAGATGCCGGACGCCAAGTGATGGCAATAGCTCCCACTGATTTGCAGTCAGGTGAGCTAAAAACCAGTCACTTGTGCTTGAGAACCTGTATGTTTATTCATAGTAAAAAGTACAAAGATTAAAAAATCACTGTTGGTTGTGTCCTGAAAATAGGAAACATAAAGGTGTATAGTGGCCAATTCCTGGATTGATTTCATAGGGTTCTGGAGCTAAGAAGCGTAAATCTATATACTTCCCTCCCTCCCTCCCTCCCTCCCTCCGTCAACACTTTCTGCCTAAGCCTTCAAAATGTATCTGTTTATTGTCCAGACAACAGGCAATTAGAATAGCTTTTTAAAAGTTAGTGATTACCGGTAAGTCCCTATTTTAGACTGAGTCTAATGAAATGCTCTTTACATGCTGCGTATTAATTTCCCTCTATTTTTAAGTTGATTGGAATTCAGGATTTCTATTTCCTTAAGTGGAAATACTCTGCGTTTGGGGATTAGTGAGAGAATTACATAGAAAATGAGAGGTAATTGTACCCTTTTAGATAAGGAAGCAGTAAAGACAGGTATTGAACTGTGAACTATTTCAGTTTCTTATTTCATCTTTGCAATCACTGCCATTATTGTAGAATCCAGTGAGAGTAATCATTATTCACATATTCATGCCATTACATATAAGGAAAGTTAAAAAAAATACAAATTATAAATTTTGTAATGCAACTTCAACCTGTCATGGTGCAAGAAAGTGTCTTCGTGTGCCAGAAAGTGCTGAAGACTTCATTGCCATCGTGATTACATTCTCGTGTGGGAACCCCAGGAAGTGCAGCCATGCTTGTTTACTATGGTAAACAAGCTCTGGTTTTACTGGTAAAAATATACTCCATCACCAATGCTTGAGGTGGAAGTACTCTAAAATGGACAATATGGTATAAACAATCGACTAAACTTGGCAACATGGATATAAATGATTAACTAACTTGACTTTATCTCCCATGTAGCAGTGACAATTAACCATTGTGCAGAAATATGTGACCTAAGCACCAATAAATAAATGATCATGAATAAATTGCTTAATATCATGAAGAACAAAGAAATCAGGAGATACATTCAACCTTTTACAACTTGGCTGAATGGTGGTTTCCTTTTGCCTATACTTCACTTAATTGGTAGAGTGCAACATTATTTTGAGTCATAAAAATTTCTTCACATATCTTGGCCTTGTAACAATTTATAGGAGAGTGCCTATAGGCACTCTCCCATAAGTTGTGACATGGAAAATCCATATAGACTAAATAATCTCTCTTAAAAGATGAGCACTTCAATATAACATGAAGCCTCTATGTTGCAGTACAGTTGAGCTCACTTAGTTGGATATCTCTTAACAGAATAACCCTGTTAATTGAATATAATTTCCCAACACAAAACCATTTTCCATACCGCCAGTACAAATTTGACCTATTAATTGAATATAGGTTATAGAGTAAACTCCTGTTAATTTAATAAAAAATCTTGTAAACTGTTGCAAAATTACCCTGACTCTCCCCAGTTTTTCTTTGTTTATAGACCTATTTGGCATCAGTACATCCATTGCAGTCATTTAATCTATGATATCTTGTTTAACAGAGCTCATGGAACTCTGTCAAACAAGATATAAAAGAATAAATGCTAAGGTTATCTCTAGAATACACGGAAATGACACAGTCCCTGTTAATTGAATACTCCTGTTAATTGAATAATTTCCACTGGCAAAGAGGTTATTCAATTAACAGGGTTCCACTGTACCTGCACTTCAAATAAAGCCCAGATATGGGTTTCCAGTGCTCTACTAGTTAACAAGTTGAGAGTTGGAAGGTTTATTCTGAAGAGCAGGTACCACAAGATAAAGGCTTCATATTCAGTGTATGTACTTTTGACACTGTGTGTTAAGGTGCAGTGCATGTCGATGGTGCATTGCCTTCAGCCACTGCTTGTAAAATTTGGTAAGTTGGAGAGTCTAACAGTTTCTCGCTGCTGCTCGGTGGTTCGCTTTGTGCACTCCGATTTCCTCCACCCATAAAACTGTCCAATACGATGTGACCCTAGATGTTGAAAGTGTTGTTACCCACCCCCCCACCCCCCCCACCCCCCCCACTCCCCCCCACACCCCCCCCCCCCCCCCAAATAAAAACACAACAAAACAACAAGAAACCAACTACAGTACAGCATATCATTGGCGTAACCCTTTGCCCAATTTCAAAATTTGTTATTTTAATTATTTTTCAAGCAGAGCATTACTACTGTGATGAACAAGTTCTGTTTTACTGGTAAAAGGCTAAGAAAAAAATGAAATGGTTCTGGTTTCCTGCCCGAACCTAATCTTCACACCTACCCTAATCTTGCATTGAGCACTTGTCCGTTCAAATTTTTTTTGCCCACTTCTAAAATGTAAATGTGCCGTTTTGAAAGTGCCTTGCAGATTGGAGTTTACTGTTTATAGTGAACTAGCGGTATTGCATTGCATATCAAGGGAGTTAAAGCTTGAATTTCTAGCTGGACAGAATGATGGAAGGGTTGAATCATGAAATCACAGACTTCCCTTTATGTAATAGATGTAAGACTTTATCTCAGACAGTACATTTCTTCTGATGTTGCATGATCAATGAAGTGGGGCACAAAAATATATTTATTTCACTAGCAATGCACTGACAATATATTTCAAGGGAGATAATCAAAGCTTGAATTTCTAGTGGGACAGAATGATGGAATTACACACCAGACATGTTAACTCTCCCGGAATGCCCAGGATTCTCCCGGAATTAGCTATCCCCTCCCGCCCTCCCGCCCGGGAGTCAATTTGGACCAAAAATCTCCTGGAAAGTCGACATACCAGACAAAAACTGAATCCACCGGCTTTTGTTTACAAATACAAAAGCATGTGCTCTACTCTCAATGGCAAGGTCATTAAGTTTGTGTGAAATGTCACCACTTACGTAAGAACTGATGACCAATTCTCATTTCTGTCAATGGCCGTGTTGTGATTATTGCAACACGTTTGACAGGCGGATTAAATGAATTTGAGATGCAGGATAATTGCTGAAATTGATTATATATTAAAGGCACACCTTTGCTTGTATACAGGTAGCAGTCAAATCGAAAAATAAATTCCATACGTATAAAATCTTGTCCAATCGAAAAATGTGCAAAAATACGCACAAATTTATTGTGCATTTTGGATTTCACTTTCAGATAATTATAGCCAATTTTGGAGACAAACGGCTCAAACATATGAGGTGCTGTAATTTTCAATATATTGGGAAAAATTTCCGATTCGCAATTTTATAAAGCACGCTGTGAAAAAAATTATGTTTTTGGTGAAAAAAATCTCTAAAAAGTTGGTAATTTACGGCACTTGCACGTTTTTTCATTCGTAGTGATAAATGGACAACAAAATATCCCCGAGATGTTTCGTCCTGGGCTGGCTGTGGCATAATTTTCACGTTTCACTGAAAAATGATCACCCCATTCCAAATCCCCTTCGTAAATGACCAACTACTTTCAGTGAGTAACCGGTGTGGTTAGGTGGGGCGCTGGGCTTTGGAAGATCGAATTACCACAACAACCGGGCTCTGGGGTGTGCCTCAACACCACAGATCGTCGCAGGTTACCGCAGGTCGCCACAAGTACCCATAATTACCCAAATGGATCCAAAACTTTCAACACAGCACCATAACTGATATAGTGCTGAAAAGGTCGAAAATATCTCCAAACATTTTGTACATAAAACCATTGAAATATGGATGTCATTGGAACAAGCTCAGATATTGGCACATGACCACATCCATATTTCTGATTTCTGTTTTTCTCTATATTTCTATGGTTTGGCTTTTGAAAGGACAAATTGTTCAAATGAAACACATTAGGGTGGAATGTTTAATGTATGTGTGTGTGAGGGGAGGGGGGGGGGGGGGGGGTAACATGGAAATTATTGATGTGCTGCCCACGTGCAAAAATCTCACTGACAAGGTATTTGGTATTAATTTATATTTAAAATTGATCGATCCACACATGGTTTCTACGCGCAAAAAAAAATCTCCCTGAAAATCATGTCATCTCCCTGAAAATTTTCTTCAATCTCCCTGAAAAAAATTTTGGGAGGTTAACATGTCTGTTACACACTTCTCATTTATGTAATAGATGGACAACTTTTCTTTGACAGTAAATTTCTTCTGAAGTTGCATGATCAATGAAGCGGTAGAGGGAATTAGATTTGTTCAACTATAACAAAGCTTTTTGACACACTTCTACAGAAACATTTGTTGTTTGATCTTATGACGACAACAAGAATTTTAGCAATGGTTACAGACAAATGTATGCATTCAGTGCAACAAATTTTTAAAAAATTTCACATTTGGTAGCGTTAAATGTTAGTTTTAACATTAAAAATTAACGTTAAACATTAAGATTAAATGCAGCACTGGCGTGACTGTGAACTCCCCTCTCATACTCAGTCTTCAAGTATTCACCATTGATGTAAAACTTTACACCACATTGTTGCCACTAAGCCATTAATAGTTATGCAGTTTATGCATCAATGGCTATTACATAGGATACCATGTTTATAATGAGCATTCATAACATTCCTCTGCAGGGTCGGCGGAGCAATTTTCAAAGTGGGGGTTGCTGGATCAGGTGAGAGATGGTTGTCGGTATGACGGGCCGAGCATGGTTCAACCTGTCGTAGGAAAATTTTAAATTGCAGGGTTCCAAAACCCCCATTTCCATTTATCTGGGCGGATATTTTGAGATTTTTCAGAAGATGTATTTGAAAGATTTCACACTTTGAGAGCTGTTAAAAAATGTCGTTAAAGCATACAGAGAGGTCCATTTATCAGCTTTGGTTGTATGACGGGCCGACCAGGGTTCGACCTGTCGTAGGAAAATTTTAAATTGCAGGGTCCCAAAACCCCCATTTCCATGTATCTGGACAGATATTTTAAGATTTTTCAAAAGATGTATTTGAAAGATTTCACACGGAGAGCCGTTAAAAAATGTCGTTAAAGCATACAGGTGAGATCTATTTATCAGCTTTAGTCGTAACGACCAAAGCTGATAAATAGACCTCACCTGTATGCTTTACCAGATGTTAACAGCAATTATAGTGTCTGGGGGTAGATTTGGTAAAATATAGGGGAGGCTCTGGATCCTCCCCTTGTTTCACCAGTCATTGGTTGCGTTAAAATATATGCATACAAAAGAACATGGCCTGGCCAAAAAGTGTGGGGGGGGGGGGGGGGGGGCTGAAGCCCCCCGGTTCAACTGCCCCTGCTCTGCCATTATTTTTCACATTGGAAAAGAAAATTTTGAAAAATAAATTGTGAAAAAAAAATCCAATGCCTGACATGAGAGTTCTGAAAAGTGGGAAGCATTGGCATAAACAGTTATCTAAACTTGACTTAAAACTAATGTTACGGCAGGGTTTCCGCTAGGGTAAAAATGTTTGGGCTGGTAATTTGGGGAAAATGGGTCAATCAAGAGTCGTCTCCATGACGGGCCGACCATGGTTGGGCCCATAGTAGGAAAATTTTAAATTCCGGGGTCACAAAACCCAGTTTGTTGCTTCTGAGGGATATTTTGAGGTTTTTCACAGCGATATTTATGTAGGTTTTCACATTCCGAGAGCTGGTAATTACGGAAGAGGAGAAATTCAGATGAAAAATCGTTCACACAGATTACAGTACTTACTGACAATACTGGTCCATGGTGGCATGGATGATCCAATTCAACAACGATTGCATGTATGGGGTGTCAACAACCATTATATGTTGCAACATTTTACTCCGAAGCGATCACACAGAAATAAAGAAAATGCATGCAGTTGTGACGTCGGTCACTGATTGACTGGAAATTTGCCAGCGCTCTCATACACTGTCGCATGACCTGCACATGGTCTTTGCTAACTCGGAGAGTGTCATTCATTGATCTCTGACCAACATTCATGTATAATTTTACAATGCGTTTCCTGCTACTGTTTGGTGTAACCCATGATTATCACCATTGAATGCATTGCATTGATAGCATGAGAGTTTTATTTCACGTTTTCCCCAATGTCAAACTTATTGTAACAGTCTATATCAACTATGGAATGCGCGGGTTGGAGGAAATTTGGGTGAGGGGAATGGGGCCTTTCTGGGGATCCTAGGGCAGCCTAGCAGAAACCTTAATTATTGTCACGATGTAGCAATAGATGCTCAACTCTTTCACTGCCAAACACCACTTAAGTTGAATTACCAAATTGCTGCCTATCGCGACTGAAGTCAAAATTTGCAACCAGATAGCAGTATGACTGTTCTATCGTGGTATTCTGTTTATGTTTTATGTCAAAGGTGAAGTATAATTTTGCACCACAGCTGTCCACGTGTAGGAATACAGCTTGGATCAAAATGTATGTTGGTTTGTTTTGGCGTGTCTTTCAGACAAAATTTCAGTGAGGAATTCGCAAGACAAGGGCTCAGGTTACAGAGTGTATTTTTCAAGACACAGATCTGCGAGTGTGGTTTTGAAACTGAAGATGGGGGAATCTTTCAATGCTACGACCAGTGATATGGACATATTAACCCCTCAAGGTCAAGATATGGACATATTAACCACTCAAGGTCACGATTTGGTTCAAATTGTTGGTGCTGTCGGTAAGTCTGTAGGATACGTGGTAGAAGAGTCATCATAGTCGGCAAATGACCCAATTAGTTTTCACTGGCAAAAAATATATGCTTTAGAAGATCCGTTTCATCCCTGCTAAATTCAGCCATTTGGTATAAAAAATCCTTTATATGGCAACAAGTAGTTTGACTCCATCACACAAAACACAAGAAAATGGTGATATTTTCTCACTTTGGTGTGGCCACCATCTTGGGTGCCATGGCCACATGACCTTATATGACAGAGTTTCATATGCAATTGAACATCTGGACCTATACCTACCAACATACCAAGTTTCAGCAAGATATTCCTCTCAACAAAAAAGCTTTTCCCCTATATCCAAACTACGTGTATTATTACTGTGTAATTCCACTGGGTGCGTGGCAGTAGCAACGAAAGAGTTAAAGTGACCTTAAATACCAATAAACAAATAATTATTAAATAATCATTTTGTACCTTGATATCGGCATGTGCCACATTTGTGAAAAACAAATTTTGTATAAGATTAAATAATAAAAAAGGATTTTGCAAACATCTCGTCACAATCACGTCATTCTTTTCATGTTGATGATCAATTATTATGTGCTTATTCTTTCCTGTTAGCCAGCTGACAAAATCAAGTGAAAGATCATCATTGATCAGATAATCTTTCTCATAGATGACAGGATTCAAGCGTTGTTAACTAAATCAATTAAAAGTTTTTCTTGAAAAAGGTGTTTGTCCAACTGAAATAATATCAGCAATAAAGTACATGTATACCCTTTCAGATTAGAGTAGACCTCTTAACAACAGGCTTGATAGAAATTTTCATCAAATCAAGTTATGGCTGCTTTACAGCAGTCATCACTTGATTTTATGAAAAATTTGAAAAAATACTCAGCAGGTCAAGGGTTAACCCTTAATGAGACATTTGGAAAAATGTCTCAGAGCATTTCTTTTTTCAGATTTTTTTATTGGAATTTAGCAACACTTTTGACAGCCAGTCTCATGTTGTGTCAGACAGTTTTATGCGTGGAAGGAGCCGGAGTACCCAGAGAGAACCACTGAACAATAGCGAGTAACTATTGACTCCCAACAGCGTACTAACTTTGCACAAGCCCCTAGCATTGTTGAAGACAAGTGCACCATCGATGTTCAGTATGCCTTTGTACACAATGCTACCATGCTCCCAAGTAGGCGAACAGGATTAAGTGCCTTGCCCATGGCACAACGCAGTTACTCAGGGTGGGGAATGGATCATAGACCTTTTGGTTTGAAGTCAAGTGCTGTAACCACTGAGCCATCACGCTCCTACTTCTCATTGTAGAATCACTGAAAACATTTGTACTATATAGCAGCTGTTTCAAGTAAGTAAAATCTTGGCTGCCAACATAGGCAGCCAAGACATGGCTAGAAATCACTGCTATTGTATTATTTCCTATTAAAAGTCTAAACTGGGACAATTGTTGAAGACAGTAGACTGCAAAGTTGAAATTAGACCTCTAACAACTGAATTAATGGGAATTTACTACAAAAGTGGGCATCATTTTGCTGGAAAAAGGAAAATCAAATCATGATTTGAATGGATAAAACCAAATGCTTCATGCAGTATGTACCTGCATGGAAGAAATGTAATCCCATTGACAACTTAATGTTTCCATTTTGGTCCTGTTGGGCATTTTTTTCCCCAAATGCATGGGTTCTGCCCACATTGCCAATGTATATGGATCTCTGAGACAAACTTAATTTTACTCAGATTATGAATAGTATGCCAAATATAGAATTTGTCAAAATTTTGACCATTGTTCCAATAAGACTAAAATTCTCGCCCTCTGATTGGATGAGAGCTTGCTTAGTTTTTTCCATGTTTACAGCTCCATTTGCATATGTTATCGTTTGACTTCTGCAAGTGAAATATTTGACACGATGATAACAATGGAAGGAGATTTAAAGAGCATACTGCTTGTAAAATAGTATTTTTCAAAGCTAGTGATCATTGTATGAATGTGTATTACTCACAACCCACTTATAAAAATGTTGAGGTTATGCCATCTCAGTTCAAATCATAAACTCGTCTTTTAGTCTGTGAGTCTGTTCACATTTTCCTTTAGCACAGGCTACACCCCATAGTTCTTGTCTGATCGTTAAAATTTCATTTGCAGGTTTGAGGTCATGTCTAGATGGGAATGTCTCCTTTTGGTTGTGATCGGTCAACCGTGATGGCACTGCCTGAGCCCAAAATCCGAAAACCTTTAGCACAGTCTGCAGGTTGTATTTTTGAAAGGATTTCATGGTAACTTGGTAGGATGACTCTGTATAATATCTAGATGAGAACGTCCCCTTTTGACGGCTGCCCAACCCCGAAACCAAAAAACTTTTAGCACAGTCTACAGGTCATATTTAATATGGCAGGATTTCATAGTTCATAGTTCAAAACTTGAAAACCTTAAGCACAGACTACAGGTCGTATTTATGAAGGGATTTCATTGTAACTTGGATGACTCTGTATGATGTCTACATGAGAACTTCCCCATTTGGTTGTCATCTGTCAACTGTGACGACTGCCCAAGCCCAAAACCTGAAACCTTTAGCACAGTCTACAGGTCATAATTATTGAGGGATTTCATTGTAACTTGGTAGGATGACTCCATATAATGTTTAGATGACAACAATCCCTTGTGGTCGCGTTTGGCCAACTGCGATGGCTACAGGGGCCCGATGCTTGAAAACCTTTAGCACAGTCTACTGGTCGTATTTATGAAGAGATTTCATCGTAACTTGGTAGGATGACTCAATATAATGTCTATATGAGGACGACCCCTCTTTGTTGCAACCAGTCAACCGTGATGGCTATAAAGGCCCGAAGCCCGAAAACCTTGAGCACAGACTACAGGCCATATTTATGAAGGGACTGGGAGCGTGGTGGCTCAGTGGTTGATTATTGGACTTCTGTGCTAGAGGTCCCGAGTTCGACCCCTGTCTGGGATAACCCGAGTTATGTCCTTATGCAAGGCACTTTATCCCAGATGCCTACATGGGGGGGTGCGATAACGCCGTGTACTAAGGCGTACTGCAAATCGATGGTGCACAAGTCTTCAACCGTTATAACCCTGCTTGAGCTTGAACAGAGTTAGAATGTTAAGGCGCTGATAGTTGCTCGTCGATGCTTGGTGGTTCTCTCTGGGTACTCCAGCTTCCTCCACCGTAAAACTGTCACGGTCACGATTAGCCATTGTGCATAAGTTTGTGACATTAAACACCAATAATTAAATAAATAAATATGAAGGGATTTCATTGTAACTCGACTCGTTTTGGAATAATTTCACTGTAACTTGGTAACTTTGGTTGACATACATTAACTGTGAGGGCCACAACCATTAACTGTGAGGACCGCATTAACCCATCCCTCAATTCCTTAGTACAGTCTACACCTCAAATTATTTTTATTGAAAACATAGCATACAGGGAACAGAAATTAACATATTCCTAATTATCACAATTCTTGCCGTATTTCATAATCCTTTCATAAACATTGAGCATTATCCTTTTTATCATACACACCACACAGTCAAGTTAAGCTACAGTGTCATTAACACTTTCATTTGTTGAACAGTGACGTTGTGGGACACAAGAGATTTATTTACTAAATTTGTGAGTGTTTAAGTTGCGTTGTTCATTGAAGTTGCCTTGTTCATTTCACGATGTTGGTTTTGAACTTTGGGTAGGGTCTTTTTGGAACATATACGTTATTGTGATGAATTGACTGAATGGTCTGAGTTTGCATCTCGGAGCGCACGTTCAACCTCGAGGCTTCAATCATTGAATGATCAAGGGTAATTTCTGACCTACATCATCTACATCTGGTTACTGTTGAACAATTTAACCTTCCTCGAAACAGTGTAAAGATCAATGCGAGTCCAACAAGCAGTAATTGAACAACATCAAGAGTCCTTCTATATTTCGTACAGTGTGTACTGATTGCAATAATTTAACCCTTTGAGCCTGAGCGGCCGCTTTTCCAAACAGGAACATGATGTGTCATTATGTCATTGAATAGGATGGCTGCTCTGTAAATGCATGGGGTAGACCAATCACTATTTTCAGTGTTCATATGGAATATAGACTCATCTAATTGCTGCCATTGAACTACTATGGAAGATACCACTAGAGTTCAAAGGGTTAATTGTATTCAAACATGGCTGATTTGCTTGCAAAGGGTGGTCAAGAAAATCTTTTACTGCAACAAGCTCTATATGTGACAATGCTGATCGGTCAGTCTGACGATCTGTAACTGAATTTTTAAACTCTGTAACTTTCAAAATACTTGTTGGAATGACATCATAGGTGAGAACACGCAATTATTCATAACTTGATGAATGTTTTTCCTACAGCATGGATGTTTTATCTTGACCATCTGTTCATAAAATTGTAGGTGTGTCTATCTACAGTCGGACTGTAATCAGACCAGGTGACCAGCCATGTTGTTGTAAACTACATGCATTTACTGTAATAATTCATACTTGTCCATAAAAAGTTGGTCTTTGTTAACTCTCAGAGAGTTGAATTATTATTGGTCATCAAAATTTGTTCACATATCATTTCCTTGTTACAGTTTATAGGAGAGTGCACACATACACTTTCCCATGAATTGTTACAGGGCAAAACCACACAGATGAAATAATTCCACTTCAAAGATAAAATGATGCACATCCACAGAATATGGAATGGTTAAGCTGTGGTCCTTGTACCTCTAAATAGAGCCCAAATATGGGCTTCCAGCACTCTACCAGTTAACATTTAAGCAAGGTTATTTATTAAAATACTGGTAAAAATATTTACAAATTGATGTTAACGTGGTTTACTCAATATTATTTTCTTCTTCATATCATGACTGGATGTACTGGACTCTGTTGATGAACATGAAACATTTGTTTGCATAAATATGGCTGATTCCTCTGATCCAAAGTGTATAATAGAGGTCATCATTCTGAGATTGTATTGTCAAAATGTTGGTGCTTTCTGCCATTTAAGGAGATGTTTTTTGTTTATTATAGATCATTTTTAACCCTGTGCACACTGATGACAGAATATCAAAATTTCAAGTAGCCAAATTTTTCCATAAAGTACTTAGGAATTTAACCAGTTCAATCTTGTTTAACAGAGCAATTTAAAAATTAGATTAAAAATCCTCCTATTCAGGCTGATTGGTATGAACATGCATAAAGTGAAGATCCACTCTATACCCCTCTGAAATTTTCATGAACATTTCATGAATTGTTCATGAACAGCTGTTCATGAACTGTTCCCAAAATGTTCCTGAACAGTTCATGCACAGTTCGTGAACATTAAATGGCAGGTTTGTTTATGAAATTGCTCATGAACTGTTCTTGAACTAAAGTTCATGAACTGTTCTTGAATTAAAATGTTCATGAATTGTTCATGAACACTTTCATGAAATTGTTCCTGAACTGTTCCTGAACTAAAGTTCATGAACTGTACTTGAATTAAAATGTTCATGAACTGTTCATGAACACTTTCATGAAATTGTTCATGAACTGTTCCTGAACTAATGTTCATGAACTGTACTTGAATTAAAATGTTCATGAACTGTTCATGAACATATTCATGAAATTGTTAATGAACTGTTCCTGAACTAATGTTCATGAACTGTACTTGAATTAAAATGTTTTTGAACTGTTCATGAACGCTTCAATGAACACTTGTTCATGAAATGTTCAACACTTTATGAACTGTTCAGGAACAGTTCTGGAACTGTTCCTGAACAGTTCAGAGAGCTAAATTCTATGAATTGTTCTTGAATTCCAGTCAGTTAACTGTTGATGAATTTAAATCACAGATTGGGAATTTATATATTTATTTATTTATTTATCATTATACATTATGTTGAGTATCAGATGAGCTTGATGAGCCAGTATAACTGTTGAATAGTTGTATAACCCATATTAGGTTCCCCCCATGATACCCTGAGTGTCTTTTTATTGGTTCTTTAATGGCATGGACAGTTGCGGAGTCGATTTTCATGTACCGGTACAATTTTTCAAAAAATTGTACCCAAAAACAAAATTTGCAAGCACCCAGAAAAAATTTGGTCTCTCTGACCATCCACCCACCCCGGCATCGCCCTTGCAAAAATGATCTGAGATTTCTTGGGGATATCCTGGGGTTTCCAAAGATAAAAAGTTTGGAAAAGCAGAGATTTAACCTGAGATATCTAAGGGTTTCCCAAGATATCGAAGCTTGAAAAAGCTCAAGAAAATCAGGGACGGTATTTGGATGAGAAATCCTTGGATAACCTTAGATATCCAAGCTTTGCTTCAAGCTTACTACTATAGGATGAAAGCAGAGAAAGTTGAGATTTTCAAGCTGGGAATAGCTGGAAAAAGCTGAGATATGTCAATTATCCCTTGCAAAAATAATCTGAGATTTCTCAGGATATTCCAAGATATTGAAGCTTGGAAAAGCTCAGAAAACCTGGGATTATTGGGATAGTACCTGGACAAGAAATTCTTGGATAACCTGAGATATCCAAGCTTTGCTTCAAGCTTACTAATATGGGAAGGAAGTGGGGAAAAGCTGAGATTTTCAAGCTGAGAAAAGCTTGGAAAAGCTAAGAAATGTCATGTGTGAAAAAATATTTGAAGCGAAAAAATTCAGTTTGAGATCGCTAATTTTTAGCTTAACTTGACATAGTCAAGATAAGCTATTGCCATCACGCGTGCGGAAGTCTGTTAGTCTGTGAGTCTGTTAGTCTGTGAGTCTGTGACGTCTGTTCACATTTCCTTTAGCACGGGCTACACCACGAAGTTCTTGTCTGATCGTCACGAAATTTCATATGCAGGTTTGGGGTCATGTCTAGATGAGAACGTCCCCTTTTGGTCGCGATCGGGCAACCGGTATGGCTGCCCGAGCCCAAAACCCGAAAACCATTAGCACAGTCTACAGGTCGTATTTATGAAGGGATTTCATTGTAACTTGGTAGGATGCCTCTGTATAGTGCCTAGACGAGAACGTCCCCTTTTGGACATGATCTATCAACCGTGATGGCTGCCCAAGCCCGAAACCCAAAAACTTTTAGCACAGTCTGCAGGTCATGTTTAATGTGGAGGGATTTCATTGTATCTTGGTAGGATGACTCCTTATGATGTCTAGATGCGAATTTCCCCATTTGGGAATGATCTGCCAACCGTGACGACTGCCCGAGCCCAAAACCCGAAAACCTTTAGCGCAGTCTACAGGTCATATTTATTGAGGAATTTCATTGTAACTTGGTGGGTTGACTTCATACAATGTCTAGATGAGAAAGTCCCCCTTTGGACGTGATTGGGCAACTGTGACGGCTACAGGAGCCTGAAGCCCGAAAACCTTTAGCACAGTCTAGAGGTCATATTTATGAAATGATTTCATTGTAACTTGGCAGGATGACTCCAAATAATGTCTAGATGAGAACGTCCCATTTTGATCGCGATCATGCAGCCTTGATGGGTGCCCGAGCCCAAAAACCTTTAGCATAGGCAAAAGGTCATATTTATGGAAGGATTTCATTGTAACCTGTTAGGTTGACTCCATATAATGCCTAGATGATGACATCCCCTTTCGGTCGTGATTGGTCAGTTGTGATGGCTACAAGTGCCCGAAGCCCGAAAACCTTGAGCACAGTCTACAGGTCATATTTATGAAGGGATTTCATTGTAACTTCTTAGGATCACTCCAGATGATGCTCAGATGAGATTGTCCCCTATGGTTGCGATCATTCAACCATGATGGCTGCCCAAGCCCGAAGCCCGAAAACCTTTAGCACGGTCTACAGGTCATATTTATGAAGGGATTTCATTGTAACTTGGTAGGTTAACTTCATATAATGTCTAGATGAGAACGTGCGATCATTCACCCATGATGGCTGCCCGAGCCCGAAGCCCGAAAACCTTTAGCACAGTCTACAGGTCATATTTATGAAGGGATTTCATTGTAACTTGGTAGGTTAACTTCATATAATGTCTAGGTGAGAACGTCCCCTTTTGGACATGATTGGGCAACTGTGACAGCTAAAGGTGCCCGAAGCCCGAAAACCTTTAGCACAGTCTACAGGTCATATTTATGAGGGGATTTCATTGTAACTTGGTAGGATGACTCCAAATAATGTCTAGATGAGAACGTCCCCTTTTGATCGCGATCATTCAGCCTTGATGGGTGCCCGAGCCCAAAAACCTTTAGCATAGGTAAAAGGTCATATTTATGGAAGGATTTCATTGTAACCTATTAGGTTGACTCCATATAATGCCTAGATGATGACATACCCTTTTGGTCGTAATTGGTCAGCACTGTTGGCTACAAGTGCCCGAAGCCCGAAAACCTTGAGCACAGTCTACAGGCCATATTTATGAAGGGATTTCATTGTAACTTCATAGGATCATTCCAGATGATGCCCAGATGAGATTGTCTCCTTTGGTTGCGATCATTCAACCATGATGGCTGCCCAAGCCCGAAGCCCGAAAACCTTTAGCACAGTCTACAGGTCATATTTATGAAGGGATTTCATTGTAACTTGGTAGGTTAACTTCATTTAATGTCTAGATGAGAACGTCCCCTTTTGGACATGTTTGGGCAACTTTGACGGCTAAAGGTGCCCGAAGCCCAAAAACCTTTAGCACTGTCTACAGGTCATATTTATGAAGGGATTTCATTGTAACTTGGTAGGTTGACTCCAAATAAGGTCAAGATGAGAACGTCCCATTTTGGCCGTGATCATTCCGCCTTGATGGGTGCCCGAGCCCAAAAACCTTTAGCATAGGCAAAAGTTTATATTTATAGAAGGATTTCATTGTAACATTGTTAGGTTGACTCCATATAATGCCTAGATGATGACATCCCCTTTTGGTCGTGATTGGTCAACTGTGATGGCTACAGGTGCCCGAAGCCCAAAAACCTTGAACACAGTGTACAGGTCATATTTATGAAGGGATTTCATTGTAACTTCGCAGGATCACTCCAGATGATGCCCAGATGAGATTGTCCCCTTTGGTTGCGATCATTCAACCATGATGGCTGCCTGAGCCCGAAGCCCGAAAACCTTTAGCACAGTCTAAGGTCATATTTATGCAGGGATTTCATTGTAACTTGGTAGGTTGACTTCATATAATGTCTAGATGAGAATGTCCCCTTTTGGACACGAGTGGGCAACTGTGACGGCTTCAGGGGCCCAAAGCCCGAAAACCTTTAGAACAGTCTACAGGTCATAATTATGAAGGGATTTTATTGTAGCTTGGTAGGATGACTCCAAATAGTGTCCAGATGAGAACGTCCCCTTTTGGTCACGATCATTCAGCCTTGATGGCTGCCTGAAGCCCGAAAACCTTTAGCACAGTCTACAGGTCGTATTTATGGAGGGATTTCATTGTAACTTGGTAGGTTGACTTCATATAATGTCTAGATGAGAACGTCCCCTTTGGACACAATTGGGAAACTGATGGCTACAGGGGCCCGAAGCCTGAAAACCTTTAGCACAGTCTACAGGCCATATTTATGAAGGGATTTTAATGTAACTTGATAGGATGACTCATTTTGGAATAATTTCATTGTAATTTTGTTGATATATGTTAACTGTGAGGGCCACATATATTAACTGTGAGGTCATATTAACCCACCCCTCAGATCTTTAGTACAGTGTACACCTCATATTATTTTTATCATTAACATAGCATACAGGGAACAGAAATGAACATATTCCCAATTATCACAATTCTTGTCTTATTTCATAATCCTTTTATAAACATTGAACATTATCCTTTTCATCAAACACAACACACAAGTTAAGCTACAGTGTCATTGACACTTTCATCTGATTAACCCTTTACCCAACAAATCGGCCACATCCACCCACGTAATATGCAAATTCAGCAGCTGAAAAAATATTACTTATCGAAATATTTCAACAAACCCTATCATGTGACATCTCTTTGGAACGAGCTCATCGAGCTTGTTCCAATGAGGGGTCTTGAAATCTTTTGAAAATTTAAAAAAAATGATATTTAAAATAAATTGTGATATCATCTGTGTTGGGTAAAGGGTTAAATAAGACAAGAGGCCCCAATCGCTCACCTGCCAAAGTGGTTAAGGTTCCACTCTACAGTTTTCCAGGCATTTCCAAATGTGACATGCCATACACTCTCTTCAAATGCAAATATTCTGTAACTTGGTTATCTAACCCATTACATGTATTACATTTCCCAAATCCACAAAAAACATATAACACTATCTGACTAAGTAGAAATAAACAATCTATGTGGGTGGAATTATTTATTGTCAAAAGCAAGACTTCAGCCTGAAAAATTGCCTGAAAAAATACTGAAACCAGTCATTTTCAGCCACCTAGCAGCTTCAAAAGCAGAATTTTCCCACCAACCCCACCTACCCACCCCTGGAGCATAGCATCCCCTGTTTCTAAAATGCAAAAAGAAATTTATATGTTTCTGTCTCATTTTTTTGTTACCTGTCTGGTAACAAACCCGTGTAAAAATTACATTTGATAAAATAGCCAATTTTTCGAAGCCACTGTTTCCCATAATTCATCTGGTAATTTACCCCTATGTATCAGACTCCAACTTTGGGACCAAAACTTCAAATTCTCTTGTCCAACAAAAAACCTAATGTAATCATCTATCTGATACTAAAAATATATCTCTATTTTACATGGACTTAGTTTCAACATATGCCCTAAGTTTAGAATTTCACCCCTGTGCAATAGTGCGAAACTGTAGAGCGGAACTTAAAAGAAGTATCTTGGGTCAAATTCAATTAGATATGGTCCATTAAAACGACAAAGGAATGAAGCCATGAAAGGCAAATTTCATGGAAAAACACTAAGGAATGGATTTGAACAAACCTGAACCTAACCCCCTAGAGATGATGTATACCAAATATGAGAGGATACTGACTGGTGAATCTGAAGAATATTTTTAAAGAATATTCCACATATTGCACTAAGTTAAAATTTGGGCTCTCATAGGAAATATTAACCCAGCGACTTGATTTGAACAAACTTGAATCTGACCCCCATAGAGTTGTTGTACAACAAATATGAAAAGATTCTGACTGGTGGACCTGAAGAATTTTAGCTCAACTTTGGCAAAGCCAAATTTGAGCTTTTGTCCTGGCCCGTTGTCCGTCTGTCCGTACGTCAACAATTGGATACGGCTCGGGCTGGAGGCCATACTTATAAACCGATCTTTACGAAACTTCTTGGGTACCTTTGTTACGACCGTGGGACGAGAACGATTGTTTTTGGGTGCAGTCCGAAATTCAAGATGGCTGCCAGCCGCCATTTTGTACCGACGATGCAGAAATCTGTTTTTTGTACAGAACTTCCATATGAAAGCTCTGATTTGAATAATTTTTTGTATGAATGTTTAGTACCATGGGATACATCACATATAATACGGGTTTTTTTCACGTGCGTAAATTGTGCAAATTAGACTAATTTTGATGTTTTTTGGTGTTACTTTCAGCACTGTAAGTGCAAATGCCAATACGGCTCGGGCTAGAGGCCATATTTATGAACTGATCTTTACGAAACTTCTTGGGTACCTTTGGTATCACCGTGGGACGAGAACGAGTGTTTTTGGGTCCGGTCCGAAATTCAAGATGGCCGATGGCAGCCATTTTGTACAAAATTAGGTGCAATCAGATTTTTACACAGAACTTCCATATGAAAGCGCTGATTTGAATAATTTGTTGTGTGAATGTTTAGTACCATGGGATACATCACATATAATACAGGTTTTTTTCTTGTGCAGAAATTATGCAAATTAGATGAACTTTGATTTTTTCAGTGCGACTTACACACAGTAAGTACACATGTCAATACGGCTCAGACTAGAGTCTGTATTTATGAACTGATCTTCTCGAAATGTCTTGGGTACTTTTGTTATCACCTTGGGATGAGAACGAGTGTTTCTGGGTGCGGTCTAAAATTTAAGATAGCTGCCAGTGGCCATTTTGTACCGAAATTAGGTCTAATCAGTTTTTTGTACACAACTTCTAAACAGCTCAGACTAGAGGCCATATTTATGAACCAATCTTTACGAAACTTCTTGGGTACCTTTGTTATCACCGTGGAATGAGAGCGAGTGTTTTTAGGTGTCGTTCGAAATTCAAGATGGCCACCAGCAGCCATTTTGTACCAAAATTAGTGCAATCAGTCTTTTGTACAGAACTTCTGTATGAAAGTTCTGATTTGAATAAATTTTTGTATGAATGTTTAGTAACATGGAATACATCACATATTGTAAGGGGTTTTTTTTCGTGCAGAAATTATGCAAATTAGATGAACTTTGATTTATTCAGTGCTACTTACACAATGTAAGCACACATGTCAATACGGCTCAGGGTAGAGGCTGTATTTATGAACCGATCTTCACAAAACTTCTTGGGTACCTTTGTTATCACCTTGGGACGAGAATGAGTGTTTCTGGGTATGGTCCAAAATTCAAGATGGCTGCCAGTGGCCATTTTGTACCGAAATTAGGTCCAATCAGTTTTTTGTCACAAGTTCTATACAGCTCGTATTTATGAACTGATCTTCACAAAACTTCTTGGGTACCTTTGTTTTCACCTTGGGACAGGAACGAGTGTGTTTTGGGGTGCCTTTGTTATCACTGTGCTATGAGAACAAATATTTTGGGGTTCAGTCAGACCCACTCTGGGGCTCAAAGATTTCTTTTCTAGTTTAGCATCTGACTGTCACCCACCTTTACAATACTTTACCTATACATTTGTTACAGGCAACGGTCAGTATTTATGTACAGACCGTTACAATACTTTATATGTACCTTTGTTATCAGGTCATTACCTAGATGTTTGTCATTGCTGTGTCACATACTATACATGTACATGTCTTTGTCTTGACAAGTTGAGCTACAGTGTCATTGACACGTTCATTTTTTTTTTAATTTTTGAAAAAAATTTATGGGTGCTATCTGAGTTATGCCCCTTGTGGTGCCCCCTGTGGGTGTGACAAGTTTATTTGAAATTAGCCCCCCCTCCCCAAATACCTGTGTTTAGGGTAACCTGACACACCCTAAAATATCATGCCTATCATAAACATTTTATCGAGTGAAAGTCACTCATATAGGTCATTCTATTCTGAAATTTCCATTTAATTTCAGCTGTGATTTTGAAGCTGGCTTTGGAGTTCATGCTTTCAAAATTAGGTGTAGAAATACCTATATTTGTCATTATAAATGTGGAACAAGTGACAAGTTCCAGTTCAGCAAAGGAAATCGCATTTGATAAACAGATGAACGTGTAAAACACGATGCATAAGAAGTTAATTTTGTCACCTATTTTCGCGGTAAATGCCATGCACGAACACAATACCAATTTTTGCAGCTGTTCTGAAAATGGGGTATTGCGACTTTGAAGTTTGAAAATAGGTTAATTTTAGGTTGTTTATCTCTTTATTCTGAGAATTAAAGACCTGATTATAGTTTTTTAACATTGAAGTTGAAAACCGCACCGACGGTTTTCTGTAATTATTTCAGATTCGGTTTTGATAACAAAACCGAAACTGAACCGAATTTTTGGTTAACCGCCCATCTCTATTATTAGACCAATTTATTTTTGCGGAACTTGTTGTTTGATTGTAACAACATTGAGACATAGGCTTCCATAATGTTGCTTAGTTACCCAGTTAGACCCATTAATTATATCATAATTTGGAAGCCACTCCAGCTAATGAATTCAGTTAAAACAACAGTTTTGTAGAATTTATTGCTTAGTTTAGCATCTGACATTGCATAACCTACTAGTCGATTAATCGTTGACTACTACCATCCAATTAGTCGATTAGTAAAAGTCCAAACGGCATTAATCGTTTCAACACTAGATGTCGACACACATTTGAGCCTGCTCACGTCGCGACCTGGTCCCTTCTCCATCGTTTTGTCATCAGGGGATGGACTTCCATACTCATCTGAATACGGTGGCGTTGCCCAGACAAGGGGTGTGATTCTCTCGGCTTTCGCCCTGATTCTGACCCAGTTTACGTCCGTGATAGCTCAGAGTATTCTTCGACTGCTTGATCTCTACGGCTCAGTGACTGATCTCATTCCTCTAGGTCGGCTGCATGTCAGACCTCTCCAACACTTTCTAAGTTGTTGGAGTCCGAATGTCTATCCTCTGGATCTGGTGCTTCAGTTACCAGCACCTCTTCCCTGGACGGATGTTCAGTGAATTATGCAGGGAGTTCCGTTGGTCTTGCCCATGTCCGATCGTGTTCTGATGGCTGATGTGAGCGATCTCGGATTATGCGTGACGTTGGATCCTCTGTTCTTTCCCTTCACGGTGTATGGGACAAGGATCATGCAGCTATTCTCATCAACCAGAAGGAGCTTCTTGCTCTTCTTCTGTGTTTCCGGAAGTGGATCCCCCACCTTTCGAATCGTCCGGTCCTTCTGTTGTCCTCCTGTTATCCGACAATTCAACAGTGGTTGCATACATTTGGAACCAGGGCAGCACGCACTCGGTTCCCATGCATGGATTGGCTCGAGGTGGTGGTTTGTCACATTCCCGGTCGTCTGAACTTCCTAGCCGACTCCCTGTCCTGACAGGGCAGGTTCATTTCCACCGAGTGGACGCTTCACAGGGCAGTGTTCCAGTCACTTTGCAATCTCTGGGGTCATCTGCACATCGATCGTTGTTTGACCCATTGGAAACCTCAGATGTACACTTTTGTGTCCCTGTGTCTTGATCCTCTGGCTTTTGCCGTGGATGCTCTGTCACTCGACTGGAATGGTCTAGTCGCTACGCTGTTCTGCCGGTTCCGATTCTGCCTCAGGTACAAAAGCAGTTGTCAAATCCTTCTGATTGCTCCCCCATCGCCTCAGCAGGTGTGGATCCATACAGCTGAGCTCTCTGTTGGCGGCAGTTCCAGCCCGTCTCCCTCTACTTCATGACCTTCTTTGCAAGGTCACACAAGGAGGTTTCATGTCGACCTGACTTCATTGTGCCTTCACGCATATCTTTTGTCATGTCCTGTCTCCTCCGTAGAGGTTGTTTGAGACAAGCAGTGGAGTGCATTTCTTCTTCAAGGCGGCACTCCACTGGTTTAGCCTATGTGGCTAAGTGGAAGGTCTTCTGTCAATGGTATGCTGATCACTCTGTTGATTATGCTCATCCTTCAATAACAGATTACAGAGTTTCTGGTATATCTGTTTGATCCTCAGGGTCTCCAACCTGTTACCATCTAAGGGTACAGGTCCATGCTTTCGGAGCCATCTTCATATGATTCGACACTTTTCTTTGAAAAGGCCTCGGATTTTGCAGCGTACCCCAAGATGGTATCTTTCTTGGGTGCTGTTTTGCTTGGGGGGTGAGGGAGGTCCGCCGTTCAAACCTTTATCCCAGGTGGATATGCATTTTCTCACATACAAGACAGCTTTTTCTGATGGCTTTGCCTCAGCCAAAAGGGTTAGTGAGCTTAACGCCCTCTCTGTTGATCTGGCCTTTTTCAGGAGCTCCGCCAACAGTGTTACTTTACCACAGATTGCTCCTTTCTGCCCAAGAATCAGATGCCAGAAGCTACTCCACCTCCAATCTGTATCTGGGCTCTTCCTTCTGCTGAGGGTTCAGTTCATGCAATTTGCATCTACCTCAACCGGACGCAGTTCATTAGGAAAGGCAGGAAATGATATATTTCTTTCTCTCCTCAATCCATTTCTGGATGGATTTGTCTTACTATTCACGCATCATACGCTTGTCTAGCGACTGACGATTGTTTTACCAATCCTTTTTTCTGCCCACGAGGTGTGTGCATTGTCTACCTCCTGGACTTCTGCTATCTCCGTCAGTTGCAGGAGCAGCCTGAGGACCTTTTTTTCTTTAGGCCCTCTTTTCTTCTGCTCGGGCTGTCATTAGCCCTAGCCATTAGGGTTCTTGCAAGGTCAGTTCCAGCCCTGTTCTTGGTACTGTCCTTTCTGTCTGTGTGTCACACAGGGCCGTACACCTCATCTCCATTTACTAATGGTGGTGATGCTATGGTTTTATAGGCCTAGGAAACTCTTCTGTCCATGGTTCCAGTGCAGTCAGGTTATGTGGGGGTTGGCTATGTGATTCCCTCCTCCTGTTGTCTATTCAGCCTTTGTGTAAAGAATTGTAAGGTAGGTTGATAAGAAATTTAAATTTTATAGTAAATTTCCTTTCTTATTATACCTACCACAATTGTTTACATGGAGGCCCTCCCGTATTCTTTTTCAAGTAAGAATCTTTCCTCCCCACTAATCATATACCTCCAGTGTTGGCGGACCGAATGACACATTGGTTATACCTCTGCGCACTGGTTCCGGAAGCCGTGAATTAGTACAAGGAGAAGAGTGTCCCCTACTTGGTGTGTGCCAGTCGCACTCGACCCAGTTTTGGCTTATTTTTTCTTGGCACTTTTGCACCACTTTCTTTTCCCAAATCGCTTGGGAAAGAAGAAAATAGAGAATATATTTCCGAGTTAGGGACTTCCACTGTACTGTAAGCCTGTTGTAAACAATTGCGGTAGGTATAATAAGAAAGGAAATTTACTATAAAATTTAAATTTCTATTCATGCAGTTTGCTTTGGTGGGGGCCTTTATACCATTTCTTTGTTGCCATGTTTATAAGCCAGTGTTGCTTGGGTAATTCTTGGCTGGTCTGGCAGTTAGGCTTAGTACATGCTCCATAGGGGTTAAGGCAAACTGCCACCCTAACCCCCAGCAACAGTCCCATGCCTCAGATGAAGTACAACAAAGTACAAAACCTGTAAAATAAAGAGCACATGCGAGAATAAAAGACTATCAAAAGATTCCCCTGCACATATTGAGTTTTCATAGCTCTGTCAGTCAAGACTGAATTCATGAACTTCCCATTTGCATAATTGGAAAAATTTGCAGCCATTTGATATTTTGACATCAGTATGCAGGGGGTTTATTATTTGAATATATTGAATAGCGCACAAGACTTATACGATTATTGTTACATTTGATAGTCAGACTTTAGAGTGTCATGCCTCAGGACACAATACAGATGACATGTATCAGGATAGAACAATGGACCTTTTGAGCTGAAGTCCAGTATGCTAAACAATGTGCCACCATGCACACTTACAGGAACAAGTGCATTTTTCTTAGGCACAATAGTGTATTCCCCCTGTGTAATAAGTTATGCTATTGTGTTTTTAAAAGCGTGTTTGTATGCGCCAAAATTATTTGCAGTGTGTTTTTGCTGAAGAACAATATGTTGCAGTGCCTGTATACATCTTAGCTAGTGCTCTAGCTGTAGATTGCAGTATTCATAGTTACTAACCAAACTTCTGAACTGAAATTGTTAACCCTTAAAACCATGATGCTTTCAAATTTAAGAAGATGGAGAATGGGCATCCATCGCATAGTGATTATCAATGAGGAGGAGAGTAGAGAGGTGGTGTTCCTCTTTGGGTGTATAGGGGTAGGGAGGTAGGGAGGAGGGGGGGGGGGTGTACCTGAGGGAAAATTTTGAAATTTAGCACTCAAACACACCCTTTCATTTATTTTCTACACTGTCCTTCGTTACTCTGATAGCCTAAAAATTAGGACGAATTACCCTTTTCTCTCCTCTGATGGAGGATTCTTGTGTATCTAGTGAAGTCCTCCGCCTGCCCAATCCATCCGTCTGTCTGTACAAATGTTTTGCATTGTAATTTCAAAGCCATTGGTTGGATTTAGATCTCCTTTGGTATGCTGACAGACTCGCAAGGGTGAATGGATAGGCACAAGGAACGGGTTCCGTCCAATACTTTTTCCCAGAGTTATAGCCCTTTTTCATTTTTTGGACTTGGAAAATTTTTCTTTTTTCACTCTTTTGACTTGGAAAATTATCTTTCCCGTAATACCTTTAAGGCTACTTCGAACATGCCTACAGGTCGGGGGCAATGACCCACACTTTGCGTAGTTCTTGTTGAGGTTGAGAAGAAGGTGGAAATGCTACTCTGGTAAGACAGGATGATTTACAAACCAAACAAATTTTCTTGCAATTTCCCTAGGACTTCATTCTGTCTGTTTATATCGGTTTATATGTTATGGCATGGTAAACAAATAGCTTACACACAGCAAATATGTGCACAGAGCAAGACAAATGAGTGCTTGCTGTGCTGTATATTCATCAAGATCAAGCCAATCCTGTCTTGAAAAAATTGTGGGAGGATGTTTGCCCACTGAAAAAAATAGAGGTTCCCCCACATTTCCTCATAACCCTTTCAAATCTGGTGCACTGAATGGTATATTATCACACCAGCTTGATAAGTTATTTATTTATTTATTGACATATAAAGACACTTTCAACAGCCAGGGTCACCTCATGTCGGACAGTTTTACAGGTAAACTAGAGGAAGCCAGAGTATGCAGAGAGAACCACTGAGCAGTGGCTAGTAATGTCAGACTCCTCAACATACCAACTCCACACGTGCAGAGTTAGGCTTGGTTGAAGACAAGTGCACCATCAATGTTCAGTACGCCTTAGTACACAATGTCACCATGCCCCCATTTGAGCAAACAGCATTCCTCAGGGACACAACACAGTTGCTCCTGGCAGGGATCAAACTGTAGACCTTTAGGCTTAAAGTTCAATACCGTAACCACTGAGCCACCTTATTTCCTCATGATAAATTAACCAATGTATGATCACTAATGACAGAGGACTGAGGAATACACCGACATATTATTCTCATCTTAACTCGATACCCCTACACTGGCTGTATATTAATTGTTGCTGTCTGCCATTTTGTTTTTATCACAAAAATCACAGGCTGAATTCAGCTAATTGATAATATCTAAGCACAGAAAGCAGGCACAATTTGCACCCAGAAATGTTGGAGGTAATAAATCAACAACTTGTTAATCAATGTGATGTTGGATTATTCCCTTTGCACTGTATCACTACTCATCTGCATTTGTAAACAAATGAATGACGATAGTAAAATTAATGAATACAAACAGTTTGCAAAATAAGCAGATAGGACACATTTGAGAAAAAGGCCAGCATAAGAAAACCTTATGGGACATTTAGTTGGCAGATAAGGTCTCACATGAGAGCGAGAATTATATTAGGATAAAGCCTCACCTAACATTGTTCTCACTTTTCCTCATGTGAGACTGTATCCATCAACTTCGTGTCCCATGACATATTGTGTTATATATTCAATACAGTCAACAACAAAATGAGTGAATGCATTCAACATTTGTCGGAAGGTTCAGTAAAAATTTAATCCTACAGTTTTGTAGATTAATTATCACAGATTCTAATTATCACAGATACGGTCTCACATGAGAGCGAGAATTATATTATATTAGGATAAAGCCTCACCTAACATTGCTCTCACTTCTCCTCATGTGAGACTGTATCCATCAACTTAGTGTCCCATGACATATTGTGTTATATTCAATACAGTCAACAACAAAATGAGTGAATGCATTCAACATTTGTCGGAAGGTTCAGTAAAAATTTAATCCTACAGTTTTGTAGATTAATTATCACAGATTCGAAGTACTGATATGGTATAACTATTGTGCAATTGGTTTGACCGCTCCCAATCTTTTTGTGCTAAAATTTATACATTCTGGGTAGGAAAGGTTAACCTAATATGACTGAAAGATGACGTTTGCAATATTTTTCCAAAATAACTGTAGATTTTCATTTTTTTGCTTATAAGTGACAATTCCTTGGGTGCAGCTGGTGGATATTCCTGCAAGGACAGGATTTCACTGGCTACTGAAATCATTTGGCATCTTTAACCAATTTTCCACTTGTAATCTGAAGAGATTTTTATACCCCCACAAGGGGGAAAATACGAGTCAACTGGTCCGTCGTCGTTGGTCCGTTGCACATGTAAACTTGTGGAGCAAACTACTTCCATAGTTTTAGCCGCATTTTCATGAAACTTAACAGAAATGATCAACATGATGAGGGGAAGTGCGTGACATAATTTTTTTCCCACTCGGTTTCAAGATGGCCGACTGGTGGCCTCATTGGATTTTTTTTTATTAAAATTGTGATGCAAAGTACTTCCACAGTTTTAGCTGCATTTTCATGAAACTTCACTAAAATGATCAACATGATGAGGGGAAGTGTGTGACGTAATTTGTTTTAGCTCACCTGACTGAAAGTCAGGGTGAGCTGTTCGGATCACTTTTTGTCCGTCGTCCGTCGTACATCGTGAAGGTGGTGTTTGAGCCTCTTTCTCCTAAACCACTGGCCACATTTTAATTAAATTTCATGTAAGTAGTGGTTATATAGGGGCATTTTGATTTTTATGCAAATTAGGTTTTAGCTCATATTGAGCAGAGGTGTGGGGAAAAAATGGCTAAATTTTTTGAAAATCTTCTAATGAACCACCAGTAGCAGAGACTTGACATGGTGTATACAGAGTCCTTTTGAGGTTTAGAATCAAGTTTGTTCAAGAGAAGTTTGTCAGGCACTATTTGCCTTCGTTACGGGAGGAGCAAAAATTTTGGCCACGCCTAAAATTTCTATTTTCAAAACCGTGAGGTCGATTTGAACCAAATTTGATATGAGATGATAATGGGTCATACGTAGTTGATTGATGCAAATTTTTTTTCTCATTGCCCCGTGGGAACCTCAGAAGCTAAAAATAGGAAAAATCTTAAAACTTTGTCATATCTCCAAAACTACACAGCACAGAAAATTCTTATTTTGTATAAAGCTTACTTTTATCCAGTAGAATAGAATGGTTAAAAAAAATCCCTATCGGTTTGATCACAAGGTACTTTTTTCAGGACTTTAAAAAAGTGCTGAGTCAGCACTTTTTAACACTGTGTAGGCAATGGGAAAAACATAAAAAAAATCTTTTTCTCCAGATCCAGCAGGCAGAATCTTTTGATATTTGGTATGCAACATTGTAGGGTGGATCTGATTCAAGTTTGTTTAAATCGGCTCCCTAGATTTATATTTGGGCTCACTATAGAAGCTTGAATTCGAACTTAGTGCATTTCAGGCAAATTTCTTCAAAAATCTTCTTCTCCAGATCCAGCTGGCAGAATCTTTTGATATTTGATATGCAACATTGTGGGGTGGATCTGATTCAAGTTTGTTCAAATCGGCCCCCTGGATTCATATTTGGGCTCACGATAGAAGCCCGAATTCGAACTTAGTGCATTTCAGGCAAATTTCTTTAAAAATCTCTTTCGACAGATCCAGCAGGCAGAATCTTTTGATATTTGGTATGCAACATTGTGGGGTGGATCTGATTCAAGTTTGTTCAAATCGGCCCCCTGGGTTTATATTTGGGCTCAGTATAGGAGCCCAAACTCGAACTTAGTGCATTTCAGGCAAATTTCTTTGAAAATCTTCTTCTCAACATCCAGCAGGCAGAATCTTTTGATATTGGGTATGCACCATGCTTAGGGGGGTGAGATTCAAGTTTGTTCAAGCCAAGTCCCTGGGTTCATATTTGGGCTCACTGTGGTAGCCCGAATTATTACTTAGTTCAAAATGAGGAATTTTTTTTTAAAAATCTTCTTCAGATCCAGCAGTTGGAATGTTTTGATATTTGGTATGCAGCATCCTTAGGGGGGTGAGATTCAAGTTTGTTCAAGCCATGTCCCTAGGTCCATATTTGAGCTCACTGTGGTAGCCTGAATAATAACTTAGTTCAAAATGAGGAATTTTCTTTAAAAATCTTCTTCTTCAGATCCAGCAGTCGGAATGTTTTGATATTTGGTATGCAGCATCCTTAGGGGGGTGAGATTCAAGTTTGTTCAAGCCATGTCTGTAGGTCCATATTTGGACTCAATGTGGGAGCTCGAATTGTAACTTAGTTCAAAATGAGGAATTTTCTTTAAAAATCTTCTTCTTCAGATCCAGCAGTCGAAATGTTTTGATATTTGGTGTGCAGCGTCCTTAGGGGGGTGAGATTCAAGTTTGTTAAAGCCAAGGCCCTGGGTTCATATATGGGCTCTCTGTGGGAGCCCGAATTATAACTTAGTTCAATATGAGGAATATTCTTTAAAAATCTTTTTTTTTTTAGATCCACTGGTCAGAATCTTTGAATATTTGGTATAAGCTTTTCTTAGAAGGAGCAGATGCAACTTGTTGAAATCAATTCTCTGGGTTGATATTTAGGCTACCATGTCAGGTGAGCGCCCTCAGGCCCCCTGGGGCCTCTTGTTCTTTTTCCTGCTCGGTTTCAAGATGGCCGATTGGTGGCCATATTGGATTTTTTTTCACTTAGAAAAATTGACTGCCCCTTTTCAATCACCCACACTAGGCGGTATGCCACGCAGGGGTGAAAATCCGACGCGAATCCGCGAATCCATTCGCATAAAGATTCTCGCAAGTCAGTCCCGCGTGAATCCAAGTGGATTCGCATACCCATCTTGAATGGATTCGCGTGGACTGATAAGGTTAAACAATAAAGCCGTTAGGCCAAAAAAAAGTCAATTTATTCTCAGGCACCGCTGCATTGGCGAAAATGGTCCGCGTTGGGCCTTTTTATTGCTATGAACGTCGTACGTAGCACAAAAATGGAGGACTAAAAAATTAAAAAAGCGTATTGTTTCAAAGACCGAAAATGAACGGATATGAGGGTTTCTGGCCAGTGAATAAGCCCAGGGGTGCTAATATAAAGGAGTGGGAAAGGTACATGGGTTGGTTTGATATTTTCGAGAGTTTGAACCTGCCCCCAGCCACAGAATTCAGCGCAAACTTAAGTTGACACTAAGTTAGGCAAGCTATACATACACGGCGATGACGTCGGATGTCCGCAAATGCCAAACAGTTTACCCAGTAGTGGTAAGAAATTTGTTTAAAAACCCAAAGAATAATACATACTGGAAAGTATACTGAGAGAATTAAGAAATATTTTGAAAACAAAACGTTTCCAGGATCGGGAGTGAAAAACAAGGAGAAATCAGCTGTTTAATTACGTTAAAACAGAAACAGAAACAAGGCAGCACATCAAGGAAGACTACTCAAAGCACGTGGGTTTTCCCAAATGTAAATACAACCTAAGCCATTGTTTGGTGATATGCCTTGCTCATTTCTTTGCATTTTGCTGGATATATAATATTTATTTAATATAATGATGCTATCACCCAGACATCTGATACAGCTTCACGAACAAGGTTTTGTGCGAAAATGAATCGCTACAGTGATAAAATGAGTAACGTTTTATCAGTTTGAAACGTTGGGTCACTTCGCTCATTTGCATATCGGTATGCTTGGATTGAAATTTTGTCAAACGACTCCGAGTTCTGTGCAAAATTCTTGATGCTCCTGTGCCGTCAACCCAATATCCCTTCGCCCCGAGTCGGTTCGCCCTGCGATTAGGGCGAAATGACCTTGGACAAACGGGAATTGGGGTGAAATGACATGCGGGGGGAGGGGCAAATGAGTATTGGGGCAAAACAACTCGACAGGCGCAGGACGAAATTATAAGCACAAGCACCTGCTCCAACCCATTTGCTGAGAAAAAAACCTCCCTTCCCCCTTCTATATATTTAAACATGCAGGAGAGAGGGTTTATTTTTTTTCTTGGAATTATTTTCATCAAATGGCCGGCCGGAGCATATGCCTGTGTAAAAATGTAAAAAGTGACATCCAGTCTGAATTGCGCTCAAGTACAATGTGCATTTGTCTTTGATGGACGTAAAACTGACAGTCCTTCTGAGGGGGGGTGGGGGGGGGGGGGGGGGGGGTAACCTTATCCAGTAACATTTCACCAAAAATATTTACTAAATAGTATATCTACCTTGAATGAAGTTTAAAATAATAACACTGTTGACATATATGTTTTAATAGCACATGTGGTGGTTTGTCAATGGTGTACATACAGTTGGGATCAAACCCCCCCCCCCCCCCTTCCCCCACCTTACACCAACAACCACCTCAACAAAAAAAACCCCTTGGTTTGGGAACAAATATCTTTTAAGGTATTGTGAATGGATTCTCGTAGCAAAATTTGCGAGAATCCATTCGGATTCTCGCAAAATCGAACGGATTTTCACCCCTGCCACTGTGGGGGTATACTGCATGACAGACCATCTCTTGTTTCACCAAAGATTTCTAAAGTTGAATTTAGATTAATTTTTCATCAAGTCTAGTCACGGCTGCTAAACAGCAGCCATGACTAGAGTTGATGAAAAATATCTTGAAAATACTCAGTGAGTTAAGAGTTAATCTCCCTCATTGGAATAGCCTCAATTAGTTTTTTCCAATGATAAATCATAAGCTATGTTTTGGAAGCACGAAACCCAAAAAAACTTGCAGGATGCTTATTGTCTCTAATAAATAGGGAGTTCTGAGATTCTGTCCAGCTAGAAATTCAAGCTTTTGATTATCTCCCTTAATATGCAATGCGATTAGAAATTTTCCATCACATAGATAGGGCCTTCCTTCCTGGGACAGGTAGGATTGCTAGTTGTCTATAATGCAGGACAGAGTTCGCCATTATGGTGGGAAGCTGGTTAACTTGAACAATAAATGAATTCTCGCAAGTCATATGGTAAATTTGATTTGGGACTCATTGATGCTGTTGACAGATCAATTTCACTAAACTTGTTACAATTTTGATATGAGATATTCATTTTAGATACTTCATAATGATTACTATACCATCAAACAAGTTCCCTGTTTACAGCTGTAAAATTCCCGAGATTTCACTCTTGGACATTTTGAACATTTCAGACATGACCATTGTGATTTATTGCACCATATGAACTCTTGTTTTTTCATTGCCTTGAATATTTCCATTAGGTCCAATAAAAAAGTACATTTGGTTCTTGAGTAATTAATTTTTCAAATCAATGAGGGAGGGAGGCTTTTATTTTCATTTTTAGCTTCACTTGACAAAGTCAAAATAAGCTATTGTCAGGCGAGCGGAAGTCTGTTAATCTGTGAGTCTGTTCACATTTTCCTTTAGCACAGGCTACACCCCATAGTTCTTGTCTGATTGTCATGAAATTTCATATGCAGGTTTGGGGTCATGTCTAGACGAGAGCGTCCCCTTTTTGGCTGCCAAGCCAAAAACCCGAAAAACCATTAGCACAGTCTACAGGTCATATTTATGAAGGGATTTCATTCTAACTTGGTAGGATGCCTCTGTATAATGCCTAGATGAGAACGTCCCTTTTTGGTCATGATCTGGCAACCGTGATGGCTGCCCAAGCCCGAAACCCAAAAACTTTTAGCACAGTCTGCAGGTCATGTTTAATATGGAGGGATTTCATTGTAACTTGGTAGGATGACTCTGTATGATATCTAGAGGAGAATTTCCCCAGTTGGGTGAGATCTGGCAGCTGTGACGACTGCCCGAGCCCAAAACCTGAAAACCTTTAGCACAGTCTACAGGTCATATTTATGGAGAAATTTCATTGTAACTTGGTAAGTTGACTTCATATAATGTCTAGATGAGAAAACTTTCTCATCTAGACATTATATGAAGTCTGCTGTGACGACTGCCCTAGCCCAAAACCCGAAAACCTTTAGCACAGTCTACAGGTCATATTTATGGAGGGATTTCATTGTAACTTGGTAAGTTGACTTCATATAATGTCTAGATGAGAAAGTCCCCTTTTGGACGTGATTGGGCAACTGTGACAGCTAGAGGGGCCCGAAAACCTTTAGCACAGTCTACAGGTCATATTTATGAAGGGATTTCATTGTAACTTGGTAGGATGGCTCCAAATAATGTCTAGATGAGAACGTCCCCTTTTGGTCGCGATCATTCAGCCTCGGCTGCCCGAGCCCAAAAACAAACCTTTAGCATAGACTATAGGTCATATTTATAGAAGGATTTCATTGTAACTTGGTAGGTTGACTCCATATAATGCCTAGATGATGACATCCCCTTTTGGTCATGATTGGTCAACTGAGATGGCTACAGGTGTCCGAAGCCCAAAAACCTTGAGCATAGTATACAGGTCATATTTATGAAGGGATTTCATTGTAACCTCCAGATGATGCCCAGATGAGAATGTCCCCTTTTGGTTGCGATCATTCAACCATAATGGCTGCCCGAGCCCGAAAACCTTTAGCACAGTCTACAGGTCATATTTATGAAGGGATTTCATTGTAACCTGGTAGTTTGACTTCATATAATGTCTAGATGAGAACATCCCCTTTTGGATGCAATTGGGCAACTGTGATGGCTACAGGGGCCCCGAAGCCTGAAAACCTTTAGCATGGTCTAGAGGTCATATTTATGAAGGGATTTCATTGTAACTTGGTAGGATGTCTCCAAATAATGTCTAGATGAGAACGTCCCCTTTTGGTTGCAATCATTCAGCCTTGATGGCTGCCTGAAATCCAGACCCATAAACCTTTAGCTTAGTCTATAGGTTGTATTTATGGAAGGATTTCATTGTAACTTGTTAGGTTGACTCCATATAATGCCTAGATGATGGCATCCCCTTTTCGTCGTGTTTGGTCAACTGTGATGGCTTCAGGGGCCCGAAGCCTGAAAACCTTGAGCACAGTCTACAGGTCATATATATGAAGAGATTTCATTGTAACTTCGTAGGATCACTCCAGATTATGCCCAGACGACAACGCCCCTTTTGGTAGCGATCATTCAACCATGATGGCTTCCCAAGCCCAAAACATGAAAAATTTTAGTACAAACCACAGGTCGTATTTGTGAAGGGATTTTATTTTAACTTAGTAGAATGACTCAGTATAATATCGAGATGAGGACGTCCCCTTTCAGTTACAATCGGTCTACCGTCATGGCTACACACCTTTAGCACAGTCTACAGGCCATATTTATGAAGGGATTTCAATGTAACTTGATAGGATGACTCATTTTGGAATAATTTCACTGTAACTTGGTAACTTTTATTGACATACATTAACTGGAGGGCCACATACATTAACTATGAGGTCATATTAACCCACCCCGCAGCTCTTTAGTACAGTGTACACCTCATATTATTTTTATTAAAAACATTGCATACAGGGAACAGCAATTAACATATTCCTAATTATCACAATTCTTGTCTTATTTCATAATCCTTTCATAAACATTGAACATTATCCTTTTCATCAAACCGAACACACAGACAAGTTAAGCTACAGTGTCATTAACACTTTCATTTATTTTTTGCTGAACTTGATAAAGTCAAGGTAAGCTATTGCCATCACTCTTGCAGAAGTCTGTGAGTCTGTTCACATTTTCTTTAATGCAGGCAACACCCTGTAGTTCTTATCCGATCATCACTAAATTTCATGTGCTGGTTCGAGGTCACATCTAGATGAAAACGTCCCATTTTGGTTGCGATTGGTCAACCGTGATGGCTGTGTGGACCCCAAAAACCTTCAGCACAAGTCAGCTGTGACAGCTGCAGGGGCACATTACCCAGATTTCTTTAGCACAGTCTACAGGTTGCATTTATGAAGGGATTTCATTGTAAGTTGTTAGGATGTCTCGGTATAATGTCTAGATGAGAATGTCCTATTTTGGTTGTGATCGGTCAACCGTGATGACACAGACACGTGACCTAGATTTATTTTTCACAGTCTGCAGTTCATATTTATGAAGCGATTTCACTGTACCTTGGTAGGATAACTCTGTATGATGTCTAGATGAGACTATCCTATTTTGGTCATGATCTGTCAGCGATTACCTCAGCTTCACCTAGATTAGTTTAGCATGGTCCACAGGTCGTTTTTATGAAGGGATTCCATTGTAACTTGGTATGATGTCTCAGTATGATATCTAGATTAGACCTCATATTCCGGTCGTGATAGGTCAACCGTGATCATGGGATGGGCATGTGACCTAGATTCCTTTAGCAAAGTCATCAAGTCATATTTATGAAGGGATTTCATTGTAACTTGGTAGGATGACTTGTTTTGGAATGATTTAACTGTAACTTGGTAACATTGGTTGACATACGATGACTATGAGGGTCATATTAACACAGGTCTGATTTCTTGTCTACTCCCCAAATCATTCTTATTGAAAATATAGCATGTTGGGTAGAGAATCTAACATATTCTCAATTATCACAATTCTTGTCTCATTTTATAATCCTTTCATAAACATTGAACATTATCCTTTTCATCGAACACTGCACACAGTCAAGTTAAGCTACAGTCTCATTGACACTTTCATTTGTGTTTGATAACTGGTAGAGTGGTAAATTATTTTTGGTCTAAAAAATTTGTGACTGTTGGCAATCTCCCATAAATTTTAACAAGGCAAATCCAAACAGGCTAAATAATTGCACTTCACAAATTTTATGAAGCAAATCCACAGAACATGAAGCCTTTTAGTTGTGGCACTTGTGCATTTCAGAAAAATGCCCAAATTAGGACCTCCTGCACTTAACCAGTTAACAAAGAAATATGAAATACATTTGCAGTGACGAATGGGAGCAAAATGGAGGTGAGTGGAAAATCGCTCACCTCAAATAAAGTTTGTGTGTGTGAAAAATGTGAGGAGAGTGATGTTGATTTATTTTGCCGTTTCCATTGACAAGCGTCCTTCGAAACGAATGCATGAATGCAACTGAACACAGATGGAATTTTGACGGTGAAAATATATATAACCCCTTAAAATTAGTTCTGGATTTTAAATGGCAGATTATTAAATTCGTGGAAAATGGATGAGTAAATTCCAAATTGGGCACATTAATTTGTGTCACTGGTGAATTGGAGCGACAGGTGTCATGATTATAAATGAAAGTAAGGAACGGGGCAACATTCCGCATGTCTATGATAAAAAAAAATATGGATGTATTAAAACGTTTCTCAGATCTCAGCATGACCACCGTTTTTTTTTTTCTGTACATGAGTGTTCGTTTTGTGACGTGAGTAAGCACTGGGCAAGTTGTCAATGTACAACCCTCTTACTGTTATCGTGTCATGCATGTGTCATATTCATAACGACGGAAAGGAAATTGCTTGGAATCGTACTTTAAATGCTTCAAATTGTGAGTGATTTTAGCTCAACTTGACAAAGTCAAGCTGTGCTATTGCCATCACTTCTCGTCCATCGGCGTACGTACGTACGTACGTACGGTTGTACATACTCACAGGTCGCATTTATGATCAGATCGCTTCGAAACTTGGTATGCTTGTTTGGGGTGACATCTAGATGGGAGCTATCGATTTTCTTCAATTTCCGTCAAAAAATGTTGCCGCGGCCAATGTTCTTAGAACAAGTTTAGTCAGACCTCAATATTTCCCTTTGGCACACCCTACAGGGCACATTTATGATTGGATTGCTTTAAAACCTGGCATGCTTGTTTAGGGTGACCTCTAGATGGGAGCTATCGATTTTCTTCAATTTCTGTCAAAAAATGTTGCCGCGACCAACGTTCTTAGAACTTAGTTTAATCAGACCACAATATTTCCCTTTGGCACACCCTACAGGGCACATTTATGATCGGATTGCTTTGCAACCTGGTATGCTTGTTTGGGGTGACCTCTAGATGGGAGCTATCGATTTTCTTCGATTTCCGTCAAAAAATATTGCCACGGCAAACGTTCTTAGAACTTAGTTTAGTCAGACCTCAATATTTCTCTTTGGCACACCCTACAGGGCACATTTATGATCGGATTGCTTTGAAACCTGGCATGCTTGTTTAGGGTGACCTCTAGATGAGAGCTAACGATTTTCTTCAATTTCCGTCAAAAAATCTTGCCTCGGCCAACGTTCTTAGAACTTAGTTTAGTCAGACCACAATATTTCCCTTTGGCACACCTTACAGGGCACATTTATGATTGGATTGCTTTGATACCTGGTATGCTTGTTTGGGGTGACTTCTAGATGGGAGCTGTCGATTTTTTTCCATTTCTGTCTAAAATGTTGCCACGGCCAACGTTCTTAGAACTTAGTTTAGTCAGACCTCAATACTTCCCTTTGGCACACCCTATAGGGCACATTTATGTTCGGATTGCTTTGAAACCTGGCATGCTTGTTTGGGGTGACCTCTAGATTGAAGCTATCGATTTTCTTCCAATTCTGTCCGTCAAAAAATGTTGCTACTGGCAACGATCTTTGAACTAAGTTTAGTCAGGCATCAATATATTCCTTTGGCATGCCCTACAGGGCACATTTATGATCAGATCGGTTTGAAACTTTGTATGCTTGTTTGGGGTTACCTCTAGATGGGAGCTATTGATTTTCTTCGATTTCCTTCAAAAAATGTTGCCACTGGCAATGACCTTCGATGAGCTTAGTAAAAACTTAGTACAGTTAAGCATCAATATTTCCATTTGACACACCCTGCAGGGCACATTTAAGATTGGATTGCTTGCAAACTTGGTGTGCTTGTGTGGGGTGACATCTATATGGGAGCTGTCGATTTTCTTCCATTTCTGTCAAAAAAATATTGCTGCTGACCTTTGAACTTAGTTTAGTCAGATCTCAATATTTCCCTTTAACACACCCTTCAGGGCACATTTATGATCGGATCACTTTGAAATTTGGTATGTGTGTTTGGGGTGACCTCTAGATGTGAGCTATTTTATAATTTCCATAAAAAGTTATTGTCGTTATCACCAGCCTTTGAACTTACTGCGTTTGTGCATCAACTTATCCCTTTTGCACTCTCTGTAGGGTATATTTATGAATTTCCATAAAAAAAACCCCCAAAAACCATTGCCACAAAGCAATGACCTTCTACTTAGTGCATTTGTGCATTTGTGCATTAACATCTTCCTTTGGCATGCCTCAGAGGGCACATTCATTATCAGGTTGTTTTGTATGCTTATGCAGGGTGACAAAGATAGGAGCTATTGATTTTCTTTTCATTTCCATCAAAAAATGTTGCTGTTAGCAACAATCTTTGAATTTATTGCATTTGTGCATGGACATTCTTTGACATGGCCTACAGGCCACATTTATCATAGGATTGTTTTTGAACTTGGTGTGCTCATTAGTCAAGAACTCTAGATAAGAGCTGTTGATTAGCATTCATTTCTGTGAAAAAAGTTGTAGAATAACCTCTGAACATACTGCATTTGTGTATCAGCATTCTTCCTTTAGCCAGTCTTACAGTTTACATTTAAAAATGCATGGATTACTCTGACGTTGTACGCACACAATGCTGTTATGTTGAAATTTCATCAAATAACATTGGTACCAATGATCTTCAATTTTGCCATTTCATTTATAACTTACCAAGTTCAAGTTTGTCAAGTTGAGCTACAGTGTCATTGACACTTTCATTAAATACTTCCCAACATCAAAACTTATTGAATGTTTCTGTTGACGCACCTCAAAAGGATGAAAACACACCCAAGAATAGAGGCGAGCGATTATTCGCTCACCTTCGACAATTTTTGCGTGAGCGATGGTGCACGAGAGCGACCGTGCACCTTTCCCATGCATCACTGCATTCGTGTTCAGTTAAATTTATGCATCTTTTTCCAAAAATAAATACCATCCACATAATTTTTGACATATTTTCTGTAGAACAGAGCAAACTGGATGTTCACAAAACAAATATAATTTTAATCATGCTTTGTTGAAAACATGTGCAAATGAATATTCTTCAATCCAAAAAAGGGAAAAAAAACTTTGGAATACACATCAAGCCAAGAAAATGGATGTTTTCAGTTTCAATGAGGAGGGTACCCGAGAACCAAATATTCTTTTTTGAGGCTTTACCATGGCCTAAATTCCATTCAGTTTTACGTGAATCCAAATGAGAATCCTGCCTTACAATACTAGACGATGTCTAACAGCTTGCGAGGATGATTATGAGAATCAGATTCTGGATGTCGCCAAATTATAAGCCCTGTTATTACTGATTCCTTAACCCGGAATTCAGTCAAATAAAGTCTAAAGGCCCTCACACATAAGAGCAATCAAGCTTAAAAGCTATACAGTGGAACCTGTGTTCATTGAATAGTCACTTTGCCAATGCAAATTATTCCGTTAACAGGAGTATTCAATTAACGGGGATTGTGTCACTTTCCTGTATTCTAGAGATAAATTTATCATTTATTCTATTATATCTTGTTTGACAGAGCTCCATGAGCTCTGTCAAACAAGATATAATAGATTAAATACCTATATTGGATGCACTGAAGCCAAATAGATCTATAAACAAAGGAAAACTGAGGAGAGTCAGGGTAATTTCTCGGCAGGTTGCAAGATTTTTTATTCAATTAACAGGAGTTTACTTTTTAACCTATATTCGATTAACATGTCAAATTTGTAATAGAGGTATGCTAAATGTTTTGTGTTTGGAAATTATATTCTATTCAATTAACAGGGTTATTCAGTTAAGAGATAACCAATTAAGAGGGCTCCACTTTATTGCTTTTTAGCAATATGACTCATATGTGCATGGTTTTGTTCCTGGTGAAAATGCCTTGAACATCAAACATATTTAATATTATTTAACTTGCGAGTGATCGCTCATAGCATGCGGGAGGAGGGGGGTGTAAGAAGGGGGGGGGGGGGATGAGAGCCAAAAACTTACGATGACTATGCAGTTTTACCTCACCTCGACAAAGTAAAGCTGAGCTAATCTCATTGCTCTCTGTCCAAGGCGTGCCATTTTGAAAATTGCATGATGGCTATTATAATTCGCCTGAAATCATCCCAGAAGGGCCATTTTGGGTTCGCCTAAATGACCCCAGTAGGGCCATTTATGGTTTGCAGGGGCCATTTTGTTTCAGCCTGCTGGGTAGACACTAATTTCATTTTAAAGTACATGGTTTGTGTAATTATGATGTAGGTCATCACGTAATGTATCGATGCAGGCTTGAATATTAAGATGCAAGATACCAGGTTACCCACGACACTCACTAAGAGTGAGTGTTATAGTTATCTTGCATCCAAATAACCAAGCCCTAATCTATACATTACATGATGACTGTACAAGTCAGTGCACTGTGCTCACCCCCAGATGCCGATAACTTGGGGTGAATCAGTCAGATTTGGGGGGGGGGGCCTAATCATCCTGGCTTTGATTTAGGGACGAAATGTCCCAGGTGTATTGTCAGGGGTGAACTGACTTGGGAATGGTACGTCCCATAATCACACGTGACATGAAAGTTGTCACAGGCTGATGTACAATATAATAACTAATTACGACTTTGGAATTGGCAGACCTCTCGCTCATATTTGGAAAGTTACTTACTGTCTCTGGGTGACTGCGTCGACGACACACTACAAATTTCACAAATTGCACTTTGTTACCTCCTTCAATTTGTGAAAATTGCTGTTTGAGATGGCCGATTTTGAGGTGCCTTCGACTGAATTAATGGGCCACAGAAATGAGGGTTAGGTGGATGTTTACTGTCCACAGAATGTTGAACTTTTGTCTACGGCCCAGGGCGATCTTCCTCCTCAAAATGTCAAGCCTCCGTCAGCACCATGTTTTGGTCTTCTCTTCCAAAGAAAATGCTCCAAAATATTTTTAAAATCTTCTTCTCGTGAACTAGTGGGTACAATGACGTGATATTTATTATGTGGATTCCTTTTGAGCTGTAGAATCAAGTTTGTTCAAACGAAGTTCGTGAAGCAATATTTGGCTTTGTAATGGGAGGGGTAAGATTTTTGACCCCCATCCAAAATTTCTGTTTTTTGAACCGATGGTCCGATTTGTACCAAATTTGGTATGTGGTATTATTGGGTCATAAGTACAAGACTCATGCAAAAAAAAAGAGAAAAACTCCTGCATCCCCATGGGAACCTCAGGCGCTTAAAATAGAAATATTTTCAAACACCCATATTTGCCAAACCACATGGAACAGAGAGCTGTTATTTGGTATGAAGCATCCTTAGGACCGCTAGAATTGAATGATAAAAAAGAATTGTCATCGGTTTTGTCAGTTTGTTCAGTGGAGGGCATAAAAAATATGCCGAGTCAGCATATTTGCAAAAATTAAAAAAAATTATTTTCTCCAGAACCAATGGTCAGAATCTTCTGAGATTGGTATACAGCATTCATAGGGATGGGGGGGGGGGGGGGGGGGTGGGTGGGGGGGTGGAGGGGGGGGGGGAGGTCAGATACAAGTTTGTTAAAATAAAGCCCATTTGTTTCATATTTGTGCTCAATACAGGAGCTCATATTTTTAACTTAGGGCAATATGGGGAATATTCTTTAAAACTCTTCTTCTTCAGAACCTCCAGTCAGAATCTTTTAATGTTTGGTATACATCATTTTTATGAGGGTCAGATTCAAGATTGTTCAAAGCACGTCCCTATGTTAATATTTGGCCTTCCTGAAGTTAGTTCAATATGGGGGATAATTTTTAAAAATCGTCTTCTTCATATCCACCAGTCAGAATGTTTTGATATTTGATATACAACATCTCTAGTGGGGTCAGATTCAAGTTTGTTCAATTAGAGTGCCTGCGTTAATATGTAGGCTCCATATGGGAACCTGAAATTTAACTTTGTATAATATGAGAGAATTTCTTCAAAAAATCTTCTTCAGATTCACCTGTCAGAATCCTTTCATATTTGGTTTACAACATCTCTAGGGGAGTCAGATTCAAGTTTGTTCAAATTGGTTCCCAGGGTTAATATTTGGTCTCCCTACGGCAGCCAGAATTTTAACTTAGTGCAATATGAGGAAATTTTTTAAAAAACTCTTCTTCTTCAGATCCACTAGCCAGAATGCTTTCACATTTGGTATACAACATCTCTAGGGGGGTCAGATTCAAGTTTGAAATTTTGTATCCAGTACCCTCTAGATGTTTGTAACTAAGATTAATACACATATGTTGTATCAAGGGGCTTCATAGGGGAGATCCACATTTTGCATTGTGATCAACTGAAGAAAAGGCATGATGCTCGGACTATTTTTGTCACTCCTGAGGGGCTCAAGGATTGACAATGTATCCTATGAAGATGGATTGCTTAATGCAGACTCATTCTTGGACTCTGTTTATATCGTGTGTTTATATCGTGTTCAAGGTGAGCGCTTCAGGCCCTGTGGGGCCTCTTGTTTTTTTTCAAGCCCTGATAGTGGCTTCTAGCACAAAACCAGTTGAATACCAATTAACAAATAAATACACAATGGTAATTATAAAGTGACTGTATTTACCAGTAGCTAGTGTATGAGATATTAAATTTTCCATTGTGTCTGAAAATTCAAAGAAAGAAGATTTTCCATTGTGTCTGAAAATTCAAAGAAAGAAGATTGAAATTAGAAATGGATGTTTCTTTTTAAATCTTGATTTGGTTGTTACAGGGTTGTATGGAATTTCTGAATGTGAACTTTGACTGCTGTTAATTTATTGTGACAGATGGTTCAAGCTGTGTTTCAACCAAATTGATGAAAATTTTTATAATTTCAAAAAAAAAAAAATATGAAATTATTAATCTGCTACAATAGTTCCAAGAATGAAATGATGTGTGCATAAAGTGTCTTAATTAACACATAGCATGCACACATATGACAAAATACCGGAATTTCAAGGATCAATTTTTTCCCATAATGCAACTTGGAATTTAATCAATTCATTCTTGTTTGGCTGAGCTGTGTGAAACAAGATTGAATTGTTTAACCCATAACCCCGAGCACTCTGATTGTTCAATAAATTTTTTTCCACTTGCTTCATTTTTCTCTTGTTTAACTATGAGTTTAAACAATTATATCTTGTTTGACAGAGCTCACTGAGCTCTGTCAAACAAGATATATTTGGTTAAATATCAAACTGCATTATGGAAAATATTTGCAGCTGAAAACTTTAACATCAGAGTGCAGAGGGTTAAGTACCCATACAGCCAGAAACGGACGCTTTTATAATGCTCTGAAAACCCTGTCCAAAGTGGATTCTTGGTTGATAATTCTACTGTTAGGATGCATTTATCTTGATAGTGTTTTTACATCATTGCTGGCTGTTTGTACACTGTTAAGTCATCTGCGGCTTCGTGCATGTATATATACGATTGTTATTATACCCCCACAAAATGAAGTTTAGGGGGGTATATATAGGAGTCAACATGTCAGGCAGTTGGTCGGTCTGTTGTTGGTCTGTCGTCGGTCCATTGCACATGTAAACTTGTGGAGCGAACTACTTACACAGTTTTAGCCGCATTTTCATGAAACTTCACAAAAATGATCAACATGATAAGGGGAAGTGCGTGACATAATTTTTTTTCCACTCGGTTTCAAGATGGCCAACTGGCAGTCATATTGGATTTTGCAAAATACTTGTGGAGCAAAGTACTTCTACAGTTTTTGCTGCATTTTCATGAAACTCAATATAAATTGGTTGACATGATGAGGAGCAGTACGTGACATAATTTTTTTCCAGATCGGATTCAAGATGGCAAACTGGAGGCCATATTGGATTTTGCAAAATACTTGTGGTGCGAACTACTTCCACAGTTTTAGTTGCATGAAACTTCACCAAAATGATCAACATGATGAGGAGCAGTGCGTGACATAATCTTTTTTCCAATCCAATTCAATATGGCCGAATGGTGGCCATATTGGATTTTTTTATTTACCTGCGTCACCAGTGGCAGAGCAGGTCTAGTAACCGCTCGACCATGTCTGTCCATCCGTCAGTCTGTCCGAAACACTTCTTCCGTCAAAGTTTTCTTGGCTTCTATGGAAGGGAATGATTTTATATTTGGTCTGCTGCTTCATAATGATGAGTTGTATTGTGTATTTAATTTTCAGATCTCCCCTGCAGCCATTGCATGCAGCGACGCAGGTCCAGAACCGGTATTGGTCTTGGCTTGTTTACTTACAAGAATTGAATTCCCCTTTTCAGTCACCAACACTAGGTGATAACAGACCATCTCTCGTTAACATAAAACTAATCTGAGAACCCGAGGGTTAAATTTGCAGCTTAAAATTTTGGATATTTTGACATGATCGAATGTTCAGGGGGTTAAAAATAGTTTTGCAATAAATAATTCTGTTGTGTTAAACATTCAAAGGAATATTGTTAAAGGTATAGATTGTAGAAGTATGGGCCAACTCGGTGTAAAACTCTGTCCATCTGTGTCATTTAGAACTCTCAACTTAATACTTTCATGTTCCAAGAAGAAAACAGTCAGCCCACCTGATAAACTTTAAGAATGACTATTGAAAAACATTTATATAGAATTCAGTCGAGATTTCCAATATTGTATAATGACATTGGTGGGTAGTTTTCTCTAGCAGCTGCTGCTTTCTCATTGATTCTTGTCTGCTGCATTAGTATTCAAGATTTCTTATTGTGCCATTTACGCAAGATTTCTTATTATGCCATCTGTTAGTACTTATTCATGTCTGATCATTCGAATTAGATAGTATGTGCCTAGTTTTTCATTCAGATTTGTTGAAAGAACTCAATAAAAAACTGAACCAGGTTAAAAAAATGTTTCAGGTAGTGTTCAACCGATTACCAAAAATGGCTGCTGACCGATTACTGGTTATTTGAGCTTGTACTCGGCTGATTCCGATGCCGATTCCAATTGTAACACCGTGCACCAATAGACATGTCACGGCTCGCAAAGAACTACATTAAATAGAACATATTTTACAGTGTTTACAGTCTGTTCACTACACGGCAAGTCGAGACTCAAAAGAACCACATTAAACTGAACATATTTCACAGTGTTAAACTCTGTTGACTCAGGTCCAGTAAAATTACCAGTTGTGCCCACTTGGGCGGTAAACATGGCTCTCAGAGTCATGTTTACTACCAAGTGCACGCAACTGGTAATCTTTACAGCGATCTGAGTCAATGGAGTACCACCTCCACTTTTCTGGTATGAACTGGTGATTGCCGCAAGTACGCTAAATTGTAAGCTTTACATGTCGTTTAACTTTTATATCCCGCAAAGCAGCATCTAGAGCGATTAAGAATACACATTGTGGTGGTTTTTCAACTTTATTGAATGGTATCATCATTTATTCCCATTGAGTTCATTACTCCAGCCAAATGAATACAGTTGAATCTACATTTGGATTCCTCTCTTTCTTTTTTGAGCCCTTTTATGCATCATTTGACCATCTGCACACAGATGTCAAAATCCCAAAATTTCAAACAGCTAGTTTTTTTCCCATAATGCAACTAGGAATTGAACAAATTCAGTCTGGTTTGCCAGGGCTCAGATGGCTCTGTCAAACAAGTCTGAATTGGTAAAATTCCTAGTTTTATCATGTGAAATTTTAATATTTTGGTATCAGTAGGAATGAGTAAAATGGTAAGGCTAAACAACCCCTTATATTACCATACCCATATGTGTGGGTATGTGACAATTCTTCCAAATAAATGTAGACAACACATCTTAACTGGTTGAGTGGTAGAAGCCACTATCATGGCTTTAAATATACTGAGGATACCAGAGCAAAAGCCAACATTTTCCTTCCCATGTTTCATATTCAATCAAACACAAATAGTATTTTGTTCATATAAATTTGTTTTATTGCCTACAGGCAATCTCCAATAATTTGTAATAAAACAAATGTTGAATAATAAATTCAGACCACCAAAAATAATCTAGCCCTCAGCCAGGTAAAAAAACAGGCCCCACAAAAATTAAACAGGGGCACATGATTTATTGGTGTTACCTTCATTTGGGTTGCACAAATTTTCAGTTCATCAAGGCATGCCTTTTCACACATCTGTGTCCTATCATATAACTGATAGCAAAAAGTTTGGAAGCAGGTTACAAGTGATTTCCTAAAATGGTTTATTACACAGCATTTTGACTGAAGACTATTTTTAACAAATTCTGACATTTTTTCAGCAAAAAAGAAACCATGATTTCAGCCTATAAAGTTAGAAAAAACAAAATATTATGAAGAATCTTTGGTGTGATGTTTAGCTTCTGATTTTGACTTGGATACTGCTGAGATCTCCTGTGGGAGCCCCTGGGAAGTGAAGTAGTGCTTGTGTACTGTGGTAAACAAGCACTGTTTTACCTTTAAAATAGGACCCACTCACAAATGCTTGGAGTGTAAGTCCTCTAAAATGGGCAATGTGGGTATAAATGATTGTAAAAACTTGACTTTATCTCCATGGTTAGCCATTGTAGAGAACTACGTGACCTTAAACACCAATAAATAAATATAAATGCTGCTGAGATGAAAAGAAAGTCTCTTGTTTATGTCTTTATCATATCATTCACATTTAATTCTATTATTGTGTGCAGTTCACTTAATCTCTTGAGTAATTTTTTAAAAATTGTTGTTCAAATCTATACTTGGTTGCTCTGAAGCAGCTATGACTAGATTTGATGTAAAATTCCTAAAATTTGTAAACCAAAACCCCTTTCCCCCAACCATCACCACCACCTTTTGAAACTGACTCAACTTTCACAGGACATTCGGTCTAGTAAATAGGGAAATGTCACCAGACAAGGAAAGGTATTCACCAGTCTGAAAAAACTAAAGCCAGGCCTGGCATTCTTAAAAATGCAGGAGGGCTAAAAATCGCTCCTCTTGCATGGCCCAGGGTTGTGATTAGCTCTCATGAAGCTTACAAAAGCTAAAAGTGGCAAATTGAAGTTTTGCTATTAATGAATTCTGCCATGTAGGCTTTGTACATTTTATTTGGTGCTGCTAATAAGGCAGTCTCTGTGAGATGGCTACACTGCCCCTCCCACACCCCTCTGGTCTTGGCAAGGCCCAGAGGTGTAGAAGGGGCAGTGTGGCCATCTTGCAGAGACCACTAATAATAATAACACTTTGGCTGGCTGCTGATTTGTTGCAATTCTCGGATGAGAAGGCCTTGGTTACCCCTGTACTCCCAACTGCCTCCCTATTCCCACACTTCTTCTCTCCTCCCAGCACCCGGAGACGAACTGCTTCATGACATCCCTTGCCCCATTCTTCCCAATCTCTCTGATTAGCATATTAACCCTCTCCTTTGAGTCTCCCACTAACCACATGCCATTCATTCTCCCATCTCACTTCCCCATTATACTCCCAGTGAATCTTACTTATTCTTTTAGTCTGGTATTTTGGGCATTCTAGAAGAAAGTGTTCCAGGGTCTCCACCACGCCCAGATTACACATCTGGCACTCCTTTTCACTGTTTCCCCAATTTTTCCCCTCAGCTCCAGGGACCGCGACCTCAGCTTGAACAACAGTGACCCCTCCCCCAAAGGTGCCATCAAGGTACTCTTCAAAACCAGGTTTCTCTTTATCATGCAGGCCACCCAAAGACCTCTTTGATTTGACCTCTCGCCAGTTACGGTTACCATCCTCCATGACCCTTTCTCTGATGATTTGTTTATCCTGGTTTGCCCCTATGTCTAGGTCCGAGATCATCTCAGATGAGTAGTTCTCTATTAGCTCCCTAACTTCAACCATCCACCCTGTCTTGATATTTGAGTTGAAAATTCTCAGGAACATTACTTTACACCATCGGCTGTCGGGGAGATTTACCAAATAATTAAGATGAGCGAGTTCAATAAGTCTATCCTGTCCTTGATCCTCATCCACCCAAGCTCACCTCTGATTGTTTCTAGTGCTGCAGCATTACTCGACCCCGTTATCCATCGGCCTGCATTGTTCTGCAGGATTTCCAAGCTCTTTACAGTCGTCTGATTTAGGGGTATCACTTCTGTACCGTATGTTATACTTGGCAGACCCACCATTTCCTAAATGGTTTTTCCCACGAAAACCTTATTGAAACTGTTTCTCGCTATAAGTTTAATTTGGTTAAGGATTCACTTCCCCTTCAGAATCAATTTATTTGTGTGATTATGGCAGAGGCCTCTTCCTGTCATGTTTATATTTACCCCCAGATACTTGTAGTTGCCGGTCTCTCCTACACTCAAAAGTTTGCTGCTACCTTCCGGAATACAGAACTCCCCCAATCTCCACCTTCGAGTGGGGTCCACTTTGCGGCCCACATATCCACCATTAACATAGTAGATGTCTGAAAAGATGTGGGTTTTAGGAATAGGCTGTTATCATGGTAATGATCATTATTTTCTAAGGTCAGGAGGGCTAGTTTTCACCCTCCTTAATTTTTTTAAGGCGAGCAGTGGGCAAGCAAATTAATCGCTCCTGAAAATGCCAGGCCTGTAAAGCAGCAGTTGAACTCTGAACTTGGGGAATTTTTATATTTTTGTTCAACACTGTTTCTACACATCTATAAGAAAATGTGTGGAAATGCTAAGTAAACCTCTAAGTTAGCTTGACCCCCACCCCATAACAATACACATTTTATGCAGCTTGTTGGTGATATAATAACATATCTTGATTCCTTGTGAAAACCCTTTTGATAGCCTGACATTCTGTCTTGTATTGTTCCAATTTTTGTCAGACTGTTGAAATATTACCAGATTTGTCAGGTGGTATGGTAAATGTCATGTGGCTGGTCCCCACCACTCCCCCCCCCCCCCCCTCCCCTCGAAGAACAAAACAACAAGCACTGTTCAAGGAGATGATTCAATTTATGGAGGAAATTTGGAGAAAAGTGTCCAAATTGATCTTATTCAAGTGATAAAAGATTTTGTGTCCTGGGCGGGAACATCCACCAACAAACAGCATGCGCAGAGTCAAATTCTCAAGCAAATTGCTGCAGTATGTGTCATTTCCAGAGCATATATGGCAATTCTTTTTAGCTCACCTGATTGAAAATGAGGGTGACCTATTCTGATCACTTTTCGTCCATTGTGAAGGTGGTGTTTGGGGAAAACATTTAAGACTTCTTCTCCCAAACCACTGCTCCAAAAGCTATCAAATTTCACATATAACATCTTTGGAAGATTGTTTCACAGGTTTGTTGAAATCAAATCCCTGGGTTCATATTTGGGCTCCCTGTGGGATCCGGAATTATAACTTAGTTCAATATGAGGAATTTTCTTTAAAAATCTTCTTGTTCAGATCCAGCAGTCAGAATGTTTTAATATTTGGTATACATCATCCTTAGATTAGAAAGGTGTGAATCAAATTTGTTCAAGCCAAGTCTCTGAGTCCATATTTGGGCTCCCTTCACATCCACCAGTGAGAATCTTTTGATATTTGGGGTACTGTATCATTAGGGAGGTGAGATTCAAATTTGTTAAAGCCAAGTCCCTGGGTCCATATTTGGGCTCCCTGTGGGAGCCCGAATTATAACTTAGTTCAGTATGAGGAACATTCTTTAAAAATCATCTTCTTCACAGCCACCAGTTTGTATCTATTGATATTTGATATACAGTATCCTTAAGGAGGTGAGATTCACATTTGTTGAAGCCAAAGCCCTGGCTTCATTTTGGGCTCTCTGTGGGAGCCCAAATTATAGTTTTGTTCAATATGTGGAATATTCTTTAAAAATATTTTTCTTTAGATCCAGTAGTCAGAATCGTTTGATATTTGGTATACAGCATCCTTGGGGAGGTGAGATTCAAGTTTGTTCATGCCAAGTCCTGGGTTTATATTTCAGCTCCCTGTGGGAGCCCGAATTATAACTTAGTTCAATATGAGGAATATTTTTTGAAAATCCTTTTTTTCAGATCCACCAGTCAGAATGTTTTGATATTTAGTATATGGTTTTCTTAATGGGTCAGATGCAAGTTTGTTCAAATCAGGACCCTTGGTGTCAAGTGAGCGCTCTCAGGCCCCTTGGGGTCTCTTGTTTCTTAACTGGTTGAGTGTTAGAAGCCATTATCATGACTCTGCTGAAACGTGCTGAAAGCCACTTTAGCAGCTTTCCAATGTATTAGCTTATTCTTTGCTAAGATATAAAAAATCTTTCTATAAAATAGCTTTGTTAAAATTTATTGGAGTGTTCCAATCCAATTGGCACTCTCCAGGAAATATTATCAAAACACTTATTTTTTTTTAAAAACTTTTGCCACACTAAGGCTTCCCTTATTGGTAGCACGATATTTTGGAAAAAAATACTTGCATTACAAATCCTCCTTGAAAAATAATTTAGTACTCAGTCAGTTAAATTGTCTCTGCTTTCTTGAGAACTGACAATAGCTTTCTGACAGGACAAATAGAAAATATTGTTTCTTCTTCAGTAAATATTTGAATGTCTAATATTAACAAGCAAGTTGTTCTTTTTTTGTACATAGTTTATTATGGGCACAATCTGCATAGTTTGTTAGAGGCATACAGCCCTTTCAACAAAGTAAACACTCAAATATTATCTCAGTGCCTTCACCGCACACTATTTTTTAATGATCAAAATATATATTAAAGATCCAAATAATATTTGCGCATTTTTATTATCCTTGGTGGCTGTGCAATGGGGACATCTCAATCCAAGATTTTTGACATTTGAGAAATATACTAGTTTTGGCAAGTTTCTGGAACAAATGAGGGTTCCCTTCTCCAGACTCAAAACTCATCAAGATTTTTCTCCCACCCAAAATACCAATGTGACATCATTTATGTTCAAAAAGTGGTCATATGCCAGCTGATATACCTGAAGGGAGGTTGTTGACAAAATTTAATTCCAGGAAAACGGCTTGTACGATTTGGCTGAAATTTGGCACATATGTAGAGCTTGATGTGTTTCTCACATGTGTTTCTCCCAAAACCGGCCAAATGTAGCCAAAATGCGACATTTTGACACATTTCTCCAGATTGTTGAACGATTTCCGTGAAACCTTCACCATAACATGTTGTTATTGTGACTACATAAGTGGTCTTGCCCCTGTTAACTCGTATGGCAGCAGAATCCCAAACAAAATGCATTTTTGGCAAAAAAGGCTGGCTAAAACATGTGATTTCCCAGCAATTGGACAGTGTATTCTCCAATTGTTGACTATGGCAAGATGAACCATTCATAATAGAACAAAAATACACTTGTATGTTTCGCTCTCTGACTTAACCCTCACCCAATTTTGGTGGTTTGAATTGGAGTACCATCTCCTTGTCATCAAAATTTGCAAACTTTGTATTAACCCTTTACCTAACATGAAAAGCAGACGACACTTGCAAAAATAATTCTTGAATAACTAATTTTTTTCATTTTTTGTCTCAAAAACATAGGTTATGACCCCTCGTTGTTTTTGAGACAAAAAATGAAAAAAAATACTGAAAATTAATTGGCGATTTTTGAGAATTGTGCTGGCCGGTTTTGGCCGTTACGTGAGGTAAAGGGTTAACTTTTCTGCCAGATTGAATGGAAAAATTGAAAAATATTTTACATATTTGTGTTTATCATTGACTGCCAAACAAATTTACTGTTGTAAGTTTCGTTGTAAAATTTACCCCAATGCCTGTTCAGGCTGTATTCATTTTTTAGCTCAACTTGACAAAGTCAAGCTGAGCTACGTTAGTACGTACGTACGTTAGTACGTACGTCCACAATTTCCTTTGGCACACCTCACAGGTCGCATTTATGATCAGATTACTTTGAAACTTGGTATGCTTGTTTGGGGTGACCTCTAGATGGGAGCTATCAATTTTCTTCAATTTCCGTAAAAAAATGTTGCCGCGGCCAACGTTCTTAGAACTTAGTTTAGTCAAACCACAATATTTCCCTTTGGCACACCCTACAGGGCACATTTATGATTTGATTGCTTTGAAACCTGGTATGCTTATTTAGGGTGACCTCTAGATGGGAGCTATCAATTTTCTTCAATTTCCGGCAAAAAATGTTGCCACGGCCAACGTTCGTAGAACTTAGTTTAGTCAGACCTCAATATTTCCCTTTGGCACACCCTACAGGGCACATTTATGATCAGATTGCTTTGAAACCTGGTATGCTTGTTTGGGGAGACCTCTAGATGGGAGCTATCAATTTTCTTCAATTTCTGTCAAAAAATGTTGCCGCGGCCAACCTTCTTAGAACTTAGTTTAGTCAGAAGACTCAATATTTCCCTTTGGCACACCCTACAGGGTACATTTATGATCGGATTGCTTTGAAACCTGGCATGCTTGTTTGGGGTGACCTCTAGATGGGAGCTATCGATTTTCTTCAATTTCCGTCAAAAAATGTTGCCGCGGCCAACGTTCTTAGAACTTAGTTTAGTCAAACCACAATATTTCCCTTTGGCACACCCTACAGGGCACATTTATGATTTGATTGCTTTGAAACCTGGTATGCTCATTTAGGGTGACCTCTAGATGGGAGCTATCAATTTTCTTCAATTTCCGGCAAAAAATGTTCCCACGGCCAACGTTCATAGAACTTAGTTTAGTCAGACCTCAACATTTCTCTTTGGCACACCCTACAGGGCCCATTTATGATCAGATTGCTTTGAAACCTGGTATGCTTGTTTGGGGAGACCTCTAGATTGGAGCTATCGATTTTCTTCAATTTCTGTCAAAAAATGTTGCCGCGGCCAACGTTCTTAGAACTTAGTTTAGTCAGACCACAATATTTCCCTTTGGCTCACCCTACAGGGCACATTTATGATTAGTCAGAAGACTCAATCTCAATATTTCCCTTTGGCACACCCTACAGGGCACATTTATGATCGGATTGCTTTGAAACCTGGCATGCTTGTTTGGGGTGACCTCTAGATGGAAGCTATCGATTTTCTTCAATTTCCATCAAAAAATGTTGCCGCAGCCAACATTCTTAGAACTTAGTTTAGTCAGACCACAATATTTCCCTTTGGCTCACCCTACAGGGCACATTTATGATTAGATTGCTTTGAAACCTGGTATGCTTATTTACGTTGACCTCTAGATGGGAGCTATCGATTTTCTTCCATTTCTGTCAAAAAATGTTGCCACGGCCAACGTTCTTAGAATTTAGTCTAGTCAGACCACAATATTTCCCTTTTGTATACCCTACAGGGCACATTTATGATCGGATTGCTTTGAAACCTGGCATGCTTGTTTGGGGAGGCCTCTAGATGGGAGCTATCGATTTTCTTTGGTTTCTGTCAAAAAATGTTGCCACTGGCAAAAAAAATAACATTGGTACCAATGATCTTCAATTTTGCCATTTCATTTAGAACTTACCAAGTTCAAGTTTGTCAAGTTGAGCTACAGTGTCATTGACACTTTCATTGAGAATTTGGAATGTTTAATTACCCATTTTCTCTATTACAAAATGGTAAAGAACAAAATGCTGTGCGTAGCTTTATGTTGCAGTATAAGTGGAACAATTTTACTGTTATATATTATTACAGTAGAACCTGTCTTGAGAGACCGCCCTTTGGGCCACACAAAAGTGGTCTCTCAAGACAGGTGGTCTCATAACAGGTTTCAGGTTTTCTTAAGTCAGTGAATAACCAACCACAAAATTCAAAAATGGAGAAGAATGGATTTTTGTAATTACTTTGTAGTTGTTCTTTTTTATGAAGTTTTTGTAACAAATTGAAATGGACGGTTATAAAAATTATAAAAATAAATTAGTGTTGAAAATCTTCATTGAAGATTTTCAACACTAATTTATTTTTATAATTTTTATAACAGTCCATTTCAATTTGTTACAAAAAGATTTTCAACACAAATTTATTTTTATTCCTATCTGTCACATTTCAGGTATGTATGAAATTGTTTATTCAGCAATAATCCTAATCTTTTCACAGGGGTCTTATAAAAACATCTCAATATGTAATGAGTTAGCAATTGAAACCCAATTAAGAGCTTTTAATACTTTTAATTATGTTAGTATAACCACAATAGATTTTCCAACTCCAGAACAGATAAAAAGTTTTTGTCATGGTGTAGGGGCTACATGTAAATGCATAAGGAATTGCTGAATTATAACAGTGACTTGCCACTTGCTGCAGAGTGCTGCTTTCTCAAAACAACACACATTTATATGCCTTCACAGTATATTAGTGCTTCACAATATTTTTCAACGAGTGCATTTTTTAGCTTCCGTAAAATAGAAAACACGGGAGCAATTGCACTCGCACCCATCTCATTTGCAAAATTTTAACAAGTTTGGCTTGTGTTTGCAGTCATTTCTGAATGGAAAATCTGAAAACAATTAACAAATCTGTTTGTATCTGTTGCCTGTTAAAATATTTCCTGATGTAATTTGGATTGTAACGGTTAACCCAATGCCTGTTGGTACGGTCTGCGGAATACTCAATGAGAAATGGGAAAGGACCAAATATTGTTTTTCTCTTTGCAACAATATAAGTTAAACAACTTTGCTGTTATATCTTGTAACAAAAAGTTTAGTTCTAGGCCATCACGGTAGCTTGAATAGTAGTACTGTCAAAAAATGGTAATTTTTTTCAAAGTTGGGCAAGTTTGGGTTGGGTTTCCCAAAGGTCCTGAATGGAAAATGTGAAAATAATTTGCATATTTGTTTGTATCATCACCTGTCAAGAATATTTGCTGTTGTAAGTCATATTCTAAAGATTAACCCAACACCTGTAATGGCTACATGCAGATTGGTACTGGAAGCAAAATGCTAATTTTTTGAGAATTTGGTCAGTTTAAGTGCAGTTTTCTTCACTAAGAAATGAGAAACAACCAAATGTTGTGCATAGCTCTTTGCAGCAGTGTAAGTGAAACAAATTTGTTGTTATATGTTATTACGAAAAGTTAATCACAAGGACATCCTGGTAAATTGCATTGTAGTACTGTCAAAAAATGGTGATTTTTAGCTTAACTTGACAAAGTCAAGATAAGCTATTGCCATCACGCATGTGGAAGTCTGTTAGTCTGTGAGTCTGTTCACAATTTCCTTTAGCACGCGCTACACCCCACAGTTCTTCGTCTGATCGTCACAAAATTTCATATGCAGGTTTGGGATCATGTCTAGATGAGAACGTCCCCTTTTGGTCGTGATCGGTCAACCGGTATGGCTGCCCAAGCCCAAAACCCAAAAAACATTAGCACAGTCTACAGGTCGTATTTATGAAGGGATTTCATTGTAACTTAGTAGGACTTAGTAGGATGTCTCTGTATGAATCCTAGATGAGAACGTCCCTTTTTGGGCATGATCTGTCAACCGTGATGGCTGCCGAAGCCCGAAACCCAAAAACTTTTAGCACAGTCTGCAGGTCATGTTTAATATGGAGGGATTTCATTGTAACTTGGTAGGATGACTCCTTATGATGTCAAGATAAGAATTTCCCCATTTGGGTGTGATCTGCCAACCGTGACGACTGCCTGAGCCCAAAATCCGAAAACCTTTTTCACAGTCTACAGGTCATATTTATTGAGGAATTTCATTGTAACTTGGTGAGTTGACTTCATATAATGTCTAGATGAGAAAGTCCCATTTTGGACATGATTGGGCAACTGTGATGGCTACAGGGGCCCGAAAACCTTTAGCACAGTCTACAGGTGATATTTATGAAGGGATTTCATTGTAACTTGGTAGGATGACTCCAAATAATGTCTAGATGAGAACGTCCAATTTTGATCGCGATCATTCAGCCTTGATGGGTGCCCAAGCCCAAAAACCTTTAGCATGGGCAAAAGGTCATATTTATGGAAGGATTTCATTGTAACCTGTTAGGTTGACTCCATATAATGCCTAGATGATGACATCCTCTTTTGGTCGTGATTGGTCAACTGTGATGGCTACAGGTGCCCGAAAACCTTGAGCACAGTCTATAGGTCATAATTATGAAGGGATTTCATTGTAACTTCGGAGGATCACTCCAGATGATGCCCAGATGAGATTGTCCCCTTTTGTTGCGATCATTCAACCATGATGGCTGCCCGAGCCCAAAGCCCAAAAACCTTTAGCACAGTCTATATGTCATATTTATGAAGGGATTTCATTGTAACTTGGTAGGTTGACTTCATATAATGTCTAGATGAGAACGTCCCCTTTAGACGCAATTGGGAAACTGACGGCTACAGGGGCCCGAAGCCCGAAAACCTTTAGCGCAGTCTACAGGCCATATTTATGAAGGGATTTCAATGTAACTAGATAGGATGACTCGTTTTGGAATAATTTCACTGTAACTTGGTAACTTTTGTTGATATACGTTGAAAACCTTTAGCACAGTGTACAGGCCATATTTATGAAGGGATTTCAATATAACTTGATAGAATGACTCGTTTTGGAATAATTTCACTGTAACTTGGTAACTTTCGTTGATATACGTTAACTGTGAGGGCCACATACATTAACTGTGAGGTCACATTAACCCACCCCTAAGCTATTTAGTACAGTGTACACCTCATGTTATTTTTATCAAAAACATAGCATACAGGGAACAGAAATTAACATATTCCCAATTATCACAGTTCTTGTCTTATTTCATCATCCTTTCATAAACATTGAACATTATCCTTTTCATCAAACACGACATACAAGTTAAGCTACAGTGTCATTGACACTTTCATTTACAAAATTTTACAAGTTGGCCTTATGTTTCCCATCAGTTCCGAATGGAAAATCTGAAAACATTTTGCATGTCTGTTTGCATCATCACCTTTTGAGAATATTTGCTGTTGGAAGTTATATTTTAAAGTTGAACCCAATGCCTGCCCTGTCAGCATGAAGATCAATACTCCCAGCAAAATGCTTGTTTTTTTGAGAATTTGGAAAGATTATGTGTCCATTTCCTCTGTGGAGAAACGAGAAATGATCAAATGCTGTGTACATCTTTATGCAATCATGCAAGTGTAACAACTTTGCCGCTATATATGTTATTATGAAAAGTTTAAAGTGGATCGTCATGGGAACTTGAATAGTAATACTGCAAAATCATAGAGATTTTTTTCACAAAATTCTGCCAAGTTTGGCTAGTGTTTCCCATCAGTTCCAAATGGAAAATTTAAAAACTCATTGCATATATGTTTGCATCATCACCTTCTGAGAATATTTGCTGTTGTAAGTTATATTGCCCAGTTTAACCCAATGTCAGTCCTGGCAACAGGAAGATTGCTCCTGTCGGCAAAACACCCATTTTTTGAGAATTTTGTAAGTTTAAGAACTGATTTTCTCCAATGAGAAATGGGAGAGAACCAAATATTATCTGCTGCTTTATGCAACAGTTTTAGTGAACTAACTTTGCTGGTATATGTTTTAATAAAAAGTTTAACCCTGGCCCCCATGGTAGCTTATATAGAAGTACTATCAAACACTGGTTATTTTCTGCAAAATTTGCCAATTTTGGCTAGTGTTTCCACTCAGTTAAGAAGTAAAAATCTGAAAATACCCTGCGTAATATGTTTGCATTATCACCTGTTGAGAATATTTGCAGTTGTAAGTCATCTTATAAAGTTAACCCTAACCCTGTGCCTGTACAGTGTGCATGAAGATTGGACAATAAAAAAAAGCCCATTTTTTGAAAATTTTTGAAAGATTAAGTGACCATTTACTCTATTAACAAATGGGAGTGGCTGAAATACTTTGTAGGAAAAGTTCAACCCTGTTAAGGTATCGCTGCTGTAAATATATGAATTAGAGTTACCCGCCTTGAAATGTTGCACTCGGAAATGATGCAGTCTCCAAAAGTAAGCAGCCTTGGGAAAATATATTGTTGCAATAAACATTTGAAACATTCTAATGACATCTTGCATTATTGTTGAATATTCCAGATAAATAAAGAGAGTGATTTGATGACTTTGGACAGAAAAAATACAATTAACTTTTAGTGTGGTGTTGTTGGGAACTTCCTGAAAAATAAGTGCATGAGACCATTACTTCCCTTTCTCTCAGATTTTCTCTCTTGTTTAGTTAGTTTAAACAGTATTTATTTCCGTAGTATCTAGGTACAAAAGACAATAAAATACAAACTTGTATAGCTTACTTAACAATAGACACAGGAGGAAATGGATTCAGCAACAAGCTTCAAGCTTATGCGGGGCTGTTTCCATGATAACAATTCATTAAGTTTACATTTAGGCAGCTTTGGCGTTTAGACACAAGGGACCCAAGGCAGACGTAGAACAAAACAAGTACATTCACGCGCCCTCACATACACACGCAATTCACGTATGCATGCAAACAACCTGCGCCAGCACATGAGTCCCTATTTTATAACTGAACAGTATTAAGTATGATACTATGGATGAAAACACTATTTGAATGGTGGGAGAAACATGGGGGTATGAATAGGTGGACTGTATTGTTGGTAGTGACAGTAAACCTAATAAGGACACCTACATGCGAATCAGTGAAATGTGCAGAAATGGGCAGGCCAGCCAGGGATGGCCAGTTGGCTTTCATATTCCATGATAAATAAAGATGTCTGGACTGGAGAAAGTTCTGGGGCATCAGGGAGCTCACATAACTTCGCTAACTCCTTGGTGGGGGAAGGGAGGAATGGCGGTTGACATTTTTAGAAAACTGGTCGTGTTTATATTGCGACTTAATGGAGTGCCCTGTACAGGATGAATTACATCTGAATTTAGAAACACTGACAAATTCACTGTTTCAACTAACCCCAAAATAATGTCATATATCATCATATATAGCACAGGAAGCAGCAGTGATCGTACACAGGATAATTACTGCCCCCGAGCCACATAGGACATGTTTATATAATGCATACGTTTGCACGGTTCCCATTAACCATTATCAGACTTAAACCTTTTTGTCAATAGGATAAAACTATGGACCGATTCAAAGATTCTTTTGTTAACTGTTGGGGGAAAAAATTCACTTCCATATAAGAGGGTGTCAACATTAATTTCGATACTTAGAGAGCCGATGGTTGCGCCTCGTACATTGCAGTGATGCGGACAAAACAATAAAAAGTGTTCGGTTGTTTCACGTACGCCACATCTGCAAAGGTATGTCTCGGATAGGTGATTTGTATACAAATGGTCATTCAAATTGCTACATCCTAGACGAAGTCTGCAGTGTAAGATCTGGGCTAAGCGTGATTTGTGGCAAGCGTAAAAGGTTGGTATAATACGTTTGTCCTTGTTGAGGAATGATTTAAAATTTGTAGGATTTGGGTTGTTTCTGACTTCGCTTGGGGTCTCGTTCCAAAGGCTAGTTGTTGCGGGGAGGAAAGAGGTTTGGTGGCTGTGAGTGCGGCATCTAACATTGTTCAGGTTTGAGCTATTTCGAAGGTTGTAGTTTTGGGTTTCACCGACAGTTGGGGGGACCATCAGTGATATGTAGTGAGGTGTTAGTCTGTGGTACATTTTAAAGTATTGCATCAGTTTGTGTTTTTTTCTTCTCAACTCCAAAGTTTCCCAGCCAGTTTCAATATACAAGGACTGTTTACTCGCACTTTGGGTACCTCCAGTCACAATTCGCGCCGCCTCGATTTGGATTTTTTCAAGCCCGCTTGCTTCTTCAGCAGAACAGTTGTCCCAGACCACATCCGCATATTCTAATGTTGGTCGGACAAAAGAGAAATATATTTTTTCTAAGACTCTCCTGTCGAGTCTGAACTTTAAATTCCTAATCAGACCTATTCGTTTCCATCCTTGGGTAGTTATTTCATTTATATGAGATGCCCAACTACCACGTTCATTAATAGTCAGGCCCAGATGTTTATGTCTATCGACATTGTTTATATTTTGAGAGAACATGGTCAGAGGAGGGTGGGTTTGCTGTAAAACCTTACGCGATATCACCATTGATTCAGTTTTGTTGGGGTTAAAATTGACAAGCCATTGACGAGACCAGTCCTCAATTACTCTGATATCTCTTTCTTGTTTGTTGCCTGACCCCTTGTTTTCGGGTCAGAAAAAATTGTCTGAAGGCAAATACTTGACAAAGATATTTGAATGCCAAAATTAAAATGAAGCGATCATAATTTTTTTCACTTGAACGTTATAATGGTCGGCTATGGGGAAATGTTTAGTGCTGTGATACCGCAGTTTGTGAAGGCATACTGTCCAATAAAGGTAATTTTCACAACATTTGCCAACTTTTGTTGTATAGTGCTTCCCATCAGTTAGGATTGCAATATCTGAAATACCTCTGCATATATGTTTGCAGGATCATGAGTAGAGAATATTTGCTGTTGTAAGCTTTCTTTTAAGGTTTAACCCAATGCCTGTCCTGGCTGCATGAAGACTGGTGCTAACAGAAAAAAAAAACATTCGTCTTTTTTAAATGTTTGTTGTTTAACTTCTGGCATGCTGCTGGCGGATATCCCTCCCATGACAGGATGTCTCTTGCCACTTAAATAGGTATAATTTGGGCATATTTAATCCAATTTGCATCCTGTAAATTCAATGAATTTTTCAAGGGAGCATGATGTTTCTGTGGGAGACTGTTGGACTTCCATGCTAGAGGTCCCGAGTTCGATCCCCGTCTGGGACGACCTGCATTGTGCCCTTGGATAAGGCACTTTATCCCTGTTGCCTACATGGGGGCATGATAATGCTGTGTACTAAGGCATACTGTACGTCAATGGTGCACATGTCTTCAACCGCTGTAACCCTGCTTGAACGGAGCTTGAACAGTGTTAGAATGTTGAGGAGCTGACAGTTGCTCATCGATGCTCGGTGGTTCTTTCTGGGTACTCTGGCTTCCTTCACCCATAAATCTGTCATGATTACGATTAGCCATTGTGCATAAGTATGTGACCTTAAACCCCAATAAATAAAATAAATAATAAGAATGAATTTTTCACCAATGATTTCTTGAATCAAATTCAGATGAATTTTTCATCAAATTTAGTCATGGCTGCTTTATTGCAGCCATGACTAGATTTGATGAAAAATATCTTGAAAATGATTATTTTGTGAAGCTGCTTCCATGAGTGAGTGCAGGTACCATATCCTAAAAGAGTTGTTATTGTACTATTGACTTCTGGTTTAACACTTCGGCATTTGTACAGCATGTATAACACAAATGTACTGTCAGAAGAGCTGTTAGATACAGTTTTCTCTCAGGTATCAACTGAATAACATTTAAGCTTTTCCATCTAACTTTTCTGGCTGATTATGCCTGTAGTAAAAAATTCAGGTGAAATAGGTGAATCTCGATTTCTTGAAACCAAAATCTAGTATATACTTGGAATATGAATGGCCCTCACGAAGAATGTGGTTTTAAACAGGGAATCCCCTATAGGGGCATGATATCCCTTTTAGGGACCCTTTCCCCTTGCTCATTTTCTTCACACCTCAATATGTTTTGTTAATAATCAATTAAAGTCATAAAGAACATAAATGCCATAATTATAGTAAAGTCACAATCTTTAGACACAGCTAAATGCAGAGTCCTTGTTGCTGTGTCAGCACTGAACTTGTGAATTAAATGAGAATGGAAGGCGTGATTCTTAGAATTGGTGCTAATAATAGACATCTTGTGGCTGTGTCACTAGTGGACTGTATTTTTAATCAAAAAACTGTATTCTTTGAACATGTGATGTACATTTGTACATGGTGGTTGATTTTATACACAAATATGAGTGTTCTGGAGTCACAGTTGTCATATTTTAATGTATTTTAGTATGCTGATAGACCAGAATGGGGGACAAGATATCCACATATCATGGGTTTGCAGACCACAGAGAAACCCAAAACAATGTAAGATGAGACTAACTTTATTGAAACTAAAATGCTGTATATATGCAATGATGTGCGTCACATGTACATGACGTAAGCTGCTTACATTAAATGGCAAGTGTACCTGAAACACCGCAACTTACATTGGGCAAATCATGGGGGCCCCCATGCTGGCGTTACCAAGAAGGCTGCTGTGGTACACATGACTGCCACATGCTCTTAGCAGCCAGAGGCTAGGATTCGTCCGAGTACCGGTTGTGTGTTGTCCATGACAAAAATGACAGTGACAATGTAAACTGTTCTCAAAGTTCACCGGGATAGCCGGCTGCCGATGTTGGCAAATAGGTAAACTGCAACGAAGTTGATATCTATTGGAACACAAAACAAAATTTTTGAGGAAACTGCAGGTAGAAAATGACACTTGTTGGAGAAAAAAAGTTACACGTGTACTGATGGAATTGGTAAGTTCTGATTGGTTCGGAATTTGGCATTTTGAAGGTTGTGTGCAGTTCAGTACAGTAGTTGCAAAAATAAGCTGGAATGAATTGGGGAAGCGTCAGGGGAAACTAGGAAGTTGGAATAGCTTGTGGTGGATGCCGTGTGCAGACCACCTGTTGCTTCTCTTGATTGGCTGGTGGGCAGTGGCTGTCATACTTCCCCAATGGGGAGTACAATTGTGAATGCTTGCAGGCAGTTTATCTGTGGTATGCAAACTTCCGGAAATGAAACATTTCCTTACAATTTCTACCGGAGTTACGGTCTTGGTTACACTTAGAAAACTTCTGTGTACAAACATTTTGCGTTATAACTCAGTCATTTGTGTGTGGATTTTGATGTCCTTTGGTATGGTGAGTCCGACTAGCATGGGGAGAAGACATCCACATATTATCAGTTTCACCCATTCATACAGACCACAGTTATGGCCCGTGTTACTCTTATAAAACTTTCCGTACAAACATTTTGCATTACAACTCCTGCATCAGATGTTGGATTTTCATGTTGTTTGGTGTGGTGACAGACCATTCTGAGGGAATTAAGTACAACGCATATTGCTGGTTATGCCCATGGATACTTACTGCAGTTGTGCCCCTTTTAGACTTAGAAAATCTGTCCGTGTAAAGTTTTTGCATTGTTTTTTGTCCGTGGGAATAATTTTTGTTGAATAGCAGTGAAAGATTGAATAATTTTTGTATTGCTTATGTTGACGTTGACGCTTCGCATTGCATTATTTTCTTGTTTCACTTAGAAAACTCTCTGTACAAATGTTTTGCATTATAATACAGTCATTTGTGTGCCAATTTTGATGTTCATTGGTATGGTGAGAGACTAGCATAGGGGAGAAGACATCCATGTATTGCAGGGTTTGTCCATGTATACAGACCAGAGTTATGGCCCTTGTCACACTTCTAAAACTTTTTGTACAGACATTTTGCATAATAACTCCAGCATCAATTGTTGGATTTTGATATCCTTTGGTTTGGTTGTAGACCATTCTGGTGGAAAGGATAATGCATATTGCGGGTTATGCCCATGCATAATTACCACAGTTATTAGAGTCATGCCCCTTTTTAGAATTAGAAAAACTGTCTGCTTGAAGTTTTTGCATTGTTTTTTGTCCAAGGGAATAATTTTTGTTGAATGGCCGCAGAAAATTGAATAATTTTTGTATTGCATGAGGTGGCATATGCAAAGCTTTGCATTGCTCTGTTTTCTTGTTTATACATTTATTGTGGCTTAATGACACCTTTTGATAGCCTGGGTCACCTTATGTTGGAAAATGGTATAGGTTACCTGATCTGTGTATGTAAAGAGTGTTAACTCACACAGTGTGTTGATAGTTGGTAAGGTTTCACCCGATTATAGCTCCATTTTATTAACTTTTCTACACCCTCATAGAGGGTGTGGCCATCCATTCTTTGAATAGAACTGACTGAAGAGGGTTTGTAGACAAAAAAAAAAAGAAACCCTTACCTTCACACTATGTAGAACATCAATAGAACTTCTTATTTCTGAAATTGTCTTCTGGAGTAACGAATAATGTTATCGAATAGAGTGTGGTGGCATTTTGCATCCTCTTTGGCATATTCTTGCAGTTGTGCTGGAGAGAAACTCCCTAGAAGAGTGGTACATATGGTGTTGACTAAAAGGGTATTGTTGCCTACACAGTTCATTCATTTCACATAATTAAAACTAATGGCATAATAAAATGTACCTACCCAAGTAACAGCAGAGTCCTTAACTGACAAAATACAGTGCAGACTATTGCAAACTATACCATCAGGCAAAATTATCCCCTAAGGCAAACCTGGCAATATTGAGGTAATAATCTGGTGTAATGAAACAAATATTCTTGCACTTTGTAAACTGTTAAAGCCTCCTCCACAGATAAAAAAAACAGCAATTTAAGGAAATGTTTCCTTCTAAATTACTTCACGTAATTACATTTTCTCCCTGTTTCAAAATCTGATCAGTACATCTTTACATCCTGTTGTACAAGTATTTAGCCATGTTTTTATTCTTTAACAGTAGAGGTGGAAATTATTTTACAATTTTTATGATGGCTTTAGTCTCACACTCTCACAATATTCAAAATAGGTATAGATTCAAGAAAGAATTTTCAACTCTAGCTTCAAGTAAGAAAATTTGTTTGAACATTACCCCCTCCCAGCCCCTGCACATTACCTCTGAAATTTGGATTTCCTTGATAATGAAATTAGCCTGTATTGTCAAGAGGGAAAAGGATTGATAACTTAAACTTACAGTTTAGACCTTGTTAGTGATTTTTTTGTGCCATCAGCTTACCTATTGTTCCTTAAATCATTGCAGATGGCACCTTGTTCCACTCAATGGATGCTATACAGTCATTATAGTGAGACCCAATACTTCAATGGAAAGTACATTATGCTTGGGTGAAAAATGGTCGAGGGCAAAGTATTGGCCCTTGGAATCAACCTTATTGAAACCTTGCTGAATATATGGTACTGATGACATCAGTTTCAGCGGAAGATTAGAACATTAAATCACACATGATATGTGAAGGACAAGAATGTTGTATTCTTGGGCTGGTCTGAAATGACAATCATGCATCGATATCTTACATCAATACAGTTCTTTGTTCAAAATCATCAGTTATATCGCCACTGTCCTTTTGCTTTTGTGCTCATGCACATGTACTACACCTTATTTGTAATTAAGGTGCGCCTTATTTGGCGCACTAGAGATATTGGCAGTTGGACATGTATCTAATAATTTCTGTGTCACATGCCATGCTTACCCAGACTCAACATCCGGGTAGACTGGGGGGAGTGGGGGGTGACAAAAATTATTAGATACATGCCCAGGCCTCTCAATTTGAGACGAACAGCCATTTGTGTCGCATGGAAGTTACCTAAAATAAAAAAAACACTCGAATAAAAAATGGTTTGTGCCAAATTGTCGCCAGGTCACAGGAAATTTTCGCCAAGTTGAATGATCTAGTGTGAATGAATGGTGGAATGCAGTTAAGCATCAACCAATCATCAGCTGCATAAGTGTTTGCATCTGCCTGAAGTATAGCTGCTCTGTTGGCCATTTATTAGACCATTTTCATGCAAATTTACAGAAATAAAATATCTGTCAACCAGTGGGTACTTTTATTTTTTTTAAGAAACAGAAATTTCACAAACTTGTCTTAAAAATGTGTGAATTTTAGCCTATTTCAATAAATTCAGTGGCATGGCATTCTCATCCCAGATTATAGAGTAAACTCTTGTTAATGGAATAAAAAAAACCTTTAATATGATGAGAAAATGCCCTGACAATCACCAGATTCCTGTTGTTTACAGGTCAATTTGGCCTCATATATGATGTGCTCTGTCAAACAAGATTGCATTGGTTAAATTCCTAGTTGCATTTTGGAAAAAAATAAGCAGCATGAAATTTTGATATATTTACATCAGTGTGCAGAGGGTTAACCCTTTACCCAATGTAACAATAAAAATCGGCAATTAATTTTCAGGATTCGTTTAATTTTTTGTCACAAAAACATAGGTTATGACCCCTCTTTGGACAACGCGCATCGAGCTCATTCCAAAGAGGGTTCATAACCTATGTTTTTGAAACAAAAAATGAAAAAAATTAGTTATTCAAGAATTTTGTTTGCAAGTGTTGTCTGCTTTTCATGTTAGGTAAAGGGTTAAATACTCTTTTATGCAAAAAAAAAAAAATTATCTTGTAACAAGAATGCATTTCCCCCAATACAAGTAAAAATGTCAAGACAAAATACAAAACTGTATTGAGGGTAGCAACTGCATGTGCGATTATTCAAATTTCAGAAATAAAACGTTTTTACCTATACTCAATTGGCATCAAGTTACAACACAATGTTGAGGCCACCATTTTTATAACGTTAATTAAATGATAAATAAATAACCACAGCCCAGTGAAATAATTTTGACTAGATACTATTTTGCCATGATGATATTTTTACATAGGCCAACCATGTGTTAACCCTTTACCCAATGCAGACGATATCAAAATTTATTATTTTAAATATCATTTTTTTAATTTTTTCAAAAAATTTCAACAAAACCATATCATGTGACCCCTCGTTGGAACGAGCTCGACGAGCTCGTTCCAACGAGGGGTCACATGATATGGTTTTGTTGAAATTTTTTGAAAAATAATATTTTTTCAACTGCTGAATTTGCATATTACACGGGCGGATGCAGGCGATTCGTTGGGTAAAGGGTTAAACATGAAAAATAAAACAGAGAAACATTCAGCTAAAACACTACTGTGGACTTCAACAGTTAGAGTACAGTAAATGGGGATTACGGCATACACAGCGCAAGAACACAATACCATGATGTTATGATCTCCATAAAATATCAATTCATAAATGCTGAATAACTTTAAAAAAAGATGCCATTAACCCTTTACCTAGCATGAATAGCAGACAATACTTGCAGATAAAGTTCTTGAATAACTATTTTTTTTCATTTTTTGCATCAAAAACATAGCTTATGGCACCTCATTGGAACGAGCTCAGTGAGCTTGTTCCAATGAGGGGTCATAAGCGACGTTTTCGAGACAAAAAATGAAAAAAATAATGAAAATTGATTGGTGATTTTTGTGAACAGCGCTGGCCGTTTTTGGCCATTACGTTTTATAAAAGGTTAAAAACTGTACCCAATCCCTTCATTATGTGAGCAAGTTAAGAAAGGGGGGAATATTGTCTGATAAATTGGTTATTACCCCCATGTGGGTTTCCGAGATGGTGTATTGAAGTCTCAACCTCGCCTCTGGGTCATACATTGACTCGTCGTGACAGACTCGTTGATATATGCCCAGAAACGAGGTCTCAACTTCAATACACCATCTCGGAAACCCACTTGGTGGTAATAACCTTATATATCAAGAAAACTTCATTATACTATGAGAATGTAAGAAGTTAAAATTAAGTTGTTCAATGTGTGTTACTCACCATTCAGGTTCATTTTTCAATTTTGTTTTAAATCTTTATTCTGTATATGATGCAATCATACTTCTCACAGCCTGAAAATAAAATAGCAACATCAAATTATATCTTTTCTTGAAATTAATACGGAAGGTTACTTTTAAGTGTTTCAGTTTCACCCTAATGTTAGTAATTCACAGTCCTTTAAACTATTATTTGTTACATATCATTTGTTAACGACCATGTAATTTATGGATAATTTGATAACATTATTTTTAACTTTTTGTGTCCTGTGTCAAACTTTTTGTGTCCTGTGTCATTCAGGTTGTACAGAAATCTACACCTTATTATGTGAATTATTATTTTTTTTTCTGTTTTAACTGCTTCAAAGTAGTGGGCTATATGGTTATTTCCATCCATCCATCCATCCATCCATCATCCATCCATCCATCCATCCATCCATCCATCCATCCATCCATCCATCCATCTACTTCTTGAGTAAGGAACTGTTTTTAATGAAATTTATCAAATATGGTGAAGTGAACCATAAATTCGTTTTTCCGATCAACTGGAATATTTCATACAATTTCATCTAAGCATTGGTTATGGATTATTTAAGGGCTAGACTGGTTCCAGTCCATAACAGTGTCAAATTCCTTACAGAAATAGACTGGTGGCTTGAGAGCTTGGGGCTACTGCTCAATAAAAATCTATCAGACTGTGTTCAACTTTCCAAACAAATTGAAATATACTCAAAAGATCATTTTGTAAACTACTTGAAATAAGTTCGAATTCAGGCCTTTACAATACAAATGTTTCCAATGTGAATGAAAAGGACCTTGGACCTTTTTCTCCCATAGACTTTGGGGATAGAATCCTGAGCGTGAACATGTGCTTATTTCAAAATTTCCTGTCCCTACATTCTTAGGTGCATTCTAGAAAAGCAAAAGTGGGAATATTCATCACCTTCAGTGATATTTCTGGTTATTTATTAACCCTCATTTCTTAACTTACTGAGTATTTTCAAAATATTTTTCATCAAATCTAGTTCTGGCTGTTCTGAAGCAACAATGACAAGATTTGATGAAAAATTTATTTACATTTAACTCAAGAAATTATTGGTCAAAACGTCCATACAATCAGCTGGGAGAAATAGTGTTAAATGTGCCCAAATTATACTTAATTTCAGTGGCAAGAGATTTCGTGTCCTGGGCAAGATTATCCGCCAGCAGCATGATAGGAGTTAAGAAACTGGTCAAACTCACTGTTTTCTATTAAAGTGTTGTTATATATAATTGATCTGGTAACAGAAAAAAATTAGAGGTCAAACAAAAAATAATTCTGTTTTAGCGATGCTGAAATTTAAATCTTTGCATCCTGCTAGCAGATATTCCTGTCCTGCATAGTATAATTTGCTGTGGAAATCAGTATAATTTGCCCTCATTTAATCATATTTTCTCCCTGTAAATTGAATGGATTTTTTGTGTGTGTTATATTTAAATGAATTTTTCTTCAAATCTTGTCATGGCTGCTTCATAGCAGCCATGACTAGATTTGATGAAAAATATTATGAAAATACTCAGCTGGTGTAAGATTTAATAACAATAATCAGAAAACAAAATTGTGCAAAATCTTTTACACCGTTTTGCAAAATAATGGAAATGTAAACTAATCAGTTATTCCTCTGTCCCTCCATCTGTCTGTCTGTCCATTCATCCATCTATATCAACATTTTCCCTTGTATCTCAGCCACTGTTACGCCGATTTGAATGATATTTGGTGTTGTGATAGAGCATCATAGGGGAACAATACGTGTATAGCGTAAGTTTCTTCCACACATTTTTTCTAGAGTAATGGCCTTTTTCACTCTATCGACATAGAAAATTTTTGGCGGGTTAGGGACATTGGCACATGCTTTGTGTTGCCCCTCTTGTTATCATATTAAGTACAGTGAATTCTACCAAATGGAATATAACCCTTTGAACTGCATATCATTCTCAAACACCAAACCATTTAACGTACAAATTTGTCCTGTTAACTGGTTGAGCGCTGGAAGCTACTATCATGGTTCTTTTGACAAGTGCTGAAAGCCACTCTAGTGGATTTACATCATATGCATTAACTCAGAGTTTGCAAATCAGTAGAAAAAGATGTTTATAAAATGTTTTATTACAATTTATTGGAGACTGCCAACAGGCACTCTCCAAAAAATTGTAAACCAATTATTTATGAGCAAAATCTTGCTAAACTACGGCTTCATTTGCTTTTAACTTCCCAACAGGTGGCCAGTGCTATTATTCACATGATTAAGCCTTGAGCTTAACAGATCTGAGAAACTTTTGAAAAAATTTTCATTTTAGACTTTTTTGTGCAGTAACAATAATTAATAATAATAAGAAGAATAACACTTTGGCTGGCTTCCGTTGTGTTGTGGTTCTCAGGTGAGAAGGCTTTGATTAACCCTTTGCCCCCTTAACCCTTAAGTCCTCAGATTAATTTTAAAGTATTCATGGCCTTTTTCTGCTTTCATAGTTATTGATGACTTGGCAGTGGTTCTACATCACTGCTGGCTGCCTATACAGGCAGCCAGCAGTGATGTAGAACCACTGCCAGAGAAAATTCAGTCTACACACAAGAGTAATAAAAAAGATTACACAAGGGAGCACCTGCTTCAATGCAATATAAAAGTGGCGGTTTGGGGCTATATGGGAGCTTAAGGGTTAATTCCTCCCTATTCCCACACCTCTTCTCTCCTCCCAACACCTGGAACAAATCTGTTTGATGATATCCTATACCCTTTCTTTCCTATTTCTCCAACAAGCATACTAACCCTCTCCCTTGTGTCACCCAATAATCCCATATCCTTCATTCTCTCTTAATTCTCTCTTCCCCACTATACTCCCAGAGTCTCCATTACTCCTAAATTACATGTTAGGCTCTGCCAATTTCAGTTACAATCCTTCATGTTTCTTCTCTGACGATTTTGTGTACCCTGTGTTGTCCCCATGTCCAAGTCAGAGATCTCCATTGAAGAGTCCTCTAACTCCCTCACTTGACCCTTCATATGTTGATGTCGAGGAGCATGGTGGCATTGTGTGTTCTCGTCAGATCACCGAAGTTAAGCAACGTCAAGCCCAGTTAGTCCTTGGATGGGTGACCGTCTGTGTGATTGATTTGGACTCTTGTGTTGTGATCTTGGGCAAGGCACTTGACCCCGATTGTCTGCATGGGGGCACAATGATGTCATGCACTAAGGCGTACTGCACATCGATGGTGCGCATGTCTTCAACCAATCTAAGTCTGCCTGCTGCAGTGTGGAGTTATGATGTTGGGGAGCTGGCAGCTGCTCCTTGTTGCTCGGTGGTTCTCTTCAGGTACTCCACCCACAAAGCTGTCACCGACATGATATGACCTTTGCTGTTAAAGTGTTGTTAAACCTTAACTGGTAGAGTGCTAAATTATTTCCGGTCATCAAAGTTTGTTCACAAGTCTTTGCCTTGTCACATTTTTTGAGAGAGTGCCTGCAGGCACTCTCTTATAAACTGCAACAAAGCAAATCCTTACAGACTAAATTATCTCCCTTCAACGATAATATGAAGCACATCTACTGAGTATGAAGCCTTAAAGTTGTGGTACCTGTACTTCAGGATAAAGCCCAAATATGGGCTTCCAGCACTCATTAATAAATAAATAAATAATGTTGAAGTCAAAGTATCAGAATTTTAAGCCGCAATGTTTCACCACCAGGCAACTGTGTTTCTAATAGGGCTGTCGCGACTATCATTTTTTGTAATCGACTAATCGTGACCAGTAATCGACGGTTAGTCGATTAATAGTCGCTTCCCATGATTTTTTAGCAAATCATTCTTCTGTTCGTAAAACTCTGAAAATGACAATGGCACCAGTGTGTTCAGACGAAGTGGGGTTGTGGGAACAACAAATCTGTCCCGACTGAAGCTACATGTAGTCCAATCTTGGACCCACAGTCCGTAATATAATTTTTGGGGTTGGTACGTCCTGTAGGACGTACCAACCCCAAAAATAATATTACTGCCGATGAATTAAAATGAATTTACCAAAGAACGTTCCTGCATATGTTTCCTTTCCGTAATAAGTTTCTCGAAATTTTGAACATTGAGATCTATGCATTCCCTCTTCAGTTGTGAAAATTGGATCTTAGTCTGAAGTTCCGAACTTTGAGAAGTGATCTGACGTTCTGACTTTCGCCATAATTTTGTCACTTCCGCGCTTTGGGTTTTCCAATGGGTGCATTCGTGTGTACAAGACTGGAGAAATTCAGAAGAATCTATTCTTCTCGAGTAACTGTGAGTGTTCTGTCTTACACAGTCAGTGACAGTCGTACAGTCTTCCGGATATGAATGTTAACTATGGTTAGATATTTAAAGTTATTCACCTTCATTGATCATTCACCTCACAAAACAATGCAATTTAGCCCCGACGTGTAGTAGACGTGTACCACCTTGAAAATGAACGACGATCGACTAAAAATAAAAAACGTCGACTACTTCAATAGTCAACGGTTAGTCGACTAATCGAATAATCGCGACAGCCCTAGTTTCTAACTAACCAATTCAGTCTTGATTTACAGGGCTAGCTCTGTCAAACAAGATTGAATTGGTTAACCCTTTACCTATCTTACCTAAAACAGGCCAGTGCTATTCTAAAAAAAATGTCATTATTTTTTTCTTTTTTTGTCTCTAAAGCATAGATTATGACCCCTCATTGGAACGAGCTTGTGAGCTCGTTCCAAAGAGGTGGTCATAACCTATGTTTTTGAGACAAAAAATGAAAATAATAGTTATTCAAGAATTCTTTTTGCAAGTGTCGTCTGCTTTTCATGTTAGGTAAAGGGTTAAAATCCTAGATGCAATATGGGTCATATTTGCTTCTTGAAATTTTGATATTTTTACTAGAAGTTTGCTCTGTTATCCATAAGCAGTTAACAGGTAAAATTTGTACTAATGGTACAGAACATGGTTTGGTATTTGGAATGTTTATGCAGTTAAAAAGTGTTATTCAATGAAGAATTAAGTGTGCCCACTGTATTGAATGGATGGTGCATTGACCAGTACAGGGAAGATATGAAGATATGTAATTAACAAGAATGATCTATTGTCACAAAGTGCAGGCAAAGGAAATCATTTTCATCATTCTACAGTAAATTACAGCTATGAAACATTTAAATATAGGTCTACAGTACTATTTTTCACCTACTCAGCATTCATTTCAAAATGAAAGATGTACTCTTTCATACCTTTCCACATCTAGATGAGAACAAAGGGGTATCAAAGGTCATTTATAATGTAGAGGAGTATTGTTCAGTACACTTGGATGATTCAGTGACTACTTTTCTGCTCCAGTACATCAAGAAATTATAGACACAGCATCCCAAGAGAAATTAAACTGAGGCCACAATAAAAAGGGTGTTTGTTTCACCCCACCAATTGGTTTGAAACCTTGCATGCTCATAAATTTTTATTGGAATAATTCTGGTTAATTTTATTCCTTCCTTAACCCTTAAGGAAATGGACATTTTTATACACTTTTGCTATACTTTGACAGTCTATTGTCATTTCTGATATTTATGTTTGAAGACATGACCAGTCTGAAAACATTTTCAGATGCCAAACTCGATCGGTTCGGTTCCTGAGATATTGAGTGGCTTTGGGTGAAGTGTGATTTCCATCCAAACAAATTCAGGACCACTTCTTAAAAATAAGAGGGTAATTTCATGAATATTCTGAAGGTGCATTATCCAATTTGATACTCTCCAATGCAGTACATTGCAGTAAACTGAAATAAGAAGTAATCATCCATCAAAGGGTTCACGTTTAGCCATACTGGATTCTCAAATATTAGCTGTAGAATATTTCCAAAAACTAGAGACATCTCATTGAAAATTACCCCCTTATCTCTTCAACTACCACCAAATGATGTGTTTAAATAAGATTTGAAATTATTTTTTATGTGACATACCCTCCCCAGGACCAGTTTATGGACATAAATGCCATGGGCCATTATGGTGGGAGTTTTCAGAAAGTACTGTTCGTGTTCATATTTTTTGCAAGCATAGGCAAGGCACCCTTTGTTCCTGTCTTATCAGACCAAATTGGTCAACACATTTTATCAAAACATACAATTTTTTTAATTTGAGTCCGAATTTGACATGCATTTACTTGGTGTGGGATTGTTCAAAAAGTAAAGTTTGTGTCATAAACATTTAAGTAGATGTCAGTTACAAATCAGAGATCGGGAAAATGCACAACCTCAGTTGTCTTTCAGTTTTTAGTTTCTATATAAGTCAGATATGGTTCAAATCCAAGAGGGGACATTATTTTGGACAATCTTTTAAGTGGCCATAAATCACCTTGTATTGTACAATAACATCCTGTTCTCTTTGTTTCTGATGAAGTGGTGGGGAGGTGGGGGGCTAACTCTATTTTCTTTAACCCTTTAACACTGACAAAATTGGTGAATGGAAAGTGGAAAGTGAACTGTTGAGACAAGAACAATATGGAAATGCAATTAGTAAACGCGGATAAACCACCAATCTCTAGTTGCGTTGCTATGCCGATAACATTCACTCTTGATCATTTTTTGCCCTGGCCAAGCTGTTGGGTCACTGCAATTTATGAAGGAGACTGGTTCATAGATAAAGTTGAGTCAAAGAATGAAGAGCACCAGGACCTACATGTATTTGTCAACTTCATGATCAATGCTGGACGCAATAAATTTGTGTGGCTTTCAAAACCAGAATAGTGCCATGTGAAGGCAACTGACATTCTCTCTATAATAACTGTTCCTTCTGTAGAATCCAGTTCTGGCCTGAATTATATTCTTGACAAGAATGACTATAATAATGTGAAAGTGGCATATGTAAAACAAATTTCATGTCCATAGTGAAATTACTCTATTATTCAGAACCACATGACAACTGAGAGGTTTGAATGAGTGAAGATTCCCAATAATATTCCATTATAAGATTCCTTTAAAATATTTGGAAATAATGCCTAAGATTATAACAAATATTCGCTTGCATCTTGGAGAGTCCTGGAGAGGACACATTTTGGACAGTCAGTTTTATTACAATGTATCTGATCGAGTAACAACCCACATCAAGATGAATTAAGGAAGAATGTTAATCTATGAGCAATATTATGCAGAGGAAATTATCTGGAAGAGCTGGTGGTTTGATAAAAGTTTTGTTATGCTCGATACTTTGTTGATTAGGCACCTGAAGTCGCACACCTCAAAATGCCTGGCATATCGGAAGTTTAACGACATAGATAGTTCATCAAGATCATTTTCTCAGTTTAATATTGCTGACAGATTGAAAATTCTTGTTGATTGAATCTTAACTGTTAATGTTATCCAAATAAAATCAATTAAATTGACTGTCCAAAATTTATCCTCTCCAGGACAGTGGCATTGTGACTTGCCATTTTTGTAAAACTGACTACCCATGACCAGAAAAGTGACCCCTCGACATCAGAGTTTTCCTGCATGTTCCATAGTCTCTATTCTTCTTTTGATTGGCTCATAATATATGCCATATCTTCACTCTTTCAATTAATATCGACTGAATTAGTGGCATTTACCATAAAACAAATAGAAATTTGAATTTTTAGCTAAATTGTTTCACCTTTCCCCAAAAATACTTCTATTATTTGTTCACATTTTGTTTTCTTAATGTCCAGGCTTGACATTATTATTTTATCCAAGATGGAGCTGATGTTTCTTGATGCCTTTTATTTGGTTAAATCAAACATGGTTGATATTAAAAATAACTTCAATTTATTTGGAAAGTGGTCCAGCTAAAAAAATTTGGGTATGCTTGTAGGTCAGTCATATCTTAAATCTCTGTGACATTCTGATTATAAGAAAATAAAAGAAAATATTCTCAAAATCAGACATTTATTTTTCACCCTCTGTGTCCAAAAACAGGCAATCCTTAATGTGAAAGCACCTTGGAATGCAATTGCTGCATTTCAGTTTTCATAAAGATGAATATGCTTTAAAAAGCCTTTATTTTATTCAGTGCCCTTCCCCCCCCGCCCCCCCCCCACCAAAAAAATTATAAGTAGGTATCGAGTAAAACTGAAATAATGACGAGTATTTGCTCCACAGACTCTCCTGTATTTACTATTTTCATTTTTAGCTCAACTTTGGCGAAGCCAAATTTGAGCTTTTGTCATGGCCCGTCGTCCGTCTGTCCATCTGTCCGTACGTCAACAATTGGATACGGCTCGGGCTAGAGGCCGTATTTATGAACCGATCTTTACGAAACTTCTTGGGTATCTTTGTTATGACAGTGGGACGAGAACGAGTGTTTTGGGGTGCGGTCCGAAATTCAAGATGGCTGCCAGCCGCCATTTTGTACCGACCATGCAGAAATCTGTTTTTTGTACAGAACTTCCATATGAAAGCTCTGATTTGAATAATTTTTTGTATGAATATTTAGTACCATGGGATACATCACGTATAATACGGGTTTTTTTCTCGTGCGTAAATTGTGCAAATTAGACTAATTTTGATGTTTTTTGGGGTTACTTTCAACACTGTAAGTGCAAATGCCAATACGGCTCGGGCTAGAGGCCGTATTTATGAACCGATCTTTCTGAAACTTCTTGGGTACCTTTGGTATCACCGTGGGACGAGAACGAGTGTATTTGGGTCTGGTCCGAAATTCAAGATGGCCGATGGCAGCCATTTTGTACAAAATTAGGTGCAATCAGATTTTTGCACAGAACTTCCATATGAAAGCGCTGATTTAAATAGTTTTTTGTGTGAAGGTTTAGTACCATGGGATGCATCACATATAATACGGGTTTTTTTCTCGTGCAGAAATTATGCAAATTAGATGAACTTTGATTTTTTCAGTGCGACTTACACACAGTAAGTACACATGTCAATACGGCTCAGACTAGAGTCTGTGTTTATGAACTGATCTTCACGAAATGTCTTGGGTACCTTTGTTATCACCTTGGGATGAGAACGAGTGTTTCTGGGTGCGGTCTAAAATTCAAGATGGCTGCCAGTGGCCATTTTGTACCGAAATTAGGTCTAATCAGTTTTTTGTACACAACTTCTATACAGCTCAGACTAGAGGCCATATTTATGAACCAATCTTTATGAAACTTCTTGGGTACCTTTGTTATCACCGTGGGATGAGAGCGAGTGTTTTTGGATGTGGTCCGAAATTCAAGATGGCCACCAGCAGCCATTTTGTACCAAAATTAGTGCAATCAGTCTTTTGTACAGAACTTCTGTATGAAAGTTCTGATTTGAATAAATTTTTGTATGAATGTTTAGTAACATGGAATACATCACATATTGTAAGGGGTTTTTTTTCGTGCAGAAATTATGCAAATTAGATGAACTTTGATTTATTCAGTGCTACTTACACAATGTAAGCACACATGTCAATACGGCTCAGGGTAGAGGCTGTATTTATGAACCGATCTTCACAAAACTTCTTGGGTACCTTTGTTATCACCTTGGGATGAGAATGAGTGTTTCTGGGTACGGTCCAAAATTCAAGATGGCTGCCAGTGGCCATTTTGTACCGAAATTAGGTCCAATCAGTTTTTTGTCACAAGTTCTATACAGCTCGTATTTATGAACTGATCTTCACAAAACTTCTTGGGTACTTTTGTTTTCACCTTGGGACAGGAACGGGTGTGTTTTGGGGTGCCTTTGTTATCACTGTGCTATGAGAACAAATATTTTGGGGTTCAGTCAGACCCACTCTGGGACTCAAAGATTTTTTTCTAGTTTAGCTTGATAAAGTCAATGCTAGCTATTGCCATCATGTGTGCAGAAGTCTGTTAGTCTGTGAGTCTGTCTGTTCACATTTTCTTTGGCACAGGCTACACCCCATAGTTCTTGTCTGATCATCACAAAATTCATATGCAGGTTCAAGGTCATGTGTAAATGAGAACGTAACCTTTTGGCCGTGATCAGTCAACTGTGTTGGCTGTGAGAGCCCGAAACCTGAAAACCTTTAGCACAGTCTTCATGTAGGTCATATTTATGATGGGATTGGATTTCATTGTAACTTGGTAGGATGACTCTGTATAATGACTAGATGTGAACGTCCCTGTTTGGTCACGATCGGGCAACTGTGATGGCTGCAAGAAACCGAAAACCTTTAGCGCAGTCTGCAGGTTGTTATATTTATGAAGGGATTTCATTGTAACTTGGTAGGATGATTCTGTATAATGCATAGATGAAAAGTCCCCTTTTGGTTGTGATTGGTCAACCGTGATGGCTGCGAGAACCCAAAAACCTTAAGCACAGTCCCACAGGTCGTATTTTTATGGAGGGATCAATTTCATTATAACTTGGTAGGATGGCTGTATAATGTCTAGATAAGAACGTTCTGTTTTGGCCGTGATCGGTCAACCGTGACAGCTGCACATGCACGTGACCTAGATTTGTTTAGCACAGTCTACAGTTCATATTTATGAAGCAATTTCATTGTATCTTGAAAAGGGTAACTTGGTATGATGTCTAGTAGAGACTGTCGTATTTTGATCACGAGTGGTCAGCCGTTACCGTCACCTGGCCACTTGACCTAGATTCCTTTAGCACTGCTTACAGGTTGTTTTTATGAAGGGATTTCATTGTAACTTGGTAAGATAACTTGGTATGATATCTAGATGAGATTCTCCTATTTTGGTCATGATTAGTCAATTGTGACTGCCGAACCGTCACGTGACCTAGATTCCTTTAGCAAAGTCTACGAGTTACATTTATGATGAGACTTCATTGAAACTTGGTAAGATTACTCATTTTGGAATGATTTTACTGTAACTTGGTAACTTTCGTTGACATACCTTAACTGCTAGGGCCACATCAACCCAGGTCTTAATTCTTTAGTACAGTCTAGACTCAAATTATTCTTATTGACAACATAGCATACAGGGAACAAAAATGAACATAGTCTAAATTTTCACAATTCTTGTCTCATTTCGTAATCCTTTCATAAACATTGAACATTATCCTTTTCGTCAAACACTACTCACAGTCAGGTTTAGCTAATGTCATTGAAACTTTCATTTAACCCTGTTCTCCGCATATACAATTCAGATTTTGGGGGAAATAATAAAATAAAATGTTGAATACTGATACGCTTTGATAGTGTACAGGTCTGTGTGTTAATTTTTATGAAACCCTTCAACAGCCATCAGCACGTGGTGACCTCATTGTCGTTTGAAGCAATAATTATTCAAAGCAATAATTATCCAGTTCTGTTGATGGTGCTTGGTCTTTACTGCATTATATGGATTTATTTATGGGACTCTTTAATTATTGTTGTTATTTAAGGTCAGCACAACATAATATTTGTGGGTTTCCTCTTCTCATTTCCCGAACGAGTTGAAATCACACAGTTCGAAAACCCAAATTTGATTGGTCAGTCTATCAGACATGTCATTTTGATGACAAAAAACAATACTTATCCATCAATAAATAAAGATCAAGTTTGCAAATAATGCTGTTTTATTAATTATATTTCCATTATATAATATATTGTGCATGCAATAATGCTTTGAAATACATGTACAACAAAGAAAGAAATGTGAAATATTCAATTGAAAATATAAAAGTCCAAGAATATAAATATCAGTCCCTTTGTTTCTAATATGAAAAGTTTTGATATACTGGTAATTTTTCGAAACAAGCGATATTTTACTGGTTACAAAAATATCGAACCGTATCGAAATACCAGTTTATCATCCAGCGATAATTTCAGTGAAAGGTCAAAAGGTTATGTTTTTAGGCAAAAAATTATAAAAACATTTTAGTTAAAGAATTTATTTTGTAGGTGTTGTTTGCTATGCATTTGCTATTTGGTAAAAGTTAAATGTTGCCCGCATAGACTATCACTAAGTTGCTATAACTCTTTTATGAAAACTGTATAAAAACATTATATTTCCAAGAATGACAAATCCATGGATCTTATGAAAAAAAAAACAGAAAAAGTTGCAAAATATGAAGGTAGGGATAACAGCCAGTTAAACAAATTTATTTTTCAACATTCAAAATATCTGCTAAAAGGATAAATTAGAAATCAAAACTGTTATAGGCCCCTATTATATTATCAGAATTGATATGTCCTTGGTTAATAATTATAAAAAAAATTTATGTTTTATAAAACTGATTTTAATTTGAATAGGCAGGCTGTGGCTGGACTGTTGACATATTTACACTGAGTGACTTTTGAGTGAATCTATCAACATGTTTACAGATACTGTAACTCAGTATCTGTTTTTAGTTCACTAATTGTTTATTTGGGTTACACTTGTTTACTTGAAATTAGACCAAATAATTGATAATTAGAACTTTATCAGGTGTTTTAATTCAGCCAATCAGAATTAATAGAACAAACGAACATTTGAGAAAAACTCATTCTGGAACTTTCTATTTGAAGACTATATAATAACCTCTGTCAACAGACTTCTGACTCTCATTCATCTCACATACATCTCACATACAGCATTGAGAAGTGACTAGTTTGTTTATTCAGAATGCATTGAAACATTGGAGATTATTATTACAGGATAATACATTACTGTAGATAGAAGCAGCTGTAATATATGTTCTACAGAATATTATTTGGTGATCTGAGCATCATTTTTTATTGGAAACATATTTCCAAAATTTGAAGAGAATTTCTTCTTCTTGTGTGAACCACGATTTATTCTTGTGAAAAACCAGGATTCATCAGGATAATTTTCAAACACTACCTGAGGAGCAAATACTTTACTTGTTGGTTATTAATTCCATTTGAATATTGCTGAGTGCTTTATTGGAATTTATTGGAGACTGCTGAATTTTTGAGGGAACACTTCATTAAAAGTTATTGGATACTGTTTCTACAGAAGCATTTTTGGATATTACAATACCAGCTGGAAAGTTTCTTCATCAATGGATAACTGAAGTCTATTAAACTTTTATTTCAGACTAACTGATGGGGTCCTACTATTTAACGAACACAAACGAACATAAACGAACATAAACGAATAGAAGAGAAAATAATAGGAAATACAAGTTAAAAATGATTGAGGGTGCATATGCAGGTATATGTGGGTATATATTATTCGTTTGTAAAATTTTATTCACTTCTGATGAGTATTTTGATGATTAATAAGGTTTATAAAATGTAAGACGGCGCGAAATTCTTGTGTTCGTAAAGTAGTAGCCTGCTTGAAGCTGTTGACAAGATGCGACAAAGGTGTGAAA